>CM067344.1:6120788-6219282 GCA_034190875.2 Urechis unicinctus
CGTTAGTAACCGCTGATGGATTCAAATTGAATTCTGGAATGATTTGAATAATTCTATGATCAATATATCGTCATAGTAAACCTGACATATTTTAATGCCTTATGAAGAATTGACAAATAAACGTCGACAGAACTGTCCAGCATCACGCTAAAACTATCAGATGTCTTTAACAGTCAACCTACACGCCAGTTGTCATTGAAGTCGATGACAAAAGTGCCCCGTTACATAACTCGGTTTGATGTATCCAGGGAACGCCCATACCAGACCATACAATTGGTTACGCCCATTGACAACCATAAGGACTGGCAACCAAACAGTTGCAAATGTTGCAAAAGATGACAGTAGTATCAAGAAGAACATTTTCTGATGTTAAAATGTGCTAACGCATAACATTTGCATTCTGTGTGCTCCACATTGTTAGCAAGTTTCCATTGTGACGTTTGTCTGCTACCATCAGGGTCATGGGCTGCAAAGTTCTACACGTAGCCGGTTGGCTGATTACGTTAGACTATGGTACACAGTCGGACCCTAAAACTTTCTTTGAAAGGGAGAGTGTGGGGAACATAAAGAAAAGTGTTTGGGTGGGGGGTTAAGGTGTAAACAAGCTCGAAATGATCATCACGTTTGTGCAAAAACGCTTCACAATCTCCTCTCAACCTGTATCGCTGCTAATCGAACACATGTTGTTAGCCTCATATTATCGCCTCCTCCTCCTCCGCAGTAACAAAATCACAGGCACATAACTGAGTATCGCTCCGCTGAGTTGATTTTCAAGACAACTCATGACTTCCTGATTTCGCAATTAACGCCATGTTATCTTCAATTAGGTTCTTTCATTCATTTCTTAGCAACAATTTTGACTCTTTAAGCAGATAATATTGGCCAATATGTTCGACGCCTAACAGTAGCCAGCTTTACTCAATGCAAAGGGTGCAAGTTATCGGTGGATGATTATATAACTTGTATGTTATGTTTTAGTTTAGCTCAATTCAGCTGCATGCTTGGATGGCTTTAGATAATTAATAAATGTTGAGGTATTCATGATAATTTCCGGTGGTGATTGGTCCGATGTTATTCACACACAGCCACTGTACGGCTCGCTCAAGTACCACTAAGTAATTAATGATAACTTACGGAGTTTTCATCATTTAATGAAACAATGGACAATAAGCGTTCGAGGCTATTACTATGACCAAAATAATCACAACATCAATATCAACATGAAGTTGTCAGGTAAGATACACATAAAACGAATAGGAAACGTCACGCAAAAAGAACAAACAAGCAAAGAATCATAACGGTCGGAATAAAATATTTGTATGCATACTTCAACTATAAGCGTATGAAACTCGTGAACATATATCTACTAAAAACACGCAGCGCATCATTACGCATTCATATGTACGCAAATCCATACACGCGGACTAAATAACCTGTAAGATATCAAACATCCCTTGCCAATCCATATTTAATGTTTTACGATTAAATAATTTTTTACTCATGCGAATAATTTAGGCATGATATAATTAATAATTATATAATGTCTACTCGAGTTATGGATCACTTTCACGCGCTGGCACTCCATTCGCTGCTTGGCAAATAAACGCAAAAATGTTCCTTGTTTGCTGCAGTAAGCAATCACGAAACATAAGATAACGATAATAGCTTATTCTAGGAATCATATCTATCACCATACTGGCTTGTTCTAGCTTCAATCCTTCTCTCATCTGCAACCAGAATTAGTTCAGTATGTTCATCGTTAAGATACTTACATGCCAAACTCGAATACGTAATGTGGCGACAAAACATATGAACATATTTACGCAATAAACAGAACTTTGTTTTAGTCAAAGGCGAGATCGAATGTACAGGTAATGTAGTGATAATGTGATGAATCTCCAAAGGTTCACTTAACACGTTCAAAACGGACGATTTGTGTTAACATATGGATCATTAGGAACCAATGACAACATTATGTATACCTGAATCTTTCTGTATAGCAACACCTGTAAGAAACAATACCGGTAGATATATAGATATATATATATATATATAGATAGAGATATAGATATAGATAGATCTATAGAGAGAGAGATATATATATAGAGATATAGAGAGATATATATATATATATATATATAGATATATATATATTATATATATATATATATCTATTATCTATATATATATATATTTATATATATATATATATATATATATATATATATATATATATCTCTATATATATATTTATATATATCACATTTGCTGTCCTATATAGTAAGAATTGATTCATGTATAAGCTTGTGATGCCTCTTAATGTTACAAGTGCAGCATTGAATCACAATCAAACGGCTTTACATATGTATTTTCCTTTGAATTACTTTCAGCTCATTCTAACAGCCGCAACTGCATGTTACTGTTGCATCATTAGTAACAGTTGTTGATTTACAAAGATTTGTGATTTGTTGTCTTGTTTAAAATAGCAGTTCCGGTTTCAAATCACAGATGCAAACGGTTGAATTATCATTAGCAACAGCTAGTTTTAATTAATGGTCACAAGTTAGTGCCGAAGTCGATTCTGAAAATCTTATTCCGCTTAATGAAATGAAGAAGCATAAACAAGTATTTGAATCTATACTGAATAGTTGCAAGCATTTGTGACTTATAGGTTTGTGTAACACGCGGAGCTCATAACATATTTTCAGATTTTACCTTGATATTTTCCAACTGTTCTGTTGTAAATACTTCTTTGCTTTTCAAATGATTCAAGATTTCCGTAGTAGTATAGAGTGGTGAGCTCAAATCACCTTCTGTATGTGGCGCCAAAAGCGGCCACGCCTCCGGACCAGCGGATTTTGAATTCTCGACCAATCACAGGCTCGGATTCAGCAGAAAGTAAACCGGAAGTAAGAAATCAGCCAATCACAGGCTAGTCGGTGACGTCATGACCTAGAAGTTCAGTGCCTAAAAGTCGCCATTTTGTAGCTTTTTCTCTCTTATATCGCTCACCATGGATTTGAACTTTTGACAAGAAAATGGCTAAATGGCTAAATGGATTTGGGCAAAATGGCGGCTGAAACCTCCTAATTATCGAGAAGCGGAAATTCACCTTCTAGTAAGAAGGTATAATTCGAGCATAACGTACACATCATTATGACAACATGGTATATTGTATAGTGGGCGATATAACAATTAATAAGTAAGCTACCTAATTAAGTCATCAAAGGTGAAAATACCTGAAATTTACCTGAAAATGATAAGTGACAGATTCGGAACCGTCTGACCGAGCTGACCACGATGGTCATGACCATTTTTGATTTTGATTAATAATAAATTAATTAAAATCACATTAAAAAATCAAAATTTTTACACAAATTTAAAGTGGATATTTTCGGAAGCGTCTCGACTAGCTGATCACGATGGCGAAAGAATTAAATCGATCCCATCAATATTCGATACGCTATTCAACTTTAATCATTATAACATGTCTATAGCTATGTGGAAACAAAATTTCACTAGCAGCAGCCATTCTTATAATATTTGACCTACTTCCGGGTTGTGGGGAAAAACCCAACGACTCACTTGACGTATATACATATATATATATATATTACAGTGCATCAGATAGCGTAAATCAAATAGCAAGCCATGCCTGAGCAGTACAAGACCAGCTGGCTATTGACGCTCTAAAATACACCGCACCCACTAACGAGGATGTAGTGGTATATTGTATAGTGTACACTGCCATGTAACAGTACTGCTTTGGTCCAAGTCACTTGTCTATATCTCATCCACGGCTAATGGATGTATAATTCCTTCTTGCTGTGCTACTAAGTGCTTTAAATGTGTTCACTTCCTTGTTGCATTACTGAGTGTTTTAACTGTGACGTCATAGGTCAGTACATTAACAGAAAGGAATATATATAAGTGAAAGTGAATATATATAGCTCTCTCTATCTAAAGGGACGAGGAGAGTCCTCTCCGACAATATTCTCTCTCCACCTTTAAGGTCCTCTCTCTTCGACTGCTTCCTAGGTCCGCTTGTGCTGCCTCTTCCTGTTAGTCCTTGCAGCCTTGCATCCCCCTCACTGATGACTGAAAGTTATTTTTCTTTGCATTCCGTTCGAAAAGAGTCTCCCCGCCGACCCCTTCCTGTTCTTTTGCACAAATAGTATCCAGTTTAATTGGCGGTATGCGAACCGTTGGTGAGGATGGGGTCGTTTACAAACAGTGAGTTCCGGTTCCCTCCATGAACATCATCGGGACCCTATAACATCATTAGCAACAGCTAGCTTTAATAACTGGACACAAGAACTCTGCTCTTATCAAGTAGGACGCGATGTGATAATGTGAGCGTGATGAAATGGAGATGTATAAACGAAGTGCCGGCCGCTATACTGAAGACACGAAAACAAATTAGTGACTTCTTCACACAAGTAACATATAAAAACGCATGACATGTTTAAAGATTTTGTACCCTTGAGACGTTACAATGTTTCTGCTTTTGAATGATCATCTTTCGTCAATGAAAGTGTATCAAGACCTTACGTTCCGCCATAGAGTGGTGAGCTCAAATCACCTTTCTGTATGTGGCGCCATCAGCGGTCACGCTCCGCCCAACAGCTGATTGGTATGGAGCTACTGCCAACGTCACAGTTCGGAGGTGGAGAACAATGACTGAAATTATTGAAATTCTGCCAGATCACAGGCTAGACGGTTGACTTCATGACCTGAAGTTCAAGGGTGCAAAGACTATAAATCATGGGTGTTTTGCCTCTTTATATCGGAGTACGTGAAGAATGAACTTTTGGACAGAAAATGGCTTTAAATGTGACGTGGTTTGGAGAAAATTTGCAGCTGAGAGCTGCTTGGTCGTCAAAAGCGGACCTTTTTACCTTCCTAAGTAAGACAGTTATAGATTACATGCATACTGAGAAACATCATTCTGACTTTCTACTACAAATGTATAGCGGGCGATACTATACAATCATTAATAACTAGCTACCTAATTAAGCCATTCTTTGATTTCAAATCTCTGATCTTCCCTTAAAATGATTTCTTGTCTCTTCGGGAACCGTACTTTTTTTATGACCACGATGGGCATGACTATTTGTGGGGGGGGGAATTCAATAAAGTTTTGTCAGTCAATTTAATTAGAGCAAACTTTTTACATGGTTTGTAAGTTTTTCTTTTTGTTAAAAGTTTCCTAGCTTTTCACGATGGCAAAAGATTCTCTCGACTTTTTTTTTTTTACGCCATCCATCCTCCTTTTCACATTTAACATGTGTACAGCTAGTTGAAACAACATTCCACTAGCAGCGCCCATTTTTAGTATTATATTTATTCTCTTTCTTGTTGTGGGGAAAAAAACCCAACGACTACTTGAACTATCTACATCTTTCCTTTTATTTCCTCCTCATTCCCGATAGCTTACTCAACATTTATCCATGCCTTTCAACAGTACCAAGACCAACTGGCTTTTTCTTTTTTCCTTTCCTTTATTTGCTAAAGAGGACTTTAGTGGTATCCTGTATAGTGTACACTTCCAGTAACAGTACTGCTTTGGTTTAAGTCACTTTGTTTTTCTCTCAACCCGGCTAATGGATTTTTTTCCTTCACGCTCTTGCTGGGCTAATAAATGCTTTTCAGTGTGTTCCACTTCTTTTTTTCCATTTCTTGTTTTTTATACGTTATTTCATAGGTCAGTAAAAATAACAGAAAAAAAAACTCACTCTGAAAGTGAATTTCCCGTACTTTGTACCTGATTGGTTGAGACTTGGACTATAGTTTTCTTCTTCTTCCTCCTCTCCTCGTTCCCAACATCTGTAACCATGGCGTCGGTTATTTACCTCTGGCCACTTAAGGACGTTTTTTATGCTCTCTTCTTTTCTTCATTGACAAGTCAATATGGCTAAGAAAAGGCCATTTCTAAATTCAGTGTCCTGACTGTCCCAAGGATTTTTCCTTTTAGTAAATTGCCTACCCTAACAAAAATTTTCTTTCGTGTCCCACCCTCACTGTACTTTGTGTCGGTCGTTTGCGAGAACCACTTGTTTGGGGAAAAAATTTGAAACCCTTGGTCTTTCAAAAACGGTTGAAGGTATCAGTGCCTATAGAACTCTTAGACAGTCCCCTTCTACGCAGTGTAAAGCAGTTGAAGTAGAGGAGAGTACTCACCGACAATATTCACATCAAGAATAAGTGGAAATCTGGTGTCTCTGTACTTGCATTCCGCTCACTTTCTAGCGATCCTGCAGATAAAATGGACTGAGGACTGAAAGTTTATTATGGATTCGAAACTAGTCTCATTTATTTGAAATTAAGGATCTTCCCTCCATTCATTAATTGGCGGTATTCGCGAACCATTACTTATGCATCTGGGGAAGTTACCAATTTCACCCTTACAGCACTCCCTCCATGAACACATCGGACCCTTAGAACCCAGGTTTTCAGCAGCTCATATAACTGACAAGAACTCTGCTCTTACTCAAGTACGCGATGTTTTAGTGAGGCGTCTCTTTTTATGGAATGTCTAAGCACGAAGTGCCGCCCGTGAAGATTTACGAAACATCTTTAGTCTCTTTGTTTTTTTGCCTAAAAACCTTTGATTGTTTTTGCCTTTGTTGGCGCAGCACGACGTTTGTTTCCGTGAGATGCTTTTCATCCCATGATAATACATCGTTCACCTGAAAGTGTATCAATACCTTCTTTTCCGCCTAACTGTGTCTGCTCATATCAGATCTTGACTGATCCTGGGTTCACGTTGGGTACAAAGGATTGTGTATGGAAGCTACCTGCAAAGTAAGCGTATGCTGGGAGAACAATTGATGAAATATTTGAATCACTTTGTAGAATCTAGGAGACGTTGCTTTTGTACAACCAAGTGTGGAAGACTATCTCATCAATGGTGTGAATTATTTAGTCGTTTCACAGTGGAAGACCTAAACATGTTTTCAGCCTTTTAATGTGCGTTGAAGAGAAATTTGGTCAGATAGAGCATTGCTTGGTGTAAATTAACCTTTTTATTTACCTTGAGGACAGTTTTAGATTACATTGCAACAGGGGAGACTGAAACAATCCTAGCGAGTTTTGTACAGTCGCAGATTGCTCAGAAGACTCTGCCAGGTATTACTTGTGGCAACCTGGTCTCATGAGGAATGAATAGTTGAGTGTGTTGTTAGTGAGATGTATCAAAGACACATGTCATTCACATTGTTTACAAATTGTCACAATGGAATCCTTCATTCTAGTTTTAAAAATGTATTCCATTGTAGTGGGTCATTTCAGACTATGCAGCATTACACGAGACATTTGAAAGTAAGTGTGTGTAAGTCCATACACATATAAGGAGGAATATGTTAAACGAAGTAAGAATGTATGGGAAAGGTTGGTTGATTTGGACATAAAAAATTGACGATGTTGATAATGAATGTACTCCAGTGTTATACAACTGGGACATTGGAGACAAAAAGCTGTTCCATTGGTGGACAGAAGAGGAGCTGTCAATGCTACAGAGACTAAGGAGATTTGTGAGCAAACAAAGGCCAGCTTTCAATTGCGGCAAAATGCAAGTGCCCTGAAGGAGAGGAATGGAACAGACCTACTTCAAATATGATGATGAAAACCCCACCAAACGTGCTACAACAGCACTTTTACGACTGGTGTGTGGAGGAGGTCCAAAAACTATAGTGACCAAACAATGGCATTTAAAATGTGCAAAATATATTGTCGTTATAGAAGAACGATAATTCAATGGTGGCACAGTGGAAAGTAGCGAATGAGAGTACGAAGAAGCGAAAGAAGGATGTCCGCTCATAAACTACATAAACTCTTTGAAATGGTGTTGGAAGAACTTAAGAGGTATGGTAGTTATATACCAATTGTAGGCTATAACAGTGCTCAATTCGATTTGGGTTGTTTCGGTTCGGCTTGGCCAAAAATATTTGGGTTTTTGAAAAAAACCAAACGTGTACATAATGATGAGGAAGAGGATGATGCAAATGATTTATTGAATGTAACTGTTATGACAAATGAGTGTGGTGATAGTGTTGTGAGGAAAAACAAGCATATTTGTACCTACCGTTGTATTGATGATAAAGTAGACCATATGAACCATATTTAAGTGGAGGCTACCAAATGCCGTATCATACAAGTAAATGCATCAAATCCTATTGAGGTTGTGGTATTACTCTGCATCATAACAATAAACAGCTAACATTATCTGCAATGCTGTTTTACAGTAACACATCTCAGATAATGCATGTTAACATTAATCTTTGTTTTACCTTATTTTGATTACATTACCTCAGCAACGATCGTGCGAGCACCGAAGAATGGATCCATTGAACTGCTGATAGAATAGCAACTTTATTTGATCAGCTGTACCCCAAGCAATACAACTCATCTCCCATGGTGGTAGATTTGTGCCCCCGAAGGCTTTACTCCCGCTTTGTTCGGCTTATACGATTACTTTGGGTATTGCTGCATTTGAATAGCAACGAGCCATTACCAGATAGCACAATCATCTTTCCAGGTATGACTTACGGGCCAAAATTATTTGTGTGATGCATAGATGTGTAACATTGTGCTGGAAAGCAGTTGATGTAGAAGGACACAAATTGGAGAAAATGACTCACAGTCGCTTCATTCACAACAAACATCGTCTCCAATTTATTGATCGCTTACTGGATTGCATTCCACGATGCATGTTCTAAACCGCGTAGTGTACAGAGTCAGTCTATTATTCCTCTGCAGTCTTTTAAAATATTCTCAGTTTCTCAATGTATTGCAATCCCCTACTGTACATATGCATCGGTCTTATGTTCGCATAATGGTCACATCACAATCGGTGAATGCTCGCGATTTCTTATGATATCAATTAAACTAATATCGGTGCTAAACATACAAGCACTGATGTGGAACTGATTAATATGTCTCGCCGCATATGAAGGTCTGGAACGAGGCGCTGCATGTAATACATGTCAAATCTGCGACTATATTATACACCCAAATCTGCCTTTTTGAAAATATCTACGCCTCCCATGCTGGTTATTAGGCACTGTAGTATCTGCACCCATTGAATATACGCATCACTACTCATCTTCACTGGTCTGACGGGACAAAGTCTAGTCGTGAAACGTGCTATCGATGCATTATCGCTTTCGCTCCCTCTGCCATTTGATGATATATGTCAAGGTGTGACTACGACGAGTTAATTAATGGTGCATTATGCAGGTTTTGTTTGACCAGAACTACAGCAAGAACAGCTTACAAATTCAATCTTTGCTGCTCCCTGCATAACACCCAACACATCCGATTGACAATTGCGGAACATCCATTGGTATAATTTATTGACTCTTAATGCATGTTTGATGTTCCACATGAGAGAACTAGTAAATGTTTGGACAAACTCACAATATCAGGTATTGATACGGCCGAATCTTTAGGTATATCTATGTGGTAACGAACAATTGTTCACAATCAAGTCACTTGATAAATTGCGGAAGTCGCAGTCTGACGAGATTAAGCTAAGTTACTGAGGTGCATAGCGGCCTATATCGCTGTGAATAGATAACAGACAAATGAGGTTATCATCATTCCCTGCATGCTGAAAGCCAGGTGTGAGTGCTGACAGCTAACGCTATCCAAGCGTTGGTGTTTATTAAGCCAAAATGTAAATTGCTATTACACACTCTAGTACGTTTGCTGGTCATTTATAACTTTGTTATTTGGGTCTCCTAAGATGGAACTTGGGTATATCCTATTGCATAATCGGATCACATTTAACAATAGTACATGGTGACAAAAAGGGTAGTTGATGCAAAAACATCTCGCGTATACAATGTACTTCATAATGATGTAGGGTAAAGTAAATCAATACTGATAACATGTCTACACAAAGCACGTGTAAGGAATGATGTGGTACATAAAAGACGCAAGGGAACAAAATGAAATTTGCAATCCGTAAACCTGCACGTAAGTTTGTCGTCCCTCTGAGAAGAATCAATCAACTAAAATTTGCGTTCAATCAGTGAGTTTATGCGATATATTGCTGTCCACTCTAAAAGTGTTAATTCTGATACATTTCTAAAACGTATAATTTGTAGCCATTCGGCCGACTAAAAGCTATACATTATCCGGAATGTAACCGGGGACACGAGAAAATCTGACAAGGTACGCAATATAACAAGCTATATTAGCATAGCAATTATTTTTATTCACTTAACTTGACAACTGTTTGGGAAGTCGGGGACCCCCGA
This sequence comes from Urechis unicinctus, assembly GCA_034190875.2. Classification (NCBI taxonomy): domain Eukaryota; kingdom Metazoa; phylum Annelida; class Polychaeta; order Xenopneusta; family Urechidae; genus Urechis; species Urechis unicinctus. The sequence goes on from CM067344.1 coordinate 6,131,051, forward strand.
ACAACTTTTTACGAGATCGTATATGTTCTGTCGTAGTCTTTATATCACAGTACATTATAACCAGTCATCAATGATGCGTCGTATGCAATAAATACATGACTGAAATGACCGTAAAGTAAATATGTAGTAAAAAAACACATTTCTTCTCGCTTTTAGCCTTGCTGCTTCAACAAGCTAGACGTATTATTACATATTAGTATCATATATATAGCAACAGCTTATTACATCTATATGCCTGCAATATATTATGCACTAGCTTAAATGGACCTCTTCAACTACGTCGACCGAGAAATTGCTGGCAAGTATGAAATCTAGTCTTGTCGCCGTGAATGGTGAGAGCTGCCTGAAAGTGATACACATTAAAGGTTATTTACGCACTGAATAATGTCCTGGTGTCACATTGCTTTAGTGTGACGGATTATATTATTGCACATGCGATTCTGCATATTGAACCAGTCAGATATTGTTTCTGTTGTTTTTTTCTTCAGATAGTCGAACTATTTTCTCTTTTTGTAAAAGCATCACATCCTTGTGGAGCTTCGTAGACAACAGTTACTGCTGTACTTATTCATGGGTTATGTGTTTATCGATTTATCCAGATATATGTAATTGAATAGTTCTCGTCAGCACATTCCACTGTAGGCACATTATTCGTGGCTCAAAGTTGCTATTGGGCTCTTGCCCTAGAATTAAAAAGCCTTGATAAGTTGGACGGTACCTCAGCAGCGGGCTTTGTTGGTGTACACTTTCAATATAACATTGCATATGATCTGCAGCGTAATATTGACCTCTGATTAATTATGACACGTTAAGCACCTTTTTATACGCATACATATCGTGTGGTTATTTGATACAGTCAGGAACACATACAACTAACGTACTAATCTTATTGCTACCTGACATTTACTCGATCCATAGTTGTCATGGTGACCACGATATTGGTTTAATTCAAGCTCAGCTTTCTCGTCTTTGCAAACGTGTCAGCACGTATTTAGAACTTACGCATATGCCGACATATTGATGTAAAAGTATATACCGTCTACTGAAATTACATGTTTTGTTGTGAAAATTAGGATTTGAATTTGGTTGATAGAATATCGTCATATTTGGTATCCTGTGACAATCATACAATTTAATGTGTTCGATATTTCGATGAACTATAAAACAAAGCCCTTAAAGGATCCGCAGTATCTAATTTATAACTATGGAAACATTAATACCTCGCTAATAATGAATGAATGCATTACAAAATCACCGAGCACATACTATACGTAGTCTGATGGCATGCTGATGGATGGGGTAAATCAGAACAGCATTCAGACCGCGCAGTTCGTTTTAGACTCTGCCATAGCCATAGCAGACATACACACTTACACTTACATATATACACATATATCAACACGCACACACTCGCCAACATATAAATACACTTACACACACACACACACACACACACACACACACACACACACACACACACACACACACACACACACACACACACACACACACACACACACACACACACACACACACACACACACACACACACACACACACACACGCACGCACGCACGCACACACTCAAATACAACCATACACGTAAAACGGCCGATATGGGTAACCTTAAAGCTGTACTGTTTAATAAATGATACTGGTGTGCTAGATAATTATTGCAAATTATTCGCTAAAACAAAATGAGCTCATCGTTATGATTCCCGGGATTATTTTCGTACTCAGACCGATGGAAAATATCCTAAATCTGCTAATGATGAACTGTATCTTGCAGTTGCTTGCTTTCAATCTCAGATTTGAGCTCGGATGCTGTCTTTTAATGCTGGTCATTGGTTCATCTCAACACTGTACAGCTCCAATTTAGCCGGATGGATTCATTGAATTTCAGCCTCTAATAGGAATTGTATTGTTCTTAAAGGCGATTGACAATAAATCAATTCAGTGTTGACTGGGAAGTGTATTGTAGCTGCACATTGTCCAAAACCGTTCTCTATTATTGAAAAGGGTAAAATTTCCTGCCGAGTTTTGACATGAAACACATCGCCAGTATGTGGGACATTAATATAGACATAGCTAATATCGTGTGAGTTCTTTAATTTGACAATGATGTTCCTGTTAACATCTTGAACAAGTTTAGAAAAAAAGACCAAACCGGTTTTACATTTTATTTTGCAGATATGTTTGAAATGATTCGGAAACGGATTTCTTTTTTCCGGCATATAATAATAAATGCTTATGCAAATTACCAAAGGCTTTATACATTAATAATCATAAGCTATGCATTCACTGAGCATTTACTTGCAAGTCATATACTTCAATGCATAATAGAGAGGTCCCAGCATATAACTATTTACACTTTGCGTACTTTGGGAAATCATCGATATTTGTGCTGCAAATTGGTCCCACTGCAGAAAACAGTAAGTAGTTATTTCAATTGCTTAAGAAATATGAAATAATGCAAGGCAACAAAAGAAATATTTGGACTGAGCGTTGATAAGTTAGACCAGAAGAACTTAAGGTTTTTTTTATCCTTATATACCATATTTTGAAGAAACTGATTGCACTTCCATGTTACATACTGATAATCCACCCATTCATCCGTGCATCAGATTAAGATACACCATCAATTAATATAAACGGCAAGAGATTGACATTGATCCATCTGTGTACGCGCTAGATGTGACAAATTAAAACAGATGTTTAATGAAAATCAATCCAGGAAAAAAACTGATGCAGTGTCCTATTTAATATGTAGATGAATTCTGTAAGGACTGAATGTGCTGTGTGCGCGGATTCAAAGTAGCAAGTTGTTCATCGAGCTCTGAAGTAAGCTCTTGTGACAGAAGAATATAACAACAAGTCACCGATTTACATCGCCCAGAGGTGTTTCGGTGTTTGGAATCGCGCTGCAGATGACAACGCAAAACAGTTATCCACTGATATACACAGGCGTACGTCACAATTTTATGGCCCAGTACAAAGAAATGAAGAACGAGGTGGTGCTATTGCGATTGCCACTAATCTGATTGAGTTGTTTGCCGTTAGTTCTACCTGTCAACGTAATTAGCACTAAACTGGCCTTAAATGTTTATGGAAGAGCAACACTATCGCTTCTTGCTTATAACATTTTGACCGACTACATCAATGGAGAAATATATATTTTTTCAAAGTGAAATGTTACTCAGAAGAACAATGTATGCAAATGAGCTATCTTTTCCTTCACTAGTTCCACTGGTTTGTGTGTGAGGTGTGATTTGGAAGCCTTTTATGCCCTAGTATTTATTGGCGCATAAAAAATTGCTACCTTGTTGATGTTGATTTTTGAATGACCTGTCACCATAAACACCTTGAAGATATATCATAAATACTAGCTTGGTTTGATAACAGATCGTCTAGTTTTGTTTATTTCTTTATCACATTCTTCGCTGAAACTGCCAGTGCATAAAGCAATATGCTGATGCTAAACGGAGTCGTACTCTCATTATTTAGACTGATAAGATGAGTAATGACAGCGGGTTGAACGCGATACATTCTTGAACCGGCTGACATTACTGAGACAATGATAAACTCCAACACTATCTACTGTTGCATGTCTTTATTGCATGATTTATACGGTCTTAAACATTTTACAATGTAGAAGGAGGCTCGATTGGAATAAGGGAAAAGACGTGTTAATTGTGAATGATTGGCAACAGATATGGGGAGTGAAACACAGTCTGCAGTGAAAAGCGGATGTTTGACAAGTCGAATATTAATGGACTCGCATGCTGCATCATTTGTCAATGCAATAAAAGTCGTAACAAGTAGGCTGCAGATGCCTCATTTATATACCAAAGATTTTTATACTGGAGAAGTTACATGACGCGTCGTTCGCTTTTGAGATGTCACAAAATGGTGTATGTTTCTAGTACCCTCGCACATTGAATGATGAAGCTGTAGTTGCCGCATTAAAGATTATATTTGAAAATCTATCATAGCAAATAAAATCAATGCTGATGTTTTAATAATTATGACGTTTGCCGAAAATTGACGGCCTACACACTCTTTTAAATAACACCTTACAATTTTAAATGGCCGTCCTCGTTAATCTTACTATTTCCATTCTACTCAGATCACAGTAACATATATGATAGAATATTTCTGCACAAGGTTATAGCTAAGCGTAATGATAGCACTAGCTTAGGAATGTGATTATAAACCTGCAAAGTCAGAATATATATGTGCCAAACAAACTATTCCAACGGGGAGCCATGATATAATGGTTATATGATAGAGAGATGTTCAGAGAATACTTCAGGCTGACCAGGCAATAGTTTGCATAACGCATGGTGTTTGCAAACCAATTCAATAAACTATTAAAGTGCTTTGACGCTCATTGAACTCTTCGGCATTTTTAGAATTGTGGACCTACTAACCTGCTTTCTTTCGGGAAAGCCCAATCCATGATGCCATAATTTAGATCCCCCCATCCGCTTTTGCATACGCATTTGTGCCAATTGTACATGGGGCGATTCGTTTTGTCGGATACACAGCCCCATGCTTTGTCGTGTTTGTAGACGTGCTTTTTACGCATAACGCATAACGCATATCGCGTAAATGGAATCTCAGCTTTATGCTTATAAGGAATCTCAGCTTAAGCCCAATTCATAAGAAACGACTCCAAACTTGCATCTATAAATATATCGATCTCAGTGAATAATAAAACTGACTTGATACATACGTTTGACAGCTTTATTCATTCACAAGGACACTGCACAGACAATATGCCTGTTTGCAATGCACCTTTCTATCAACTAGAACATCATTAAAAGCCGGCGTGAATAGAAACAGAGGAACAGGTAACACAATATCCACAATATCGCAAATGAATGAGGGCGAAAAAGCCAAGCGTAAGATGTCAAATACAATTTGTTTCTGATGGTGATATATGTCTTGAGCTGCAAGGGGCCAGATGAATTGTTAGTCACAAGATGGATTGCTGGCAGCGCTGTAACGCATTACTAACCCCTTTAGGATCAGTTAATAGCCGAGCAGCAAATTTCCTGTCAGAACGCTGATTGATTAACTTCTTCGGATTGATTTAGTTCGCACTCTTGAACTATAATAATTCCAAGTCACGAAATTGTTTAAAGGTTTTGATATTTTGGTACCTTATTAGGTAAATACATCGTTTTGACAGAAACAATCGGCACTAGAGATACATTCGTACGAATGTTAAGCCCATTTACATTGTATCTATCGTCTCTGAATTTCTCGGAGTAAATTATTTGTTTTTATTTGTCGCTTAAATAGTCTCATCTATTGTTTGAATGGCTATACTATTATCCGTGATGATCGTGAGCGCTTTTGATGTGTTGATCATTTATGGTCATTTGTTCCATTAAATAAGCTTTTGATGGCCAGACAAACAGCATGCAGATCCGGATTGTAGGATTATACCATCATTGCTATATCAATGACGTCACGAAGTATCAACAGCCTTAGATGATTGAACATTAGCAGATTTCACATTTAAATTCGACTAAATTGCATTCTCTCGCAATTAAAAAAATCGATAATAATTTGTCATATGGTATTGTTGGCAACGCCAAACTAGAATGCATAGGCTTTCTTTCAACTTTATTATTGCAGATGGTATGAAGCATGCATAGCGCAACTGCGGCATAACCTGATCATATATAATAAGAATTGTTAATGAATAAGTTAGCCAAAATGGCATGTGAAAGTTACTTTTGTAAATAAAAACGTATTTCTGGTACCACAACGCAATGCAATGCAAGTATAAGATTGCTTGTGAAGATCTGTTCCCATGTGCAAGGTACAATACCAGTATTGCGCGCAATACCATTCAAGCCTTCACCTCAGAAGTCCTGTAGCTGTAGGCTTAGCCGATTGTCACTGAATAAATGATCTAATGCCAATTTCATTAAGTTTGTCATCGTAAATCATGTTGACTGCATTGTATGTGGATGCTGAATGGATATGCTGAGAAAGGACAACAATTAACAGGCGACATAAATCTGTATATAAACTAATAATCGCTGCAGCTACAGAGCCGAATGTTACTTAGATTGAATTGATGAGACTAATGTTGATCTTCTATCCACGCTGACATGTTGATATACCGATATTGCAGTAAATGTACCACATGTTTAGACTCAACAATCTATAGAACAGGAGCTTAGCCATAGTTTGATAAATATTGACTAATATGAGTGGAATTGTTAGGTTCATAGCCGATGACTTTTGGTGTGATAATGCCCACTATTATTGTGCTACAACTGTTAAGGGTTTGATTCCGGCACACATACCAAGACGTCATACCTCATCGTGCATAAGGGAGTGTTGACGTAACTGGCGATGCCAGTGAAGTTGGTATTAATGACTATGACAGACCGACAAGTGACCAAATGAGGATAGCATAGTAGACAGTTACATATTTCAGTAACATTAAACAGGTGATTGTATTAGTCTACCAGCTTTACTTTGGCATGCTATACGCGGTTAAGGTCAATACACATGATTAAAAACCATACTTCTTATCCTGTTATGTATCGAACATCATTGCACGATAGGCGAACATTTCGTTTTCATAATATATATTCTCGAAACTTATGTACCATAAACATACTTGGATCCCCTGATATAAGAGACCGCAGCTAAATGATACGCTAGCCTTTAATAAAGCTTGAATTTATTTTGGCATAAGAAATTTCAACAAGTGATAGAATGCTGTACGCTTAATGTATTCTGCATCACTTAATGCTGATAGCCTCATCGATTCTTTTATCAGAAACATACTACTGCTTATGCAAATGATGATGATAATGATAATGAAGAATATTTTAGGCCATTTAAATCTTTTATCAATCAAAAACAACGACATTTGCTCCATGTAATTCACGACATTTGCACCATGTAATACCCTCGCATTTGCAATAGTAAGTGTCGTGCGATTTGCTATAAACATTAATCATCTATTCTATTTTGCCTTTTGCAATTGGATAATTTTGTCAGTCCATTTGGAGCGACAACTAAGCTTTACTTGATCACGTTAGGTGTGCGCATATCATCGATTCCCTTAATAAGCAAAGACTCCCGCTCTTGGGGGCTACATACCTTTATGGACTTTGATTCTGTTGGGCATAATACAGTGACTTTAGACTTTCCCAATTGGGCATAGATGAAAGATGGACGAATGAAAAAAAGGCTGATTAATGAATGCGGAATAAACGCACAACACTTATTGTTCGACCATTTGTTTGTATGCTGGTTAGATTATTCAGAAACTGAATGCATTTGGTTGATACAGTGCGTCCAGTTATGGTTATCACTTCTACTGATGAGCCGCTCTTTACAGCAACACAATACGTTCATTAGGTAAGCTATTCCGTGATCATCTTTTGCGAGGGATCACGTCCGGACATCGAACCTGTCCATATTTTTTTAACTTTTTTGAAAACGAAGTAGGATGTGACATTGCCCCTTTATATGAGAAAAAAAAGCGAATTTAGAAAGAATTCCTTACATTATTGACACATTTTACATATCAGTATAACTACATCTGTTGTAGATAATTTTGGAACCCTCACCTTGATATGGGAGGCTTTGGCTAAGCGTTAATATATATATCATTCATGATATTTTCCGGATATTTAGGCACGTATCAATTAAATACATCTGTTGATGTCACGCTCCGCGTAGACCAGAATTTTCATCAAAACCTATTATGTCATCTAGTTGAAAACAGCGGTTAAGGTCAATGTGCTGCTATCTAACCAATCCTTTTAGGCAAAATGTTGTAACTGACAAGAGACTGCATGAGGGGTACAAATATGCACAAATGAAGCTCAGTGCTATTGTGTGCAAATTACTTACACGCGTGAGTGTAAATAAGTTAACTCCTACGATTCCGGAAGATTTCTTAAAAATCCAATATATCACGCAACTGATGATATTGATTAAATGAACTTTTCTTGGCCAAAGATTTACGATGAAGTGTCAAGTAGTAGCATGTTTCCATGACAAGCGGTAATACACTGGGACAATCCCTGACAATAAGGTTTCTTTAAATTAGGCCAAAAAAAATCGTAGGTGCAATCGATTAATTGTCAGCAGTTGGTATCTTTGGCTTGTTAGCAGTGAGGTTTAATTGGCAGTCATGTGTACTTTCTCTGTCTGGCAAAACGTACTTAGACCTACGAGGGTGTGTAGAACAAAGAGGAGCTCCTCCAGCGCGGATATGTAATCATCGATATGTATATAAGTCAACACTAAACATGCCAATTGTTTTATTATTATTATCATTTGCTAGCTATTAGCTCTATATTGCATTTCCATGTAAATATTAAACGCGGCTTTTTGTAGACAAACTGCATCATTTAAAAATATCCTTCTAATCCCTAACGACATAACAGCATGAGCATCGGGTAGGGTATACAGGTGTTCGTCCTTCGATCCTAGGCAGTTATTTGTTTACTATATTTCTGCGATTGGTTAGGCAGTTATTTGTATATATATACATATATATATATATATATATATATATATATATATATGATAGATATATATATATATATATAAGAGATATTTATATAGATAGAGATATATATATATAGATAGATATATAGAGAATATATATAGAGATAGAGATAGATAGAAAGATATATATACATAGATATATATAGATATAGACATAGATATACATAGAGATAATATATATATAGAGATATATAGAGATAGGGATTATAGATATATAAATATAAATATATATGATCTAGATATGTATACATTTATATATATATCTATATATATATATATATATATAGATATATAAATATATATATATATATATATATATATATATATATATTTATATATCTATATATATATATATCTGAAGTAAAGAACAATTTCTTACAATTTAGCTACTTTATGTGGTCGCAATGTTTTCCGTAAATTGATCTAGTCGCAGGACGACGGGATACACCTCAAATGCGGAGGTACATAGCGGCCTTCATCGTCGGTTATACATCTGTGAATAGATATCAGAAGAATGGGGTTATTAACATCCACCGCAAGTTGTTACGTCATATCAAAAAAGCCACATGTGAAATGTCGGCAGTTAACGCTATCCAAGCATTAGTGTTTTTTAAGCCAACATCTAAATTGTTATTACACGCCCCAGTACATTTTCTGATCATTTATTGCTTTGTTATTGGGTCACCTAAGATGGAACTTGCGGTAAAATATATTGTGTAATCGGATCAACGTGGATGGTTTACAGTCATATTTGCTGCTGCGGCTGCATTAAAAGATACTCTATGGTGGCAATAAAAAAGAGTTGGTACAAAAAAATACATCTCGCGCCGTGGAAAATGTAGTCACATTTGTACGACGATGGATGGCTGTGCAATTGAAATGCCACAGCAATGTTTTCAGATGTTCCATCTCCCCTGACCTGATTATACTCGGTTTGTGGTGTTCTGTAATAACTTTTCTCGGGGCCATATAAATCCTTAACAAATATTGCTTTCCTTGGCGTTATTTACAATAATTAGTTATGGTGCACATAAATTTTGCGCAGGTTTATAAGCGCCCACAGGAAATTGTAAAGTTGCTTTATATATGACACGATGATGAGTAAGAAAGATTTCGAACGTGTTGGTGGAGGTAACGAAACAATAATTTACGCAGGTTCAATTCTTGTACACTTTCACAAAGCGACGAACGTGTACATAAGTCCGTCGTTGTAGTTTCCCACCAGCGAGCAGTATAGTGTTTTCGTCTTGCATGAATCGTTTGTGAGATAGCACCAATACCCAACAGATTACCACCAGAGAGAATCCCCAAGCCGCACACTTGCTGATGTAAACAGACCCAAGACAATTGTGATACACTTGTATCTGTTATCCCCGAACAATATCAGCGTTATTCATATGTGGGCAGTATCGATGTAGGGTTTTGTCATTACACGTGCCATGATTACGGGGACAATATTGACCCCTATTGACCAAGTACTACCCTAAGTCACACTAAAGCAAGTAATTCCAATAACGCTAATACAACATGATTATTATTCTGAGGACTCGGGTAAAATGTTTAGTTGCTTTGGTTCGAACCCGTTAATACCGTTTTCTTTCCTTCTGCTGGTTCAGCAACATGAATCGCCCATGAACGAGATGCTATCGAAGTGCATATATTTAGCTGTTGATATCATACATAACGTAGTTTGTCATTTGTCGATGCAGATCGCTCACTTGACAAATAATTTGCTTTTGAATTATGGCTTTTACACTTTCATGTTTTTCTAGATGCTACAACTGTAAACACTGACTCACATCCTTGTGATTTGTTCTTCTTTTCGAATAATCGTTCGGGGAGTTACTAGAGGACAAGCACGGCTTCCAGTTTAGTGCTTAGATTACATATTCGGTCCGCTTGTTAGTATCACAGGAATAATACAAGTACACAGAAGTAACATCTGCCCATATGCTGTGAATGGCACCTCCAAGACTATTCAAGCTTATTTATGGAAATAAGTTGTAATTATATTATATAATTCTCAGTCACCGTCAAGCTCTGAAAATTCAGATAGGTTCCTCAAACTATATCGAAATTCTCAAAAGATACAACGGTAGAATGAATATGACCGTAAATGGCAGTTTTAAGCATATTCACGCCCCGACTGCAATTGACAAACGTGGCTTGAATTAATGGCGATTACATGGAAGATAATATGCAATAAATCATTGATAGCTCACCAACATCATCTTATGCTGAGGATTACACCAACAATCTTCTACGTTTATTGGTGGCTATCATTTGTACTGAGGATATAGGTTTTTAAACGACAAACAGAAGTAAGTGACTTTCTATGAGTACTCGGGAGATGACCTTCGTCTATTCCGTCGATAAATAATTCTGTAGCACACGGACCAACTTATGTGTCGTCGATTATAACAGGCGTTTGTGTTGCAGTCCACAACGAACAAAGAAATGGGTTAGTCTAGAATATTACTGAAGTGAAATGAGCAGGAAATGCAATCTGCTACTATTATTTGTAAGTAAAGTCCGACTGGTAGACGCTTATTTAGTAGCAAATCGCCATCACTACCATCATTCAATCAGCCTACTTTCATTTTATCGATAAGAAGATCAACCAAAGCATTACATAGAAATCGCTACGGGTGTTCTGAATTGTCAATCTTATAATTTATCTCTCAATGAATACATCCAGGCATATACAATTAATCCCCTTATGCTCTCATGGACAAGTGAAAGGATTTATCTATATAACAGCGAACAACAATAAGAATAATTTTACCTTCAAGCTTTATATTGCGTTCTATAATCACTTATTCTTTGACAAGCATGAATGGCTCATTTTCTATCTAAAGTATTCTTATCATAAGAAGACGCTGTCACTCCCCGTGGACGCATTTTCAATTACGAGATATCGGTATCCTTGTTATGCTTATTAATATCAGCCTATTGTTGCATACATTCCACTTGTGTTATGGGTGGTGATTGTGCTATAAATACCCCTTATAACACCCTTTAAGATGCGTGGTATTCGACAAGAAATTCCTTCAAGAAATGCTCTGGGATGATAGACCGATACTAACTTTTGCAATTAATAACTTCCTTACAGAGATAGATATATATATAGAGATATATAGAGAGATATAGAGATAGAGAGATATATAGATATAGAGATATAGAGAGATATAGAGATATAGATATATATATATAGATATATATATATCTATAGATAGATATATTATATATATATACTATATATATATATATATATATAGATATATATATAGATATATATATGTATCTATAGATGTATCTATATATCTTATATATATATATATATATATATATATCTCTCTCTATATATATATATCTCCTATCTCTCTATATATATATATATATCTATATATATATATATATATATATCTCTATATATTTGAATTTCCTTTGAACGTACCCTTCATAAGTAAGGTCATCGAGCAGCCATATTGCACTAATAAATGTATTATGTTAAGCTCTGTTGTGTGTTATTCTGCCGTATAAAATATTATTCAATTCGATGTAAGGTTTACATGTCATCATGAACAGGTGGAATAACGACGAGTTGGTAAACTGTGTTATGAGCGTCGCAAGATAAATGAGATAATCCGGTGCGTTTACTTTTAGTTGGTGTGTATTGATATCTGCGTCGCAAGATTAGTTAGATAATACTTCGAAAGGACGGGAGCTGATGAACGAATAGCTTGCAAGTTATATCGATGCTTCCCCTCTGCACAACAAACTATTTATCAAATTCACAATCACTGAAATATCAATTGAAGTGGTCAATTATTTGGAAACCCGTCGGATTATAATGTTGAGCTGACAACGCTTTGTATACTTTCACCAATAGCGTAGGGTAAGTTTTCAGATGACTGCGCTACAATGATTATGCATACGACCGAAATTACAGTGCGCATAGCGTGAAAAATAGCTATTGATCACAACGGACCTCAATCATTGTGCAGAAGCAATGTATTGAATTAATCATTGCCGTGGCAGAGGGACGGAATGCAATAAAAGAGCTAGAAGTTAATGTGCCGAAGTACATAGCGGCGTACATAGTCCGTAGTACCACAGTTATTTAATTAACAAAGGTTAACATTATTATCAATAAAGGTTTGCGGTGCTCTATGGCATATATAAAGAAGTATTTGTGTAGATTCAGGCAAAGTCGTATTAGCTATCACACGCCACATGTAGTACGAGGATCATTTACTGTACTGGCATTTATTTGGCAACAATATTAATAAAATATGCAAGGCGACCAATTACAATTTGCAATCTTACAGCGAGTTTGCGATATTTTGCTGTTCTGCCTAGAAGTGTAAATCATGTGACATTTACCGGACGCATTATTTTTAGCTATTCGCGTGGCTTATTGGTAAATTTTATCCAAAATGGAACTGGGGACAACAGAATATCTAACATGGATGGCAATGTAACAAGTTATATTAGCATAGCATGCACTGTAATATAATTAACTAGACAGCTGTTTTGTAATATTTACCATAAGCTTACAGTCTTACATATGCACGATTCAATAGTGTTCCGGATGTCGATTTGTGTACATCCCAAAGCTATTCAGTACATTTCTATGCAATGATGCGCTTATTGATTCCGATATTCGTGTTAGATGTTAAGATATTATGATGTTAAGATATTATTGATCAAATCTCACGTAGTTCAAGGTTTTTAAAACCCATACTTTTATTTTTCAGCTACTATTGCTTTCCTTTTTTCGTGAAATTACAGGGCCGTTGCAGGCCTTGTAGTTGAATAATGATATTACCAGCAATTATCGTCACTATTACCCAAGAGTTCTGATTCAGGAATCATGACGTTACCTTTACCACAAGCGACGTCATGACAAACTATGCCGCGGCTGATGACTTTGGCATGCGAAACTAGGACGGCCATGAAATAACTTGAATGCTACTTGACGATCAATTGGTTGGTATTTGTCAATGTGTGTCTATATCGAATGAATTTACTTTTTTGTCTTCGTAATTCCACATAAACGAATGAAACGCCCGAATCCGGTCGTTTACACTCAATAGGGCGGAGAGAATTACTTGGTCAGAATACTTGGGAAATGCTCATTGTGAATGCGCTACATATGATTAAACGCATATTGGCCAATTGATCGCAACTCCCCATTGAACGAAATATCATTTTATGAAAGCATGTCTAACAATAGAAGACGGATCATTCAAATATATATATTGCTGCTCCAACCTTAATCTGCCCAATTTATTCGGTAGTTGTAACAATTGTCAACCATGAACCGAAATGAATTGATGAGGCAATTCCAAATATGAAAGTTACCGCAGTAGTTAATTGTTATGATGGAAGCCAATTACATGAATGTCTTTTTACTCTTTTTACACAACGCATTGTTTGCTCTATTGGTAGTATGCTAATATGAACAAGTTGTCGGTAAAGATATACAATTACATTCATCAACGCGTCCTTACAGCCTTTGTACGGATAACAAGGGATCCTAATGGCACGTGCTCCCTATCCTTTGTAGTAACTATTACATTGTACGTTTCTTTGACTTAGAAGTCGTTCCATCGCACAGATCAAAAAGCTGAATAGCGTACTATGCATATATATGATAATAAACTTAGACATTTAGATTCTGAGCGGACGCTCTCTTAGCATTATCGCATCTTTCAATGATGTTAATCTTTCTGTAAAAAATCTAGAATAGCTCATCCCCCATAATATTCATGAATAATTTAAGACGAGGCTACCAGATGCCGTATCATACAAGTGAATGCATCAACGGTCGATGTTGCGATTTTACTTTGCATCATAACAATAAAACAGCTAACAATGTATGCAATGCTGTTTTCAGAGTACGCGCAGATAATGCATGTTACGTTAATCTTTTGTTTTTACCTTATAATATAACACAACCTCAGCAATAATTGCGCAAGCACCGACGAATGGACCCATTGAACTGCTGATAGAATAGCCACCTTATTTGATCAGCTGTACCCCAAGCTCTACAACTCATCTCCAATGGTGGTATAATTGTGCCCCCTGAGGCCTTGTTTTGCATTGTTTTGCTTACTCAATTACGTTTGGTGTAGTTGTATTTGAATAGCAACGAACCATTACAAGATAGCACCATTATCCGTCCATGTATGAGTTACGGGCCAAACTTATTTGTGTGCTGCATAGATGTGTAATATTGTACTGGAAAGCAGCTGATGTAGAAGAAAACAAATTGGATGAAATGACTTGAATCGAGATAGAGCAAAGTAAGAATCCCCCGTGTACATCTCACATAATTCGATGTCAAATGGACCACTGATGCGGGATAACGATGTATCACAATCTGATTGCTGTATGAGATGGGAAGAAGTCAAACCGCAGGCTTGTCTATAAATAGCTGATGCTATTCAAGGTTTCTCCTACGCGTGGATTGTCAAGGTGTTATATACAGTTGCTGTGAGATTACCTGAGGTGCGCTCGGTTTGGAATGACCTTGGTGGGGCCATTGATCGATTGCCACTTCAATGATTTGGTGCTGTTTCATGTTACGTTGGGCGAATACGTGAGCGCGTGCACAAGGACCGTACATTTATAATTGCCGCATCACAAATTATTTAAATGCATGTGCCATATTATATACTAGTCAATAATGTGTTCGATCTCTGCAAGAAAACGAACCTTCATCAACACAGGGGGCTCGCATTCACTTCATTAACAACAAACACCGTCACCAAGTTTTTGATCGCTTACTGGATTACACTCCACGATTCATATACTAAGCAACGTAGTGTACACAGCCAGTCTATCTTTCCTCTGCAGTCTTTTTAAAAAATATTTCTCAATATATTGCATTCCCGAACTGTACATATGCATTGGTCTTACGTTCGCATAATGGTCACATCACAGTCGGTAAATGCATGCGATTTCTTATGATATCAATGAAATTGATATCGGAGCTACTCATACAAGCGCAGATGTGAAACTGATTGATATGTAACGCGCATATGAAGGTCTGAAGCAAGGCACTTTATGTAATACCCGTCAGAAAACCGCTTTACACCCTGACAACATCTGCCTTTTTGACAAAAGCTATGCTTTCCCAAGCTGGTCATTTTGCATTGCAGTATCTGCGTACATTGAATATACGCATCAATTTTCATCTCCACTGATCTGACAGGACATAGTCAAGTCATGAATAACACTAACGATTCGCCGTCTGTGCAATCTTAAAGAACATGTCAAGGCGTGACTACGACGCATTTATTAATGGTGCCATATGCGTCGCAAGTTTTGTTGGACTGGAACTACAGAAAGAACAGCATAAAAATTCAATCCTTACTGCCTCCCTGCATAACAACCAACACATCCGATGACAATTACAGTTATATCCGTTGGTATAATTTACTGATTTTAAGCGCACATATGGGTACTAGTAAATTTTCAGACAAACTCACTGCATCATGTTTTAATGTCTATACATATATGATATTTGAATTTACTCTCTCAACCCCCCGCCCCCTCATCCGAGCATCTTTGCGTATGCTACCACCATGTGGTCGCAATGTTTCGCAGCATCCCCCACATGTTACTACGCCATATCACAAAAGGCCACATGTGAAGTGCAGATAGGTAACGTTATTCACGCATTGGTGTTTGTTACGCCAGCATCTAAATTGTCATTACATGCCCCAGTACGTTTGCTGGTTATTTATTTCTTTGTTATTGGGTCTCCTAAGATGGAACTTGGGGTAGATTATATTGCTATCCGTAAGCCTGCACGTTTTTTGTTGTTCCTCCGAGAAGAATCAATCATGTGGCATTTCCCAGACGCATTATTCATGACTATTTGATTAAGTGGAGGGTATATGAACAAAAGCAGGAGAGGATAGCGTCGGAATTTGGAATATATATCGATTTGGGGTGGTACTAAATGCAGACAGTTCTATTTCTGTTATGATAATCGGCCAACAATAATAGTGGTGTCTTATGTGATGTAATGATCGATTTAGATAAATCGATAATTTCAGTGGTTGTACATTGTTAGATGACAAATCAACTGCTCTGAAAATATGCGCATAAATAGTATATAACAACGGTTTCGGAACTCTGCTCTAGTAAATAATCATACGAAGTCATATGAGTGCAGTTTATCAGGTTTTATATATGCGTATTTACCCATTACATTTGATTGCAATGTCATAAAATTGTTGCCATATCAAAAACCCTTTTTCTAGCATTTATCGTTTGCTTACAGTCTTACATATTTACAATTCAAGGATAGCAATATTGACAATGTTTTCATCTCCAAGTTTAATTATTGATATTGTATTTCTGAGTTCAGTATGTCGTTTATTCATTTGCAGCATTTGTATTACCCCAAACCTATCAATATATTATAATGCAATTATGCATTTATTTATTCTATTTTGGGGTATTTTGGTTTTATGATATTATAGTATATTCCCGGAGGATTTCAGTTACCAGAATTTATATCAACAGCAGTGTGATAGACCGCTTTATCCACCATTTAAAGTAAAAACTCTCATGTCAGCTTTATATTAACAACATGCACAATATCGATCAAAATGGACTTCGATTAGTAACACATACGCAAGATTTGTCATTGCTACATTTTTCAAGGTTTCAAACCCATACCTTTATTTTGCAGCTCTAATTACTTTCCTATTTACGTTAAGTGGCTTTTGCAAACCGTGTACTAACTCAGCAGCTGCTATTGATTAAGGAATGCGAAACTTGGACATGTTTGAAATAAGTTGAATGCTACTTGACCGGCAGGTGGTTTGCATTTGGCTAGTTTATTATAGCCCCTGTCGAAGGTCAACGTGTGGGAACGCAAATAAATGCACTCATTTGTCTTCATCATTCCACATAATCGGTTTTAACGTCTGAATCCTGTCGTTTACACTCAGTAGGGGCTGAGTGAATTACTGCGTTAGAATAGAATAAATACTAACTGTATGCGCTACCTATGATTTAATGCATATTAGCCAACATGTAATCGCTAGCAACTCCTGATTAAATACAATATCATTTTATGAAATCATGTCTTACAATACAAGACGAATCATAGAAATATATATTACTGCCTAAGTCATATTCTGTCTATCCTGATGTCATGTCTACTTTGAATCGAAAATAATTTTGGCGGCAATTTCAAATGTGAAAATAACCGCGATATTTCAAAATGTGACCCTAAATTTCATCAAAATACTTTAATTATGAGACTATTAACTGTCTCATTAATGCCTACGTTATAAAGCACATGCGAGTTTTGGATTAGCTTGAATGACTGCTTCGGTAAAGCTAGCATGCTGCAAAGGTTCCTTTCGGAAAAACACATCATATGGTGTCCACAATTAGCCTGTATAGCTTTGGCTTTTGTTCTGTGCAATCATAGTGGAACAGTTCAATAGATACAGGTGGATGAAATTGTAACTTACTCTCTCATCCCCCCCCCTCCCAACAGCGGCGGTGATAACACCGACGTTTTCCGAGTCACCATTGCAGATCACTGGGAACAACACTCGCATGCATTGGTCAAATCATTTAAGATAAAAGCAAATTCAAATTCGAATAATTTTGCTGTATTCTTAAATTCTAGTCGAACCATATTCAAATGCGTTTGTCAATTGATCTTGTTTCCTAACGAACGACCATTTTATGCCGCCGCCCATTGAATTGATGGTAGCCACGCTTCACAGATGTCACCATACATCTTAGAAAGGCGAGAGCGTTATTCATCACATCTCACACAGTTTTACACTGTCATTGTCTAATCGGTTGTGTTTAAGCTCCGGTCCCGTTTCAATGGGTGAAGTGAGGAAACTCGCATTTGTACATTATGGATTTGTATTAGCATTATATTGCAGCATATAACACCCAAACATCCCTAGCAGCTCTTCTGCTAGTGAAGCAAAGCCCACGTTAATTATGATCAGTTGCATTCATTGAAAGGACTCTTTCTCGAGAGAGAAGAGTTGGTCTTAATAGACTAATAAATGAGTTATTGCAATAAATCACCTGGTAACGTCATATAAAGTCATATACTTTTTTCTGCAATTACATGTTTTTATGGGAAATAATTAGAATATCAATATATTTAGCAACCTGTGACAGTCAAACAGTTTTAAGTGTTTGATGTATCGATTAATTGTAAAACACTTTTTGTTGATTATAAAAAAAGTAATACATGGATATTAATTAATCAATGCAATACAAATCCGCCAAGAAAAAACGAAATTCATATCCAATTAGCAACAAGTCCGCACAGTTGGTTTTGGACTCTGGCGTAGCCATAGCAGATAGATACACTTACACTTCAAATATACAAACATATTAACACACAAGCATACACAGACACTTGCTGACACAGAACACACACACTTACACACACATACACACAAATACAACAATACCAATAAAACGGCCAATATGGGTTCCGTAAAGATGTACTGTTCTATAAATGATTCTGATTTATTGCTAATAGAATCTTATGATCGAAAGCTTATGGTGTAAAATATTCTAAGGAGCATTTAAAGATCTTGTCGTAAAGTTTGATGCCAAAGTGTCTTGCATACCTTCTAGTCATTAAAATATCGCTGCTCTGCGTCGGTAACCGAGCGCTCGTGGCCAAATATTTCAAGCAGTTATGGCGACCCTAAAGTCCTGGTATCGCTGTGCTGACAGCTATATATTACACAGCATAGGTAACGCAGTGCATAATGAAGAAAAAGGCACCATCGATGACGCATTTCGTTACCTGCTGAGCAGTTTGCTCAAGCTTCTGTGTTGGAACACAAAATGAGCTCATTGTAATTATTCCTGCTGTTTGCTTTCGAGCTCAGATTTCAACTCGGATGCTGTCTTTCACTGTTTAACGGTTTATTATCAACAGTGTGCAGCTCCGAAACAGCCCGATGGATTAATTTGATATCAGCCAGTAGGTAGTGTATTGTTCTTAAGCGTGATTGAAAAACAATCATGTGAGCGCTGACTGGGTATTGTAGCCGCATATTGTCCATAACCGTTGTCTATTAACGTAAACGGTATAATTGCCTGCTGAGTTTTGAAGTGCAACGCATCACTGGCAAATGGGACATAAATACAGATGGTCTTTGTAACTGTTGAAATATCTGCTGCTACACGGGTATGCGTAATGTTTTAGATGATAATTGTTTTGTAATCTATGAATTGAGACTCCGTATCAGCCAAGTTTTTATTATTACGCCTACAACATGTTGTATACTATTAATGGCAATGAATTACCCGACGAACGAGCTTTGAGAGATTCCACACATTACATTTGCCTAATATCTTGGAGACAATGTCTTTGTTGGCTGCTTTATAACAGATACGAAAGTGAGTAAAGTCGAATTCCTTGCAGGAAGATGTAGGTTAGCTAGTTAATACGTATACATCTCAGGCGAAACGAAAGCTGCATGGCGTGTGTGTCGTCAGTTTCTTTCCGTATTTTGAATAGACGGCGAATGAATGCAGTAACCGACAATTATACATACAACTATACCTCAACGCCTTAGTGATAGAATCAATCCTTTTGGCATGTTTATTTAGAACGCTGTTGTCCATTCCAAAATGTCCCCTTATTTGTGTGGAAGTTATTGACCATCGGCTGTTAAGGGCCCGATTCTATTGCGAATTATATCGCCAAGTGTTCATAGTCTTGGGCTTTGCGACGGAGATTATGCTTCTCGTAGTCGCTACGACACATGAACACAAATTGCAATTGTAACGTACATTTATCATCCCTGTGATCTTTGATATACTTGTAATAATGCGCGCAGGTATTTTGCCTCAGTTTTCATCTATTATACCAAACAGATAGGGTTAAGACTACTATGTGTTGACGCAACGTAAGCAGTCAGACTAGACCTCACCTGACCTTATGCACGTCCAATGGGGGGTATTTGGATAGTCACTTGCCATGCTGTTTGTAACCAAATAGCTATAAATGATTCAGTTATCGAACAAACTGGTGATATACTAATGGTTTGTATCCTGCAGACGGATGTTGATTCCTTAATCGAGTTAATGTTAATAATAGTGTATCATTGACACTACGTACGTGCTAGAACAAAAAACAAATGTTTAATGAATAACATGCTTGAAGTTAAAATCAATCCAGGAAAGAAACTGTTACAATGCACTATTTAATATATAGATGAACTCTAAAAGGACTGAATGTGCTGTGTTCGCGGATTCAAAGTACTAAGTTGTACATCGAGCTCGGAAGTAGACTATTGTGATGGCGGAATATAACAACAAATCCGCAATTTACGTCGCCCAGAGGTGTTTCTGTCAATAGAATCGCGCTTCAGCTGACAAAGCAAAACAGTTATCCACTAACCTAGGCAGGCATATGTCAGCCTTTTATGGCCCAGTACTAAGAACTGAAGATTTGAGATTGCCCCTTACCTGATTGAGTTGTTTGCTGTCAGTTATACCTATCATCCTAATTAACCCTAAACTGGCCTTAATTGTTTATTTACCGAGCAAGACTATCGCTTCTTGCTTGTAACATTTTTACCGATTACATCACTGCAGAAATATATATTTTTCCCGACAAAATCGCACTCAGAAGAATAATTAATGCAAATGAGTAATCTGTTCCTCCGCTAGATCCAACAGTTTGTGTGTGAGGTGTGATTAGGAAGCCTTTTTGTGCACTGGTATTTATTGGCGCATTAAAAATCGTTTCCATGTTGATGATGATTTTTAATGACCTTTCACCATTATCACTTTGAAGATCTATCGTAAAGACTAGCACTACACTTCCTTAATAAACAAAATACAGCAAAGGCTCTCTCAGCAAATACACGAGCCTTGTATGAGTTGCATTCAGAGTTTGATCAATTAGTTCATAGCTTTTCTTGAGTATGTGCATGGCCGACGTAATTGTCAGCGTATTGTCTAGCGTCTCTTAAAACCACGTGGAAAGTTTAATTTGGAACTAACGCCTCGCTCAGATGGCTCCATATCTGCAACAGCCGCCGGGCTCGATACATTGAATCAACAGCCCCATGTGCTTTTGTTGATTGCATGGTATCGTTGCATGATGTCGGAGGTGTATTTCGAGTATTGCATAAACGTCACGCATCTTAGCAAAGCTATAAATGCCTCGCTAGAGACCTTCACTCGCCCCTTACGACGAGATATATGTAATAAGATATAATTCCTTATTATAGCCCTGTATTCTAGTTTGCTCAACGTAATAGGCGTAACCGAATCGCAACGGAAACAATGCAGTTTGTTGCCCATTCAAGTTCAAAGCGCCATGTTAACTGGCAACAATCTGTTCAATATTCAAGGAAGGCAAGAGCACACCGATTGTCTGTTGTATTCAGGGTTTTGCAAAGTGTTTGAAGGATATCAGACGCAATCAGCATAACTAGACACCAGGATTTTCCGGTTTGCCTGGTGGCAATGACGTCACGAAAGAACAGCATACTGAGATGACTTTACACAAGCATCTTTCACATTTATATTCGAGGTAATTGCATTCATCGTGACAAGGTTAATCGATAGTAATTCGTTATATAATCCGGCAAGCAATGCCAAACTAAAATACTTAGGCTTTCTTCTAAGTTGATCCGTGCCAGTGATTTGAAGTATACATAGCGGAGAAACAGTGGCCTACCTGATCATAGATAATTGAAGTTGTAGCTGAATAAGTGAATAAAAGCGTCTTTCTTGTAGCACAGCGTAATGCAAGGAAACTATTAGATTGCGTGCATAGACCCGAACCAAGATGCAAGCTACAATACTATTAATACACAACACACCAATCAAGCCAGCACCTCAGATAGCGGTTAGGCTTAGCCGATTGTTATTGATAAATTATATAATGACTATTGAAATAACCATAAACACCTATTTATGAATATAATTGTCACCAGCAAATATATTTACTGTAGCTTTTGGAGTGACAACTGTACTTTACTTGATTACGTTTGGCACATTCTTTGGAATCTGTTGGGCATAACACAATGACTTCTTTTCCCAACAGGTCATTTGTTTGGCTGGAATTCATGAGGTGATGGGTGGAAGAATAAATGATTGAACTGATTCATGAATGCGGAATGAACATGCATGTACGTATTGTTCCAGCAAGGTTTTGTATGCTATATAGATTATTCAGAACGCTTTATGCTTGATGGTTGTGACATTGATTTAACGGTGAACTTGCTGGATATTACATCTACTATTGAGCACTATAACACTAAGCGCTTATTAGGTAAGCTATGTTGTGATTTTCTTGAGCAAGATATCACATTCGTTCTTCGAACCCGTCCACTTTTATTTTACTGTTGACAATGAAGGTGGATGTGCCAATGATAAAGTAAATTAGCAACGGATTCCGTACATTATTTACTCATTTTATATATCAGTGTGACTCCTACTTACAAAGGTTGTAGATAATATTTGAAGCTATGTACGATTATGTTACCCAACCGTGGTATGAACAGGGCGACCAAGGCAAAAGAATTCTGAGCATTGCCAGTCTTAAATCATGGCAATAATCATGACAGAGGGTCCTTCAAACAATAACGTGATATAGCATGCCTAGACAAAGACTTAACGTATATTTAATTCATGATATTTTCCTGATATTTGACCACGTATCAATTAAATATCTACGCTCAGCGTGGCCCACTCATTTGATCTTAACCATGTTCTATGTCTTCAGTAGCAATTCTGATCAGTCAATCCTGCCAATGAATGGCCACAACGATGGAATAAACTGACAAAACACGGCATGTAGGCTCAAATGTGTGCTAATGTAGGACCGAAATCTAGCAACTGTCGTTACATGCTCATCATCAGCGGAAACAGGGTAGTTATCCCCCTAACCCTCCCTGACCTAACCAGGTGGGGAGAATGAAATCAATCCAATAATGATAGCAACAAGCGCGATTATACTCAATGTATGTCCTTAGGCACACAATGTACTTACTTCACCGTACAAAAGCTTTGCTTCCCGCGTAGTTGATATTGTAAAGTAAATATAAGAAGCACACCCAAACGCCTACCTTGTACAGAACCCGGCAGCAATTGAATCAGTGGTACATCATACAAGTAACCTACACGTGTAAGTGTAAATATGTTTACTGTCACGTTTCCGGAAGATTTCGTCAAGCAACATAGATCTTTAAAGCCACTGATGATATTGTTTAAATGAAGCATGCTTGGCCAACTATTTACGATGCAGTATCACAAAGTAGCATGTTCCCAGGACAAGTGATAATACACTGGGACAATCTCTGGCGTTCCTCTATATCAGGCAATCTAACATTCGTATGTAGGGTGGGTGGATCAGGGAGAAGCTGCTCCAGCGCGCATTATGTCGACACCAAACATGTTTTTGTGATTTACAATCCATTTCATTTTATGCGTGCTACATATATGTGTTATCACCCACCTGTGCACTGACGCAATGGGATGTTCTGCAAATTGGATGCGTTGTTGCATTTGAGTCAAGACAAGTCTAGCTCCCCTTTACCACCTCGTTATAATTGTAGTTCTCCCTCCAAGGTTGTTGAGGGGGTTCCAAGATTCAGCCTCATATTACGACATGGGTAAGGCGTCATCACTTCGACCAATGATGCGTAATAACGATTTTTCACAATCTGGTCGCTGTCTTAGAGAGGAAATAGTCAAATGGCAGGCTCCACTATGAAGAGCTAACGCTATTACAGATTATTCCAACGCATTGATTATCACCTTGTCACAGTGGCTGTCAGATTCCCTGGGGCGTGCTCGGCTTGAATTGTGGTTCCTGTAATGAATTTATAAAGCTATTGATAGATTGCGACTTCTATGCTATGATGATTTATGTAACATTGGACGATTCCGTGAGTGTGTGCAAACGTACGGAATCATTTATCATTGTTGCATTACAAACCCCTTGAGCTGATGTGTCATATTATATACTAGTCAATAATGTGTTCGACCTCTGTAGGAAAACAAATCTTCATAGCCGCAGGTTGCTCAGAGACGCATTGTTCTCAGTAAACGTCATAAACAATTATTGATCGTTCTAAACCACGCAGCCGGTGAATCATTACTTTGCAGTATTTTCAAGTATGTCGATATGCGTTGCATTGTCAAACTATCTGCGTCGCAATGTTTGTTGGACGGGAGTAATATAACGAAAAGCCTTCAAATTAAATCGTGCTACTCCCCTGCATAATCGCCCACACATCTACCACACTATTACAGTTAAATCATATAGAATTTATTGTTTTTGAGTGTTTATTTGACATCGCACATATCAATGTTTTAGACCATCACGGCCACACATATTTGCATGATCGAAATCTAAGGTATATGCCTGCAGTAATTAACGATTTGCAACTTCATGATGTGGTCGCTGTGTATGAAATAAATTTATGGTGTCTAAGGCAGTCGAGATAAACACAATATGCTGAGGTATTTAGTGGCTTTCATCTTCGGTAATGTATGGTCATTTGTAAAGGTAATACATCAAGAGAGCATTTGACAGGAAAATGCGAAATCAATTGAGATCATTGTAGGTCTTACATGGTGATTGAAATAAAATGTGTTATGAATATCGCACCTTGGGGTAAGGCTTATATTTTATTTTGTTCTTCTATTGCGTGTTCCGTTTTACTTATAAATACCAACACGGTTTTAAGTGCAAAGGTAAATGAACGACTGTCTTGAACCAAAGTTGATTTATTACTGGTATAGTTTACAAACAGAAAGCAAGGCAGAAATGTCTTCTTGGAGTTGAAATGAGTGAGTCACTCTCGGAGTCAACGTGAGTCAGTCTCTTTTGGAGTCTTGCCGTCTGGCTTTGTGACTGCTCTCTGCAGTGAGAGCTCGTTTTGGTGACTTTTATATTCCCTAGAATTGACTTTACCGTCTCCATAGAAGGAAAGGAATAATTAACCATACCAGAGATACTTCCATATCTAACGCATTTCGACGGTATGCATCACACGCGACATCAGAATCAGTCAGTAGTTTGGGCAAGAGGGCGAAGGCAATGGTATGGCAGATGAGGCATAATCAGTCTGTTGGGATAGAGGGTTGAGATGCTAGCACACAACACGCACACCACCAAGGCAGGACAAAAATGGAAAGCCATTACTCCATAGTAACCGAGAACATTCCTTGGTAACCAAGTTGAATAAGCAACAAGCATGCTGTGCAAATATAAATAGACCTACAATAGTAACAGCATCATGCTTAATACTGCCAACCAATATCGTAAAATTATTTTCCTAACCGGCAGCCATCTTTGTCATAAACAAATAAATTACTTTGAACCAATTAAAATAGAAAATCACATTAACAAATCAAAACAGGATCGTTGCAATTAAGAGCGTCTTCCTTTGCGCTGCAATATCGGATTTAAGTTGGTGCCACACATACGCGCCGAAAAATGGAACTGATTGAGATGTTTCGCTGTCTGTTAGGTTCACAGAAGAGGCGCATTAATAGATATATGGGCGAAACAGCGGAGCATATTTGACACTTACAAAATAGCTAAATTTTTGAAGATTTTAATTTGGCACATTTGGAATATATTGCAGCTCCACTTTTCTTGCAAAACATGGACAAGTCATAAATGGCACTGTAGATCCAAAACTCGATTTCACTGGGATACCAATAAATGATTAAGCTAGCAAAACACGGCAAAGATTACACATCATCATGTTCAGATGAGATTACATGGAGGTGATAAATGGTGCTATTTGTGCTGCCTGATAAGCTGGAAAATATTTCAAAGGACCGGAGCTACAAAACGAATAGCCTACAAATTGCTTTCTCTCAGCACATTAATCCACACACTCTTACAGAAATATCATAGGATTTACAGTGTATTTGGAAACCCCATTCCATTGAGTGAGGTGACACATCGTTGCATACTTGTACTATATCACAGGTTACTGGTTAAGATCAGCGGGCAACAGAGATTATTTATACGATCGAGAGCCAAATGATGTTGCATCAATATGTGGCGAACAATGAATCATCCCAATTAGGCACTACCTAAGCGTGGGCATAATGCTTTGAGTAAATCATTGCAGTCGATGATGAGTGGAACTAGGAGTGATTGCACATAGAAACATAGCACTCTTCTTCATCCATAGTACCGCTTTCGTTTAATTAACAAACAAATAAGATTAATGATGTTTCTCTGACGTATGTGAAAAGCCTGATTTGAAGCGTGTAAGTCTGGCTTGCTAGTACACGCCTCATCAAATTAGCGGATCATTTATTGCTGTGTTATTTGGTCGTCCCAGGATACATGGGGTTAACGTAACGATATGTTCATAGTATTCAATATTCTTATTTGGCACCTACGTTCATAAAAGACGCAAGGCAACCAAACTCAATGTGCCATCTTAATGATTATGCGATATGTTGCTGTCACATCAAGAAAAATGTATTACATGACATTTCCCTGACATATTATATAAAGCTATTCGGCTGGCTGGAGAGTACATACAATTCTTAAAATAATTGGGAATGAGAGAATATCTGACATGGTAAGCATTATAGCAAGCTATGTAGGCATAACATGCACCGCATAATAGTTACCTAGACAACACATGGAAACTTCTGGGACCGTCGAATTACTTGTTAAGGGATCGAATGTGTACTGTTATATTCATTGGATCACAGTAAATGTTTACAGCCCATTCATGAAGCGGCGCATGTATAATATACATCAAGTCAATGACTGTGAGGGAATTGTGGAGGTGGGACAAGCATATTATGTTCGGTTTTAACCCTATCGCATATACCAAAATGTTACCAGCAATCAATATATATCAGTATCATATAATCATAACAACGTAAAATAGTTCTAACAGCTCCGTGAAACTATACGCTCGTAAGATAGTGTACAAAAGCTTTAACGAACACCTTTTACAATGACTCCTAATAAATTCTGCTGCCGTCTGCGCCACGATCAATGAAATATTGCTGTTCCTCCTGGAATTGGTCTTCAGTGTGAAGAGGATTGGAAGACTTCCCATCACATTTGGTTCCCTTTGACACCAGACGGTACGTTACTGATAGTAGGGTTTGCGAATAATAGACTCATGTATCTTCGTCCAACCGCACATGAATGTTGTTTCATAATAGATCAATTAATGATAACATGATTTCAGTGATATTTCTACCAGAGAATATACAGGTGACAAATGAACATCTTACGTCATCCATTGAAACCATCGTCTCCTAGATGAGTGCCTGTAAGTTGTGATTCTATTGTTCGCACTGGATTTACAATTTACATCCCTGTCATTTATCAACGTATGGTATGCTACAACGTTGATTGGACGGATGTAATGTGTTTGACAAATTTACAAACAGGATTATTCAATGACATGTATTAACTCATGTTTGGTCATGGAGTTTATATGGTCGAGGGGCTGTTCTTCTTTAACAAGCGAGTCTATACTTTCAACTTCCGTTTTTGTTCTGTTTTGATAGTTCTTCCCTTTATTTGCCTATTTGCTCAGTTTTCATGACTTGGCGAAGCTTCTTAGATAGCAAACTTGTCTAATGATAATACATGGAAAGGTGCTTAACACAATATTACTGACAAGTATGAGTATGAAAATTAGCCGCGTCTACATGGCGGGAGAGGCGCTGTCTGAAAATCGTAGATGAATTTAATCTTGACATGTAGAAACTTGTGTTTGTTTACGGAATGTATAGGATCACCAGGTCTACTGAAGAGAGTAAAGGCATATCAATAGGCTGTATGGATCATGTACAACTCAAGGTTATTGCCACGTTCCAAACTTTCTTCCTTTAAATTCCATAAATTTTGCAAGCCTTCTTTCCTCATGTATGCAATTATACGATGACAGGAAAGTTGATTTATTTCAGGTCATCAATCATTTGTTTGTATGTATATTTGCTGGTCATTTGAACCATATCTAGTGTGATTGCTCACATCCATCATTAGGCGTTTAATCCAGTAGTGTTAAATTGAGCATGCAATGCTAGAGCCTCGTATAGATAGTTCAACTTATATTTTAGCTGAAAAGTTAATTTCCAGCAAAAGCATTTATAGATGACTCAGGGTATCTACCGTTGATTTGTTCTTGCATGTAAGAAATCCAAACGAAATCACAATGTGCATATAAAACCCTCGGGAGAATTTCAATTAAACCAGATAGAGACAGATTTCAATTATTTAATGGCAAGCAAATATCAATGTCTCTCTTTTTGCCGTCGTAATATGTGAGTACTCTCAAGTGCTGATCAATCACTAGGGTTCAATTACATAGTCGCAGCTTAAGGATATCCGTCTAAAATTAGCCTTTGTGATAATGAGTAGCGTCCAGTATGCTTGGCTTGCTTGCTGAACGGAACTGATGAACACAAAGGCCAAGGAGAGATCGAGGGCTGCTTTGTTGGGGTGCATGGGAATGTGACCGAGAACGCAGTCTACTGTGAATGATCGGTCGCAAATCTGCAGAGTGTGACACAATACTGTGGAAAATAATGAGCCCGGAAATTGCAGCATTTGTCAATGTAAATAGTGGCCGACTGTGTAAGTCGTATATACTACAAGGCGTTATCCTGAAAGCAGCATATGGTCGGTCGGACTTAGATTACTACGCTTGCTATATATTTTCAATAGTCCAGTTTATGGTTTGTTGTCAGCATAGACCCTGGCGCGAGTATTGAATATCATAAACATGTAAACAGGGCCCGCAGCCAAAGGGTTAAAGGACCTTGACTAAACAATAATTAAAATAACGATAGCATTAACCATGATAATGATAACCTACATCAATGGCCGCCGTTGTTTACACTTGTATTTCTACGCTGTTCGGTATAGGTCTGGTCATAAACTAGCGCGAGATACAGCGTATTGTGTTGTACAATGCCAGCTCATCATAACGTTTGACTGCCCAGTTCAGGGATGACGATCGTTATAAGCCTATGTGACAGTTTTCAGGATTGATACGAGGGAATACGCTGATGTTTGAAAATGCACAAGCACGCGCTGTTGACATTAAGCTATCTAAAACTCGGACTAACACAAAAACTATTGCCAAAGCTAGGGCTGTCCCGATATGTTGGATGAAATAACATCTTGCATCAAGATGCGACTTGACTAAATCCTAAACAGTCAAATGCAAACATCAATTGACAGATAGCCGTTGGTAGTATTGTGTATATATCCGGATTGTATTATAACCGAGCAATGCGTTTAGTGTCATTAGTTCAGAAATTGACGACGAAATATATATATATATATATATATATATATATATATATATATATATATATATATATATATATATATATATATATATATATATATATATATATATATATATATATATATATATATATATATATATATATATATATATATATATGTCATATTCTCTTGGAGACCGCGCAGCAGGTATGATGTCACGCAACCTGCCCCTAGCGGCCAACAGATCAAAATGGCATCGAGAAGATGGCTTTGTATTTTCTTCCGAGTGGAACCATATCGGTGGATTTTTTTAGTACTTATGCATGCCGGTGCAATGAATTATTGGTCCCCGTTGGTTTATTAGTTATCAATCTCCATTGTGAAACACATAATAATGAAATGTAGAAAATCGTTGCATTTGACCTTTAATAAAATTTTGTATTGTATTTATTATACCTGTTCATTAGTATTATTACGTGGAATTTTTAAATATACAAAAACATTTTCTCTATGCATGGATGGAAACAATACATCATATCGTTATAATCTGTCACAAAGTGTGTAGCTGACATATGAGTTTCCACAGATCAAAAGTCGGACGTTTTATGTTAGGCGGGTTGCGAATGCCAATGTGAGCAGCCAACCACAGCCTCGTAATTGCTTTTCAGTCAATATCCTCCAGTGTTTATCCATAGTTTATGATGTTTAGCATGGACCAACGCACACTGTCTCCATTGCAGGATATCTTAGGCTATTATTTTAAATGATTAATCGCCGAAGCGGTAAGCACGAAGATAGCACACGTGGCCGGCAACGGTCGCCCAAATTGGGATCGGGTGAAGGTAATTGCTTCCTTTGTCAATATGCGTTCAGGGACATTGTATGAATTACCGACAATGTGGGGTACTCAAATATATTAGCGTATCGCCTGAGGTGTATTAGCGCTCCTAGTATTGATGTATCGTAGATTGGGTAAAGTTTAAGTTTTGGTCTTATGCCAACTTATATCGTAGAAGCCTGTTTGCCAAACAAAACGGTCGTGTGTCGTTATGCGATGTGTATTGGATGTCGATCACATCCACTGCAAAACTTTGCCGGTGTGCATCAGTGAGCTATTTGGAATCACGGCTACCAACGACAGAATATTTGTGTGATATTGGTATTTAATTTGGTCTTTTGAATCTAAAGATAGAAATATGGAAATGTCAGGCATCATAACGAACTGTTATCAAGCCTTACACCTGATCGGAGTAGCGGCCGACGTAGTGGCTCAGTGAGTCAAGCATTACGTGACGTGACTGAACGAAATCCCATAGGCAAAGACTGCTATCAGATACACGCCGTCTCAGAAGAAAACAAAGCCCGTGTAGCTTGCTCATGATATGTCGGTAGCAGTTGCTGCTATAACCGGCTCGTTTGGTCGTGTTGATGATGACGTATGCAGCAGCAGAACCACGTTGCGTGGATTTGTTGAACGTTTCGTATTCAGGTGTGCTTTTTAACAGGAAAACATATTTTCAGTCAGATACAATCTCAAGTGTCTGATATTCCATGATGAAGAACCACAATCATTGCCATCAATCCAAATACAAAACTATTGAATGCATCCGGCATGGTAGAGCAGCAAATTTTCATGCCCGTAATGTATGCACTACTTTTTACATTTGCCTGCGTCTTTCCCATTATCGACTTTAGCAGGCATTGGCCATCTTCTATAACAGTCAAGGAGTAATTGTCTTAAGCTTTAATGTCAACTATACGTATACACTACAAGATATTGATTAAATGTTAGACCACGCAACACTACATATGTCCAGCATAATGAGCATTCAATGACCCCACGACAATCAAGGCGACCATTCAGAGATGGCAATAGTTTAGCATACTAAGGACATTCAATGCGACAGGTCGCTTACCTTTAGTTCACGATGATCGTTAAGCAGGTTCCCGTCAGCAGCAAGCTCATCGCTTGGTCGGCGCATGCCAATATGATGGATGCACCAAATAAACCTCATTAAGGAGGTGAAGAAATGTAATCATAACAGGTCAACGTATAGTAGTCATTCATAATGTAAATTGGAAATACCAATTTGATTGGCGTGAACGGCCATTACCTGACCATCTCAACCACCTGTCCACCGTAGTGATTCGCTATAAACACGAGCATGTCACGATTTCATTACAAACAGTTTCAGTATTTATGAATAGTATGAAAGCAATTAAAATACAACATGTTGACCGGAGATCAAAGAAGAAACCTTCTATGATTTGTTACTATCTTAATGCATCGACTATTATAGACGAATGGTTGTTGCGGGTTGAAGATATAAAAGTAACGTAAACTGTTCTGCATCGTAAATTAGCGTGACGTATTCTCTGTGTTGTTTTGGGTCAAATCAAATCAATAACTCGAATAAGCCATTAAGAAACGCAGGCAAATTAATTAAAATGCATTTATTACCTTATTTGAAAGCCATAGCACTACAACGATAAAACATTGTACACTAGAAACAGCACTTTGAAAGTCTTCTAATATGTCGTTTTGACGTTCTCTACCACTTATATCTGTCTTTGATGAATGCGGTTGGGCTAATAACCTGGCGTTTTCTAGATCCACTAAATCTATCTTTCATATTGCACTACATGGTATAGGACCAAATGGTGACACGTTTAAATTCTCAATGCGCATCAACATTGACTGATAAGCCTGCCTCGTGCGATATATCAATCCATAAAATCGTCTATCATCGAATGCAGATAAGAGGAATTTATTTTCCTGAAAGTACGGTGTCAAGCAATAGCTAATAACTTGCGGCATTGTTCATGAGCGCTCCCGTAAGACCGGCTGTATCATGCGGTTGATATCGTTAACTCGATGTTCTGTCGAAGCAGAGACGTTTCTAGAAAGTGTAAATGTCTATGAACACATCCTCAATGAAGTACCGAGGGTCGCTTTGTCACTTAGATTATGCACTAGTGTGGTGAAAGGCAAGAGCTCCGTTGTACTACTATCCCTTATGTAAAGGGAGCTGCATTGAAAAATTAATCGCTGCCAAACATTTATTGTTGCAGCTTAAACAAAATTCAGTCGTTTTTGAATATTTTGATAAGCAAATATGCCTTACGGTTCGGGTAGAAATATACTTAAACCATTACAATGTGCTAATACAGTGTGTGATACAATTTCATGTCATAGCATAGTTATTGTGGCCAATGAAACATCATTAGGCCACAATAACTTGAGTCAATAGTTTAATGGTCATTATTGCATTTAACGAATCAAGAGGACTAATCCTTCAGCACAAGTATATTCAATGACATATTTAGCGACTGATAGCTATTAGCAACAATAATTGTTGCCACATTAAAGCTGAATAACCATCAACGGTTGCGATAAACAACTAAAGTAACTTTGTTTTAAACTAAATCGTATATTTTACATAAATTTGTTGGGGATTTCATTACTGTCTTTTAAAAGGAAAATATGCACTCCAGGCGACTTGTTCCATCAAGCGCTTCTATTAAACACTGTGCGGTGACGTTCGCAATCATAGCCAAGACATACAATTTGGAGATGCAAATTAAAAGGATCCTTCTATGTCTCTCTAATCATATAACTTAATCATTTGCTATATATTCTGAAAGACAATATTTATGGTTCGTCAACAACTGATAACCGTGTCAATGTCTCTGGAACTGGTTTACTACATCAAACCATTAAACTATGTCTAGCGGTACGTTACATCTGTGAATGATTATTTGTACTGGATAAATCGTTAGAATAGAGCGGGGAAACTAAAGATCCACACACTGTTACAAAGTAAAAAATGATTCATCAGCTAGTACTGGTGAATTCATTTCGTTTGATTACCCTGAAGATAGCACATTGTCACAAAGAGAACTGCTAGAGCCAACAAATTACCAAAATTTGTGGATAATTTATTGGTTGGCCGTGATGAAATAGTATTTCTAAGTCTACGCAAGACTTATGTTTACAATACGTGCATGTGATATGAGTCATAGATAAATAAATGCGTTGTAAATAGGCACTTGTCTTTCTACATGGGGAATTCTTCGTAATGATTCGACCTTTACGAAAAGTTCCCTCGTCTGCTCCTAGATCCATTTTGCTAGACACATAAAGCATGATTCATGAATCAATCTAATAAATCGGTCTCTCGAACAAAATAAGCTCACATAAAACTAGGTGACTTGGTTAAGGCTGAGATGCAATGAGAAACGCAGTGCACTGAAGTTATCATGATGATTATAGGAGAGGAACCAACCGAATATACAGCCAATGACTGCATTAAACCGCAATTAATGTCACTTCTATTGGAAGAGATGACGTCGTTATTGACGGTTTGTGCCCTTTGATTAAATTCCAAACTGCATGATCCATATATCTTACAATAGGTATTTAATCTTATTTTCGAGCAAAGCAAGTAAGAGGTGTTTATATTATTGGGCCGATGTAGCTGTTTCGATAGGCTACGTTTCAAGGGTGCAATGGCTTTAAAGATATTTTGCTGAGTTTCCGTAACGGGAAAACACACTCATTTATTGTTGGTTACAGACACAAACAGATGCCTTATACACTATAGCACCTCAAGCACCTGCCCATCAATCAGGGGTTAATTGTCGAAATGCCAGGAAATAAAGATAGGAAACGCTGTCAAAATAAACCAGGCACATGACAGTGAAATATATTGCTATTTTGCCTATCGGTTCAGTTCTACATTCTGGGCAGCGTATATAAGAATTACTTTGTTACACACAGTCTTGATATTGTGTGAAACGTAGGGAGAGCTATAACGACATTATTCAAGAGCAGGCATCGTCGCCGACAATGCATCGCTCTCTGACGCGAAAACAACTGTTTGGATTGCGTCTTATATTGCAGTGTACAGTGTGGTCTCAATCGCCATCGGAGGAGCGCAAAGCGAAATACAAGGGATGGCATAGAATAGTGTCAATTTGCGCACACCCTAAAGTTGATATATAACACATACAACCTGGAGTGTTGGATCCGGATGCTTTGTGCGACAGGATTGATCCGCATCCATCGTGCTTGGTAAGGCTATGCATAAAAGAAACCTAATTGATTCCTTGCCTTGCAGAACGCGCTCATCTATTCTGTTTGCAGTTCAGAGAGACAGTGCAATCCATAACAAACCTGATATGGTAGGTATCGAAGCGCTTATTGTATTTACACCATACATGCGGATATCTATATAGTACCTAAATGGAGTCCTCGGCATGCGGCACTTGGTGGACGGTCTTGACATCCTTATGACGCAACATGATAAGCCACACGTAATGTGATTCAATGAGAAGTACATGTATACCATACCGGGTGTGACGTTAAACATAATGTACCTCCACAAATTATCCTTGTTTATTTCAACCTCTATGTTTATAATGTGATTAAATCAATGCCTACTGTGAAATTACCCTCGTCTGTCATCGTCATCAAATCAAAACGTATTCTTTGTAAGCTAATCAAACAGCATTTATCATGTTGGGTAAAGAAAAGGGCCTTAGTTGCTACAGAACTGCTGCCTAGCAACAATCTGTATTATCCAATGCAATGCTTCGCGCAGTTTGCTGCGCCATGATAAGCGGCAAATATAGGATATTATGATGACTATTCTGCTTTTCCCTTTCCACACACATCGAGGCAATAATATTTTACACAGTCGCTGATTACAATTTCTCAATGTAAATATTAGGACATGCGTTGTGAAAAAACAAGACTACGACGTCAAATCACCGCCTGATGGCTTGGTAGGAAAGACAAAGTTGAAAGCCGCATCTCAGTCATGAATGTTAAAAGCAAAAGCACCATAAGTCAACGTTTCATATATTTTACGCTGGGCTCAAAAAACATTAATTTGTTTAAGAGGTATCCTTTTTCTAACATAAACTGCACAACCGTACATTACATTGAAACGTTTATATTGAAAGTATTATATTTGCAGCTGGGCGTAATTGTGCCCTGCAAATTTACATGAATAAGTTGCAGAAGAACAGACAACAATTAAGATAATGTAGGGTTACGTTTCCGTATAATACAATGTTTTTGTATTTTAGGAACCATTTTTCAATAAGTATTGCTGTTGACCACTAATAAAGGAAAAGCAATCTAATGTCGAGGAGTTGAAACCGATATGTGCCAACGTATGGCTCTCAAACAGGAGGGTTACCTAACACCGTTTTGCTGCAAAATGAATGGTATGTGATTATATCGCAGGGATATCATCAACACAATAATGTACTGTCTTTATGGGTCAAATATGGTTTATTCGAGATTAAACAAACCAATTATCTTCGGTGAGTGACCTGTGTAGTTTTATCGACCACGTCGATATGAGGCTACTGGAGCATTCACCACACTGAGAGATTAGATGAGGATGATTCTGACTTGTTTTAAAGGAATCAAAAATCTTGCATAACTTTAGTATGAGAACTTACTGTCGTATTGCGCCTCTTTATCTCCAAGATGGGAAAAGCATTATCAATACCACAGGTATATATGATATCAGCTAATGCATCACAGGCAACTGTTCGGATGCAGCGCAGTCTCTTACTTGAAGTCCACTGCGAGGTGATTCGTAAGACTATATGCTAAGGTAGTTTGATGAAAGACTTACACACTTAAAACGGGCAGCGTTTGGCGTTGACTGTCAATAAAAAGCAACTTTATTGAGTAATCATCTTAAGGTCATTTATACTGCAAAACATCATTGCCTTGCTCATCAATCGAATCGGCTCGCACTGACGAATTTACGCCAATCAGAAGCTCTAAATGATTCCTAATGAGGGAATTCACGCCTCCACAGGAACGTATTACTACTTTAGATATATACAGCGATTACGCCAGAATAAGTATAATAATACATTACAAATCCCCTAAGTAATAGGTTTGCATCTTTCTGTGGAAGTCAGTAATGGGCTTCATCGTTTGTTTAGATATCAAACTCTATTCACACCTCATTTCTATATTCAAACGTCCGGTTCCTATATATGTAAGGTTGAAAGACAAAGAACCTCTAAGTAAAAATATAAATAAATTCAGCAAGGGAAATATTATATAATTATCAGCGTATACTGAAAGGAGAAATTCCGTAATGAGGGGATATCCGAATATTAGCATAGCGGAATGTATACATATTTCGCTCCGATATGAAATCGTCGATTTGCCCCGCCCTCGAACATTGGTAATTTACAATGTGACACGTAGCACTCATAGCAGATCGGCTGGCTGAACGCTATGACATTACCAAATAGTTAGGTTACTTGAGTAAGTGAGACTCTATAGCCACGTAATGGTAAGTGGTATATATAGTTGTCAGCGTAGATATATCAGCGAATAAACGCCCTCCCCCTCTACGTGTTCCATGAAACAGGGAGGAATCGCCGCTAACCCTTCAAGGTTTCATTATA
The DNA here is from genome assembly GCA_034190875.2 of Urechis unicinctus. Taxonomy (NCBI): domain Eukaryota; kingdom Metazoa; phylum Annelida; class Polychaeta; order Xenopneusta; family Urechidae; genus Urechis; species Urechis unicinctus. The sequence goes on from CM067344.1 coordinate 6,168,339, forward strand.
CTTGATACTGATACATATCACCTGGAGATCACCTGGGCTTCGTTGTTTAACATTTGATAAATTCTGACTTACAATTTCCTACAACATCATCGAGTACATTGTAAGCATATGCCTTGGAACGAAATGTTCTTACGCCACCACCATAACATTGTTGTCCCTATATAGTCGCATTTATTATTGTGAAACATAATGACAGTAATAGTACATCTTCGAACCCGTTAAATGGAATAAAGCATGCATAGAGGCCCTCCATGTCAGATATTTTCCTATTCCCCTCTCCATTGCGGATCTTATACAACCTTCAGCCAATCAAATGGCTATATATAATATGTCTGGGAAATACTACATCATTTACTCTTCTCGGAGGGACAACAAATTATCGCACAGACTTACAAAAAGCAAATTGCATTTGGTTACATTGTGTATTTTACATACCACATCATTCCTTGGACGCACTTTTCATTGCGCGCTAGAATGTAACGCAAGAGGCATCTTAAGAGACAATATAACAAAGCAATAAATGATCCACAAAGTTACTGGGCCGTAAGGCAGCCAATTACATTTTAGCTGAACTAAGCAAAAGCTTGTCAGCACTTTACATCCGGCAATATTTATAACTTTATTTGTTCGGTAAACTATTTGCAGTGTTTTTACCGACGATAAAGGCCGCTATATACCTCATGTTATGTTTATCCCGACAGCCGTAGACAGCATCAATTTATTCAAACACAACGACCACATAAAGAAGTTGCTCAATTGTAACAAATCGTTATATACTGCAGACACATACCTGAGATGTCGATCATGCTAATAAATGCTACATGTTGGTCTGAAAATTGGCTGGTACCCTTTTATATGTGCGATGTCAAATACACACTCAAAAAAAGCAAATTATACATCTGATATTATTGTAATAGTGAATTAGATGTGTGGGCTGTTATGCAGGGAGGTAGCACTATTTAATTTGCAGGCTTTTCTTTCTGTTATTCCAACTAACATTGCGACGCAGATAGCTCCATTCATCAACTCATCAAAGTTGCAAGTCGATGCATTTGTACAGTATGGCAATGCAATGCATATAGACGCAGAATACTTGCAATGACTGCAAAGTAATGATAGACCGGCTGCGAGGTTTAGAACATGATTCGTGGAGTGTCATGCAGTAAGCGATTAATAATTGATAATGACGTTTACTGTGAATGATATGGCTCTGAGCAACCTGTGGCTATGAAGATTCGATTTTTTACACATTATTGACTATTATATAATATGACACATCAGCTCAAGGGGTTTGTAATGAAACAATGATAAATGATTCCGAACGTTTGCACGCATTCACCGAATCGCCCAAGGTAACATAAATCATCTTCGCATAGAAGCGGCAATCTATCAATGGCTTTATAAATTCACTAAAGGAACCACAATCCAAGCCGAGCACGCCTCCAGGAATCTGACAGCTATTGTATATGACTAGGTGATAATCTATGCGTATGAGGAATCTGTAATAGCATCAGCTATTCATATTGAAGCCTGCGGTTCGACTTCTTCCCATCTAATACAGCGACCAGAGTGTGAGACATCGTTATTACGCATCAGTGGTCGAAATGATAGAGACATATGCATGTCGTAATATGAGGCTGAATCATGGAACCTACTCAACAACCAAAGAGGGAGAACTACAATTATAAAGAGGTGTAAAAGGGGGACAAGACAAGGACAAATGATAACACACGTATGCATCATGCAAATGAAATGGTCTGTAAGTCATAACTGGACCGGTGATGGTGCAATGTAGCAATGGTTCACTGCTATTAATAAACAACAACATCCAAAGTACTTGAGAACGCCGAGCAAAGCAAAGCCTTAAGGAACACAACTCTACCACCAAGGGAGATGAGTTATATTGCTTAGGGCACATCTGATGATTTAAGAGGACTATACTATCAGTAACTCCATGGATCTATTCTTCTAAGCCCAGACAATAGCTGTTCAGGCAATATAGTCGATTTAAAGATAAACAAAGATAAATGTTTACATGCATTACCTTAGCTGGCTTACCCTAGAACAGCATGACAGATATTGTAAGCGTGTTATTGTTATAATACCACAACCTAAGTGTGATATAATGCAATTAATTGTATGATACGGTACATTTCAGTCAATGATCCTACAGCACAACTCAAAAGATCTCATGCGATATATTAATCGTACAATCACAACCCACTGCACAAGTCGGGCTATGTATAGATATGGTGCTAATAATAACAAAACAAGCGTATTGATGTTTCGTATTTTAAAATGAGTCCTCGGGCGACGCCTGTAGCTTATTTAGACTCAGTGATATAACGCTGCTCCGCTTCAACACGACCGAGTTGTCTTGCATAATCATTGTTTTTGCTTTGGGATGCGCTATTCAAGCTTGTTACAAGAAAGATTAACATCGGTGAAAGATGCGATCACACTTACAAACAGTCCGGATTAATGTCCTTTATATTACAATGTCACAGGTCATTGTCATGCACATGCATAACACGCAATTCAGCTCTGTCGATATGTGGGATGGAATGGAGCTAAGTAAATTGCTAATTGCCTAGTAAGTGAGGGGAAATAGGACACAGAGGAACGTTTGCTGTGCTGAGGCCACACTTCTTTGCGTTTTATTCGTTAATGGCACCGTAATATTTACAGCTCAGGCAGACGTGAAATCGTAAATCGTTGGCCAAGTATGCTTCATGCAAGCAATATTGTCAGCTGCTTCTAGATATATGCTTTTTTAGGAAATCTTCTTTAATCGTGACAGTAAACATATTTACCCTCACACGTGTAGGTAATTTGCAAACATTAGCACTGAGCTACACTTGGGCACATTTGAGCCCCTCATGCCATCTTTTGTCAGTTTATTACAACGTTATGGCAACAATGATTGTTTATATAGCTACACATTGACCTTAACCGCTGTTTTCAACTATAAAACATAATACATGATTTTGATGAAATGACTGGTTCACGCTGAGCGTAACACCGGCATAAAATATTTTATTGAAACGTGGACAAATATCTGGAAAATATCATAAATGATATATCCGTTAACACTTTGCCAACGCCTACCATATCAAGTTTGGTGTAGATTACATTGTAATATGATATTGTTTTAAGGAACCTGTGTCTTGATTATTGCCTCAATATCATCTACAACAGCTGTGAGTAGGAGTGGAAGTTGTCATACCAATATGTAAAATGAGTCAATAATGATCGGAATCACTTGTCAACTCACTTTGCTGATATGAAGGTCTAGTGGTACATCCATAATCAATGTCCACAATTAAATAAAAGTAGCAGGTTCGAAGATTGGACGTGATCTCTCGCACAAGGTGATCACAAAATAGCTTACCTAATGAACGCATTGTGTTGCGGCTCGTCAATAGAAGTCATATCCATAACTGCATTCAAAATTCAGCGTTCTAAATAATCAAACCAGCATGAAAAAAAAGTGCAATTGCCTTTATTCCGCATACATTAATCCGTTATTTCACAGTTGATTTGATATCAGTCACTTGCAGTCGTATGGTTTTGGTAAACTATTACGGATAATTTGTCCTAAGGGATTACATTGTGAAGAGTATTGCCATCAGTCCTTTGACCATAACCGCTCTTCGTCATTGAAAAATGAATAAACGATTTGAATAGGCGGCAGTGATACACTAGATTGTTCTCAACCCACCAGCTCGTAAAAATTTAAATAAAATCTGTTTAGATTATTAAATTAGTCCCCTACGCCATCCTTATTCGGTGCTGCACTTTGAATTATAACGCATTGTTTCATCAGGCTGTGGGAAATTAGTACAGACATAACAAATCTTGCTTGAGACAATATCACGCAATTTGTTTATTTTGTGTCCCAGATGTTTTTACCCAATTACGTCTTTGTTGATGATTTTTTTTAGTACAAATACAATGTCATATTCTAATCGATATGTTGTCTTGTCATTTTTATAATACGGCTGACATCTGGCCTGTAATCATTATCATAATGCTAGCTATTAGACAGTAGGGCTTGACTACTTGGGACATGCTTCAGTATTTAAATCATCTCGCAGAGCCCGCTGATTGCAACACAAGAATTAGTTTGTTTATGCTTGATAATTAAATACTGTGAAAATGTGCAAATTGTTATTCTTAAATCTTAGCACTTAATTATAAAAGGGAGCAATGGTACAGGCTAGCACGATCTTTATTATGCCGAATATAACTGCCGAACTGAATATAGACATTTATTTATTTTGATAACTACTTATTTATAAATACATCTTACCACTGTGCCAAACAAACCAGTTGACGCAAACATGAAACAATAAGCCTCATCTTAATGGTTGTAAGTGTAACATTAAACGGGGATAGGATATGCAATAGCCTTTGTCATGGATGGCATTATCATTTATATCGTTCGTATTGAAAGCAGAATAGCCACATTACGGGTTACAATATTTCAGCCTGCTTCAAATGCGCTCATTTCGGTTCGCTACCATATCAACTGTCCTCCTATTGTCAAAAGCAAGGTCACCAAGAGAATGAATACCTTGCACAACACCAGTCATTATACCCCTATCTTTGGCCTGAGTGGGCAACAAGTGCATGTGACAAACCGGACACTGTAGTGCATTCTGCCAAGTCAGTAAATTGATTAATGCTAGATAAAATAACCGTAGCAGCTGCGGAATGTAGGGACCAGTGCATAACATCCAACCTTTTCGTGTACGGGGAAAATGAATTGCCGGCTTTGAGTGTTACATAAGCTTTGGCATTTGATTGAAATAATTGGCCGACACCTTCTCTATCAGGAGAGGAATAAATTATACTGTCTTATCACATTGTAAATAGAAATCTGTCTCATTAATATATCTCAAATCAGGTTCCTGTTTCGAAATTTGGTCGCAAAGCTGGTGCAAGGTAATGCCATGCATGAGTCAGAGTAATCATTCGCTGCCCCCTTGTCATCTACTATACTGGTTAATTGGCTGATCAGTTGTGTTACGTATGGGCTGTATAAAGCGCGTCAAGTATGTACGCCATCTCATGTAAATGGCACATTCACTCTTACAAAGTCGCAAATGTGCATGCTCTTTAATGGGGAGATGAAAACATTTAAAGTTGCCAAAGAAACATAATCAGCCAAATTTAACAAATACCTGCGGTGGATATGCTTTTAATCTTCCATGTTTGACATTTTAGTCACACGATATAACGTCGGTTAATCACAACATTTCCCAGTTTCGCCTATTCTACGTGTGTTTGCTTACATTTGAAGTGCCAGATGAATAACGTAGACCATGGCCACCAACCATGCCAGCCGTGCTTCAAATGAACGTTCAACAGGCTCACTCTGTTGCGACCCGTTAGTGAGATTCGAGATCAACGAATCTGATTGGGCTTGGCTTCAACCAAACGCTATCAACTAGGACCATTGCGGGATGAGGACCATATCAAGCCTTATCTCATTTAGATAGAGACGAAACGAGAAGACAACAAACAGCACCCTCAAAACTATTTCTGGTATCCATATAATGAACTAACATCAAGGTATAATTTATAAATCTATTATGAAGCAACATTCATATGCGGTTGGACGAAGATAATGAGTCAATCATTTGCAAAACCTACTATCAGTAACGTACTGTCTAGTCCCATCAAAACAAATACAAGAATGAGCTGCAATGCGTCAATAAAGTGGCGTTGGCGGCAGCAGCACTTTATCATATGTCATTGTAAAAAGTGTGCATAGAAGCTTGGGTACAAAATCTTACTGGTATGTAGTTTTAAGGAGCTGTTGCCACTTTATATGCTGTGATGATTTATATGATACTAATATATATTGATAGCTGTCAGCATATTGTTCAACGCATAAGGGTTAAAACCGAGTATAATGTGTTTGTCCCACCTCCATAATCCCTTACAGTCATTGAATTGATGTATATAATACATGCGCCGCATCATGAAATACATGTAAATATGTACTGTGACCCAATGTCTATAAATATTGTCTAAGTAACTATGTGACGAAGCATCTTTTGATTACATAACTTGCTTGATTGCCTTCTATGTCAGATATTCTCTTGTACCCAATAAGTTTACGAATTGTATATACCCTCCATCCAGCCAAATGGATTCATATAATACGTCAGGTAAATGTCACATTATTCACCAACTTGCAATATTGAGTTTTTGTCATGCAGGAATTGTTTGGAAGATAGCATTCATAGTGAAGTAGCGACGTCCAGACAGGATCAGCTGGCGGCACAAAAAATGCCAAATTCAGAATACGGACCGTACTGTATCAAGTTTTGGTGAAAGCTTCACATGGAGCTGCTCAACGCACTTGTGTACATGCTAATGTGATCATCTGATGAACACCGACTGCCGCCAGAACGATTAGCCACAGCAACATTTAAATCACGGTGTAACTGTCAATGTTTCTTTGTTCAATCTCACACACTATGCTCGAGCAAAAGCAGCGCTATAACAAATAACAGCTGTGTGAGCAATATCGATGTAGGTGTTGGTCTTACACGCGCCTTGATTTTGTCGAGAGCAATGGCGCCTCATTGTCTTAGAAACAACCTCGATCGTTCCCTATCAGGTTGGCCGCGGAAGAATTGTAATAACCGACAGTTGCTAGATTTACATACCTATCAGCTGTTTCTTGTTGTGAAGGAGTGGTTTATTAAAAATTTTCATTACCACTCTGCTAAGAAATGGCAACTTGGATTAATAAGTTATTGAACATGCGTCCATCGCGTATTTGAGAATAACGTCAGGTACAATAATACCAATTGGTTAGCTTGCTAAATTGATTGTGACCAGCACATTGACCTAAGCCGGAGCTTGATACTGAAAAGGGGAAACATTTTCATGATGTAATAGACGACGGGCAGACATTATTGGTACTCAAATCATCAAGGTTCAATATTGGCTAATTAAAAATTAGGCAAAGTCTGCTGATCCGTAGTCGTAGTGACATGGATTGTGTTAAAGATAGCAATTACGCACAGAATCTCTTATACATTATATTAGCTGTATAAAGACGCAGTGGATGCCTGGGTTCAATGTCTTCTGAATTGCTTAGTTTCAGAGAATCTAGCATCTCCTTTAAAATGCCCCATTGTCGACTTCAAGAGCTTTATTCATCTGAACCTAACAATGAGCTTCGCAGCACAGATAAGCAAGCTATGATCCAAATCCAATGTAAGTAGGGATGAATATGTGTGTTTCTTTTGTTACCAATCGCTATTAATCTCGTGCCACTCCACGTCCAGGTCAAATGCAGAGCAGGCAAGAGATAACACTGTACTGTTTCAAATTATATGCTCATGAATATATATAAATAAATAAATATATTTCAATGAATAATATATATATATATATATATATATATATATATATATATATATATATATATAATGTATATATATATATGATACATATGTATATATATATATATATATATATATATATATATATATATATATATTATGTATATATATATATTTTCATATATATATAAATATATGTATATATATGTGTATATAATATATATATACAAATATATATATATATCTCTATATCTATATATATAATATATATATATATATATATATTATATATATGTATATATATATATATAAATATATATCTCTATATATATATATATATACACGTTGTCCTAACTATTAACCCAGTTATATGTAAATATATAAATAAAAAAATAAATATGTGTCAATGAATAATATATGTATAGAAGCATATCTATATATATATATATATATATATATACATATATATATATATATATATATATATATATATCTATATATATATATATATATATATATATATATATATATCTATATATATATATATATATATATATATATATATATATATATATATATATATATATATATATATATATATATATATATACGTTATCCTAACCCAAAATAATACTGATGCTGTGGCCAGTAAACTGTAAACGAGTTACCTTGGTATAACCTTTATATATATATATAGCTACCTAGCCTAATGACCTCCTTTATTTGATTCTTACGAATTTTCCGTTTTCATTTGCGCGGTTGCTATACGGCCACATTTGCATGGAGCCGCAACTTCCCAACTATATAAAGCACGCACAACCATCAAATCAGATAGTGTTGCTAAGGTAATGACAAGAATTTAGATAATCAATACAGGTTCATGGCTAGTGATATAGATTAAGCTTGTGTGTTCGTTCGGGAAAAGTAATACATTCATTTCCGAACTTTCAAAACTTGTGTCTAGTTTTGTTCACTAATGGAGTGCATAACAAATTTATCTTTTTTTGCATATGCTGCGTCCATGTGTAGTTTGAATGTAAGATATTTCCAGCATATATATTGTCCATTATTAGTACATATGTTCAGCATACATATTTATGCAATGCAGAGCCAACATTTGTTAAATACTTAATGGCACAAGTCATTTTATCAATAGCAATAGAATAAGGCCAAACGCTTTGTGAAATGCATGTCGGCATCGGTTATTGTACTATAATTATTTATGTGGGATACCGCTGTTTGCATTATTGTTTTGATCTGCACAATCAATCTAAAACATGCAGCGCATGGTTTATATAGCGGCCATCTTATGATTGTGGATATATAATGGAAGGTTTCTGGGAACCTACGATTCTCCGGTTCATTTTGAACGCGGCTAGACATTGTTATCGTCCGTATACTTTGCGTTTACCACCTTTCCACATGTGCTATTTGAGAGCATAACAGGGAACGCCATGTCTTTAGTTTTTTACGAAGCGAAAGCAATGTATGTCTTGGTTATGGAATTCATGTTGACAACAGGCTTTTATACTTTCTAACCTGATTCTATATTTTCAACCTGGCAGTGTGTGTTTATGCTTTGCTTGTTCCTCAGTTTATCTTTATATTTGCTTGCATCCGTTTTTATTTCACGTGACAAATCTGCTGGGCAAACTTTCGCCAGTTAAAATGTCAATTCATCAGCTTTATCTCAATGATAATGCAACCGTTAATTCGCGAATAATAAAGAATAGTTTATTAAAGCATGATACTCACGGGGAAAATATATTATGATCATATAACTCTGTATGATGTAAAACAGCTAAGCAATTACGTAAATCATAGAGTCTTATGCAGATCTTAACAGCGGATAATTGGATTATCGTTCTCCCTTGACGGTAACGACGTCACATTGAATACTGCTTCAGAACAGCGTTTGTTAAACGCTTATGTAACTGGGTGATACTTTAGTTATTATTATATGATAGTAATTATTACACTCGACCATTGAATCCTTGATGAATAGATGGTTGCTTACAGAATCGAGATCGCGCTTACCAGAGTAATTTCATGATATGATATATCAAGACAAAAGGTAAAGGGGACTGATCAAGCTTCTTACAGTGTTATTCAATACTTGAGACGCCAACTCGGAATAGAAAAAACCAAGATATGATTAGCCCTGCTTATTCACACCAAAACAAAGGTAAACGTACTCGAATGTACCCCGCAAATCTGTTTTGCAAATCCATGGAGGATGACATCATGGTGGACTTCTGTTTTTTGCTGAATGTGAGACTCAAGAGATACGTTAAGGAAAGTGGGGTATATAGTTGACTGCGTAGAGATATCAGGGAATAAAAGCCGCTCTCTACGTATGCCATAAAACTGTGAGGAATCACACCTTATTGCTTAGGGTTTAACATACTTGATAATGATAGATATCCCCTGACCATTACCTAGAGTTCTTTGTTTAACATTTGTTCTGAAACATATTCAAGTTACATGTGCCATGGACCGAAATGTTCTTACGCCACCGCCTAAACTTTGTTGTCCCTGTATAGTCGCATTTAATACATGTGAAGCAACTTAGATGTCAGTGAAACGTGTACGGTTATCGCATGAACGCAATAGTACATGTTCGATCATGTCAAAAAGAATAAAGTGGCCTTTTTCCTATTCCCCTTTTCATTTCGGATTTTATACAGCCTGCAGCCAATCAAATAGCTTTATATAATACGTCTGGGAAATGCGACATGATTTACTCTTCTCGGAGGGACCTCAAATTATCGCTCATACTTACAGAAAGCAAATTACATTTGGATACATTGTGTATTGTAAGTACCACATCATTCCGTGTAGGCAATTTTCGTAAATCATTGCGCACAGCAATTTACCTAACGTGGCATCTGAATAGACCATATAACAAAGCAATAAATAATCCACAAAGTTACTGGGGCGTAAAGCAGACATAAACACAACTTACACCAAAGTAAGGGGGCTATTCTATCTGTAACTCGATGGATCGATTGTTCGGTGCTCAGTCATTGTATTATGCCCAACAGATTTAACATCCATAGAAGTGTATAATTCCCGGAAGCAGGAGTTTTGGCGTATACAGCTATCGACAATGTGTGCACCCCAAAGTAATCAAATAAAGCACAGTTCCTGCTCCAAAGGAACTGACAAAGTTTTCCAATTGCAAAAGGCATTGTAAAATTAATGATTCGTGTTTATAGCAAATCGCACGACACTAACTGTAGCAATAGCTACGCTAAATACTTTCGCCATTGACAGTTACATTTTTTAATAGCTGTGTAAAGCTACTTTACTCCACCAGCGATCCATTCCGTTGAAGTAATCTCATCAAGAAAACTGAACGCCAGGCGTTGTGTTACTTAACCAATATAATAGACCTTACGACACTGTTGAGTCATGATAAGCTGAAGAAACAACTAAGGCTTTCTCCTGGGAATTAATTGCGCATGATTTATATTCTCTAATCACAAACGTTAAGGCGGTTATGATTGACTCGCCTGGGAAAATTTTGGCTCGGTTTTTAAATATGTCATTATTTGTCGTCGTGCTGGAAACGCACACAATATTAAATTAATGTGTGAACAGACACGTGTAGCTCGAGTTTGCACCACGTGTATTTTTCTTATGCTAATGTCGTTGTTATTGGACTAAGTCTGTTGATATGTACAACGACAGTCATATGAAAAAAAGCGTTCATTCTGTGGGTCGGTTTGATAGGAGTATTAACCTAAACAATGTATATTGCTGTCGACTGATGTACAATAGTTATTGTTGTTAATTTTGCTTTCACGACTTCATCCTATCTATGCATTTCATTCATAACAATACTCTTATAACTTTGATTTTGCCTGCACAACATTATACACCAAAAGTTATACCGTAGCGTGTGTTCAATCATGTATGATTCATTCGACGTAGATTTAAACCATAAAAGCGTCTTCTACAAAAATGCCAGATTACATTTGAAACAATCATGTGTTATGATTTGACAGAACCTTGGCATAAGTGATTGGCAGCCCTTAGATTTCCAATGAGAAGCGAAAATTCTTTGCTACCCCGTTAACTGTTGCTGCAGGCTACAAACCCAAATAATGGCTGTACAGTATCGGAGTTCCTATACAAAAGTATCTGTTTTTGAGAATTTCTCGAGACCAGCGTACATGCCCAAGTTATCGAATAGCTCATTAACCTAGATCACCCTGAAATGTAAAAGAGCGGTTCGTCATATCGGCGCCAATATCACTGCTTCTCATTCCTCAAACTGACATTATCCGCACTATTCTGGGGCACGAAATTGATTTGAAATATAACTACGATTAGCTGATCTGTTTCGCTATATATTATGCTCCCAAAGATAATTATCCTAACAAACCTGTTCCACATCTAACGACAGAATGAGTCTCTGTCAAATACGTCTTGTGGTCTGCTCAATGTAATTGAAAGGTAGGGTTGCTGTGTTCAGCGCCTGAATTTCGAATATACATTGTACCGTTATTGTTTGAGATTAAGTTACTGTACTTGCAATAATCGTACACCCTAATGTTGGCTTAACCATTTTTGGTGATTTAATTACTGCATTTGTCCCATATTGATCTACATTGCATGTCATACAATATATTATATAGGCGATGACGTCAGATAAATACTTGCACTAATGACATTCGATAAGCAAGACGGTAATTCTCTTTAGTATTGTCTAGACTCAATCAATGTCAAATAAGCCGCTCTTACATATTGACCCTGTACCTGTCTACTGCTCATTCATTACTAACATGATAATCATCACCATTATCAATATCATCATCATATGCATTAACATCAGCAAGAGCAGTAGCAAGCTGCAGTATGTTTCTGATAAAAGAATAGAAGATGATGTCAGCATTACGTGATAAGGAGTACATTTAAATGTACAAATTCTATAACTTGGTGAAATACCTATGCCACAATACGATCAAGCTTAATCTAACCCAAAACGGACATGTCCGTTTTTCAATGACTAAGGTATCAATTCGCTGCGGTCTCTTCTATCGGTGTTATCAATTATGTATATGGTACATGAGTTTCGAGTATAAATGATATTATAACGACATTTTGCGTGTTGCGCAATGATGTCAACGGCGTATAGCACGCCAAAGTAAAGATGGTAGATGAATACCATCACCGGTTTAGTATACTGAAAAATAAGACTGATTACAATGATATCTTCGTTCGGTCAAATGTGTGTCTGTCAATGTAATTAATACCAGCAACACTAGCATCACCCATTCCGTCAAAAAACACTGAAGTACGATGAGGTATGACGTATAGGTATGCATCCGCCACTCTGTGTGCTGCTATCAAACCCGTCAATAGTTGTTGGCACAATAAAAGTGGGCCATTTCACACCTAAAGTCATCAGCGATGAACCTAACACATTCATTCATATTAGTCAATATTGATCCGAATGTGGCTAAACTTTTGCTCTATGGATTGATTAGAGCAAACATGTAGCGCACTTACTGCAATATTGGGACATCAATGTTTTTTTGGTCATGACAGCATTTTCCGTGCAATAACTAATGTTTATGCAATGACCAGCGAACATAATAGATTGTAATGAGATAATACTATCGACAAAACGCGGAACGTCTAAAGCAGCATTTGGTTTGGTAAGTGTTGATATAAAGTCTACAACACGGGCATTAGTCTCATCGATTCAATTAAGATTTATGTCGCATGTAAATTGTTTTCCTTTCAAAGCATATCTATTCAGCATTCACATTAATTCTAGGCAGTAAACATTTTATACAATGACAAACTTAAATGAAATTGACATTAGCTCATTTATCAATAACAATCGTCTTAGCCTAAAGGCTTTCTGAGATGTAGGCTTGAATGTTGTATTGTGCATCAATGCTATTATAGTTGTCACATTGGTTTTGATCTTCACAAGCAATCTTACACTTGCGTTTTGATTTACCAAATGCTCTTCAAAGTGCCATTTTGTCCAATGTATTGATTTACAATTTCAATTGTCTATTATCAGGTATAAAACTGTTCCTCTCCCTGTCGTTATGCATACTTCGTAACACCCGCAAGAATGACGTTGAAACAAAGTCTAGACATTGTAGTTTGGCGTTGCATGCACTACCATATAACGACTAGTTATCGATCAACCATATCGCGAGGCAAGCAATTATGCCGAATAAAAATATGAATGCAGTTAATGTGATATCACCTAAGGATGATGTTACTTCATGAAGACATTGATATCGCAAAAATGGTAATTTCTTAAAACCCGGACATGCATGCCGTTTTCGCCGCCGTCTACATATAAAGTATATTGATTAGGGACCAATGCTCATAGATAATTAAGACGCGTTCCCTCCTTAATGATAACAATATAACCATTCAATTATTTCGTGTGATAATTTAAGTGAAATACAAATAAAATTACGACTATACTTGGTGTCAACACGTAATAAACAAACACAAAATAAAATAATGGATCGGAGATTTATATATCCCTTTACATGTGTTGTGGCTTGTCCGACCGGTTGCAGAAATGTCTATTTTGTAAGCCAGTTGATCAAAGATATTCATCTACATTTGGATCCCATCTCTGCACCGAATCGTGTGGTGTTATTGTGAATGACGTATCACCAAACTTGTTACCAAAAGCAGTTATCATCGCAAAGTAAGCATACCCTGTGCAAAATTTGTTTTACAAAGTCAAAGATCATTGTACCATCAGTTTGAATGCCCAGTATCTCTTCATATTTAAATATCTTCAAGATGGAACGCAAATCACCAACTTGGCTAAGCAAATGTACCCCGGTCGTGTCAAGTATGTTCAATAGGTTTTTGTGTATGCTTCACGTTAACCACACGGTTATCTATCGGTGGATCTGAAACAAGACACACCAGAACATTTGCGCCTTTCTTCTAATGTGCTACATTTACACCAGACGATTTATCTCGAACAGAAATAAATTATCCAGGTATATATATAAGTTGACAAATTGAGTCATTCTTGTCATTTGATTTCTCTAGGGTCAAGATGGCAGATCGATTACAATGAAACGCTGATACACTGTGAGTTATCGTCATGGCAAAACCAGGGAACGTTCCCTTAACACTGACTCAACAATAAACCCAATGCAAACAGGTCTCTGCACCATTTCCACTCGAAACACAGCCATTACGAAAGAGTAAAGTGTGTTACAAAAAGGTGGTTTCTTACCAGCGCTATTTGCACCTATTATCGGTCCACTATTGGGAACGTTGGTAGGTGGCATCGTAAAATAATGGTGAAGAAAATGATTCGTTTATGCTGCGATGGTACGCTTTCAAATATTTGTCGTATTTGCAACCAGGAGGCAAATAGTTGCAGATATCCGATAATTTAAAATTGGTTTACTTGAGGCACAGAAAGTCGTTATTTTTGTTAGCAGTAAAATTAATTGGATCGTATTTTTTTGCATGAGAGCTACCTTGATGGCGTTCAGGTTGTATTTTCCGAAATTGCAACCAATTACGGGTAATTCCATCAAGTAACTCTGAAACATTTCTATGAATTGCTCCAGTGGATGCTTCTTTTTCGTTACAGGGTCGGTAACCAGCTGCTCGTGGATTTGTTCATCCATACATTGGAGTAAGGAGGCGTGCTTTTTCAGCAGGATGACATAAGCAGCATCGGCCACTTGCCTCAAGTGGGTCATCATACGCAACACCAACTCATCCGTATCAACCTCGTTAACAAAACAAACGGTTCTTGGAAACAGGGTATTTTGCTATATAGAACATGACAAGCCTTCCATATTACCTTGTCCGAGTTAGTGAATATATCAATGTCCCCAGTAGGATAGGCTTCTCGAAAAAGCCGTTTTGTCAGCGTGTCCAACCCTCGAAGTGGGGCACCATGCTGCGAGGCCAGACAACAAAACAAGGCACAGCCTGTCGGTGTATGGTCTACCGGAATTCACATCCGTGAACAAACCCAGAACAATCTGTTTGTTCCGGATATGGGGCGGAAGTGTGATAGAGGCAAAACCTACAGTGATGTCTAGTGACTTGCTGACATAGACAGTCAGGTTCATTACTTTGATAACAACCCACTAGGAATTGGGGCGCTGCTCGCGGGCCCATGCCAGAATGTCCCCCTGCTTGATCCTCTTCTCGAAAGCTTCGAAATCACGGGCATTATTTTTTGATGAATTAAAGTACATGCACAAGATGGGGAAATTTTTTTGGTTTGGAACTATCCCTGATTATTTTGGAATAAGTTTGGGAGCAAGGGGTGGGGAGGGAATGGGTGGACTGTGGTATAACGTAATCATTTGTCATCCGGTGGTTTCTGTGCGCATAATACTACTCGTACATACTTGACCCGCTTAATAAAGCCCATACGGAAGACAAATGATCAGCCAATTAACCAGAATTGTAGATGGATTGAATGCAGCGAATGATTTCGTGGACCCATGCATGGCATTCCATTGCATCAACTGTACGAACAAATTTCGAAATAGGGACCTGAGTGGAGATATATAAACAAGACACATTTCTGTTTATAATATAATGGGACAGTGTATAATATCCTTGTCCCGATATGGTAGGCGTCCGCCAAATATTTACTTTGACAGAGATGTGACTAAGTATCAATTAATTACCAAATCTGTTGTGAAACACAAAGCTGCTGGCAGTTAATTTTCCGTACAACAACTGGTTAAATGTTATGCACTGGTTTCTGTGTTCCCCAGCTGCTACAGTAATCGCTTCTTGCATTAATCAATTAACTGACATGGCCGAATAAAACTACAAGGTCCGGTTTGTCGCATGCACTTGTTGCCCACTAAGGCAAGAGATGGGGGAATAATGGCTGGTTTTGTTGCTAGGCATTCATTCTCTCCTGATGGCCTTGGCAAGGTACTATTTAGTGAATCGCTGCCGCCGTTCTCATTCAAACTAATATTCATTTTTCAACACAGACACTTCACTTACAAGATGAGCTGACTGCCCCGCGGGTAACAAATGGCGTCAGCAATGGTGCTCATTTCCTCATTATGCAAGGTTTCAATTTTCAGGCAACGCGTATTACGTTTCTGATTGGTATGGTGATATATATATATGGTGAAATATACAGTGTCACATTTAGTTTGCATTCTAATGCACCTTATTAGCCCTCGCGTCTGACAAACATAGGCCCCTGTGATATAGGTGTTGATTATTTAGATATATATCCTTGTTTCTGCTGATTATACATAACATTTCGGTTGGTTAAGAATTATTGGTTCGCTCTGTCGCAGATATGCAAATACAGACAAGCCGTAGCGGAATGGATTCTTTGACAACTGCATACGACCTTTTGTATGGATAACAAGGGATCCTCAACAGCTGACACGTCTTTCCCTGCCCTTGTGACGACTGTTGCAAATCAATCAATGAATAGATGGTATAGGATTGTGGCCATAGCTAATGTGGAGTGGGGAATACAGAGAACATTAAAGTTTTATCTACCCGTATTACGAGGCTATGATTGGACATATAACAGACCCAATTGGAATTGGCCAAAGCTACAGAGGTTTATTTGTGGACACCGTTTGATGTGTTTTGCCGAGAGACAAATTGGCTGCATGCTCACTTTTCTTATGCAGTCATTCGCTCATGCGAACAAACATTGCATTCTCAGTCATTTGCGTAAGATAATCGCATTACTCAATGGCAGGTAGTAGTTCATCGTAGCATGTATCGTTGCACACCTTTTCAATATTAACAATAGATATAATGTGTTAATATTCTGATATATGAGGAAATCATAGTGTATTTGTTACAATAAACGGTCACCAATATTTGCCGGCTGTGCAAATTATAAAGTGATTAGAACCTCAGCCTTGACCTTCATTCTCTAGGGAAATCAGAGCAGCAATAATACAATCACCATAAGCCGGACACTTCAGTAGAGGGTACCTTGGTTATCGGTGAGCGACGCAAAGGGGATCGTTCGCGTTCCACGGTGGACGAGAGAGTCTCCGTGGAACACACATGTCATCCTACCTGCTAAATTTCCATTATAAAAAGGTGATGTCTAGACACCAGCCGCATCATTATTATGCGTAAGGACTGAACGTGCATCAAACCATTACTCTAGAGTCTAATAAGAAAAACCAAGGAGTGAGGCACGAATAGAACTGGAGGTCAAATTGACAATGATGATAACGATTAATAGTTATAAACGACCAAAACACGAGTTGGAAGACCACAATGCTGCATTAAGCATGAGTGCGTGGTAACTAGGCTTTTAAATTGCTCCAGTGTTACCAATTTATTTGTCCAGCTGAAGTGTTAAAATATTTGTCGCATTTCATCTCCCTTGTGACTTCGCAAGAATCAAACTTTAATGTCTAAACTTGATATAGACCGAGTAACATTTACGTTGAAATTTTTTTAGTCATATTTACTGTCATATATACCATGACACCAAACTCATTTGCATTAATACCATTCTCGCCTGTGACTATTGCACACAGCTAAGGACACTTCTAACGATGGAACTGCCTGAACATAACGTGCCTTGAGTTCAGTTAACTTTGCATCTATTTTCATTGCTGCAGACTCAATAATCAGGCTCTGTCATGTAAATCCATAGCCTCTGTACATAATGAGCTACAGCGCGAGCAATACACAAACGCGTGCGCTTGTGAGAGGGTCATTGATAAATAGCCTCATGAAATCCAGGTGAATTTTATTAACTTAGAATCCCAGCAGTAAATAGTTTTTGCGCTGTACCAGACGAAAGGAAGATAAGGTATCTAAATATATGTTAATCATGGATGGATTAAGTTGTAAGTTGCATCGCTAACATATTACAGAGGGAATACTTCACTGTGACCGTTTTGCCAAATTTATGAACTTGGTACACATGCGAGAATTTTAGAGATGACTCCCTCACCTCTTTAGAAATTCCACGAGCTGCATAAGATTGTGAAGACAGCACCGTCACCGCATTTTATCCAATAATATAAATAGAAATATATATTAGCTTAGAAAAAAAGCAACATTGGTGTAGTTCTAATCGCCTTGTCAATAATCCAATTTTTTTTCATATCACAAGCACACTTGCTAAGCAATAAATATTGTTTGCGCATCGTTGCGATCAGTGATAGTACCTACCTTAAAGTAAGGTCCGTCGCTGCCAAAATATTGAAGAAAGAAATGCCATATTAATAGGTCATTTCGAAAAGATCGCTTCAGCATAATAACCGGGTATTGCGGGCGCCTTAAATACAAGAAGACCCAACGCGTGTTTGTCAAGAGGACCAATAAACACGGTAACTTTACCCAACCCTGGTTGTCGATACTGAATAAATTGATTGTATAAGACATACTTTCAACATTTATTCCTTGCATACATTTAGTATCTGTCTCATGCGGCGTATGTCAAAGCCCATCATTGTAATTTGCACTGATGGAAAAACTTCGCCTTAATCACAACAGTGGTAGCACAATATACAAAAACTAAGGCTACACAATATATCATATCAATGGTGACACAATATATCGCAATAATAGTAAACCGACATGCTACAAAAAAGATTACACGATATGCCACAACAATAGTTACATGATAAATCACAGGCATGGTGACACGATATACCACAACAATGGTTGCAAGATTGGCCACACCAATGGTGACACGATATACCACAGCAATGGTTGCAAGATATGCCACAACAATGGTTACACGATATACCACAACAATGGTTGCAAGATATGCAACAACAATGATGACACGATATACCACAACAATGGTTGCAAGATATGCCACACCAATGGTGACACGATATACCACAACAATGGTTGCAAGATATGTCACAACAATGGTTACACGATATACCACAACAATGGTTACACAATATATCACAACAAACGTTGCGCGATATGCCACAACAATGTTGACACAATATATCACAACAATGGTTACATGATAAACCACAACAGTGGTAGCACGATATGTCACAATAATGGTTACACGATGTGCCACAACAAAGATTACGATATACCACAACAAAGGTTTCACAATCTATCACAGCATTGGTTACACGATATTCCACAACAATGGTTACAAGATGTGCCACAAAGGTAGATACATTATATATCCTGAATTTGAGCAGATCGGTAATATCCCCCATCAGCACGATAAGGATGGTCCATTTCAATGTCTAAAACCAGACGTCAAAGCTATATTGCCAGTCAGAAGAATGTTGATTTATGATTGCCTGGCAGTGAGCAAGTCTGCTGCGGAAGAGGTCGATTATTGCACGGTTTGCTGTACGGTGGTGCTGTCACCATGACGATTGTATCCGCGTAAATTACGATGCTCAGCTAAAAACCACAAGGATCGACCGAACTGGATAATGTTCCATATATGGTATATACTTAATTGAATATCAGTCTATTTGCGTCACACTTGCGATCATGTGAGTTAATGGAGTTGTTGCGCATATTGTTGCGTTGCTCTGTATTTAGGAGAAAAAATGAACAAACGCCTAATACTTGCTCATTGTCATTTTAAAAGAAACGAGGAAATTCGTTGTTGGTTTTCCGATTTCCCTCGTCATGGTTTATAAGACAGGTATTGCGTTTGACAGACACTTTGTTGAAAGGATCTGATTGAAGATGAATCCTAATTACAGGTAAAACCTAGGCGTATTGCTCAGCGGTCAGGGTGCAAATCACGAATCCTGATTATCAACTCGTCTTGCATTTTTGAAGAAGTTATACATAAGGTGTGTGCATTAACTTGCCATCAAAGATTGCAATACGATTGAGACGTATGGTACGCGTCCAGGTATTCATTATTTGCAACTCTGAATGCAGATTGATTTAACTAGATTATAGAATCATATTTGTATGTGTCTTGCATGATTTGCAATTTGTAACGCAGATTAATATGATTACGCTTCGGATCATCTGTTGTATTCCTGCAATACTCTTCATAATTATTTGTTATTATTTATTATGCATTATATGAAGCTACGTGTTCATTTTGGTGCATAAATATCGAAACCATGAAAGTCATGTACCATAATCATAACGGGAGCCAAGTTAGAGACAATATTTGAAAAGTGGCATAAATTGGTTGAGATATCTATGCATAAGAGTGAGTTATGGAATCGTGCAAATTGTCTTGTCTGGTAAGCTACATTGTCGCCTTCCCGCTGCCTTCACTGTGTACCGCCCCAAATTATAGCCACAAGGTTTTGTCCCTGGATGATCTGCATGCACCTCGTTATTGTTTAGGGAAAATATACCTTTATCATATCGAGTAAATACAACAGCACCATAGCGTATCGGAAAAGGCCGTTTAAACGTATTAAAAACCCTTATGTGCCGTATAACAAAATTGGAATTGTACAATGACATTAATTGCTACAGTCATGTAATTCATTGACCAATGTACATGAGCCAGAGTAGGGAAAGAAAATCAGTGCGTGTGTGCCTTCCACATGCTAACAAAATAAACTATCGGCTTTGATGCATTGATAACAACCAGTAGACAGTCGGATGCTTACATTGCCCCTTTTTCTAGTTAGCCACGAGTAAATTAACTTTGGAAATATGAATAATAGATACCATGTCAGCTTGATGAAAGCAGAAATAAAATTGTTACCATTTGGTATTATCATTCTACAATTTGTGGACCTTAGAGGTATTATTAAGCGCTGTACATTTGATCCCAATTGCTATCAATGGTTGCAAGGTCTTTAGTTAGCATAGCGTGTTTCAGCTTTTATCCGACTGATAGGAGTTGCATACGAAGTGAAGATGGTGGAGTGGTGAATGATGACGTGTGTGGCAAAAGGGCAACCCAATTTCAATCTGCGTTTGGATTAATAATAAAGCTGTACTGCCTAACCTCATCTTCGGTAGAGGGCTAATGCTTCTAGAAATAATAATCGAAATCGGTAAAATTCAGGGAAAATCATCCCATTCTCCATACAGAACAGAGTTATATAGTAGGATGGATGCTGCGGAGACTACGCAATGTGTTTTTATGGATCTTGTCGGTACTGATTTAGTTTCTTTCTCTGACCATCATTGTGTAATTTCAAAATTTAATCACACCTAGCTAAAGAAATGAAATGGTTACGGGTTATATAATTGGTCTATGAAGCAGCATTTGACATGTGCATGTAGCCAGCATTATAAAGGTACGAAGCTGCTTTTGGGGCATTAATATTGAACCACGCAAAGCATTACTGCAACACTAAGCACGTATTTGCCAAAGTCATTTACCTTGAATGAAACTTTGCTTACTTCCCTGTAGACAACGACAAGTCAATAATTGACTATCAGTTTTTTGCGTTCACAATAAGACCATCGTTGATGCACTCCGGGAATGTCAGTTCACTATTAAAATGGTGATATGATAACCATTAGGAGTGGTTTTAATTTGACAGTCACACCAACAGAAAATACGCTGCCTTGTACCAATTTACTGTACCAATCACAGCTATACAAAATAAAATTATTCCCCTTCTATTCAATCACCCGGAAATACGCCCCTTTAACGTTCCAAGCTTGTATCTGACAAGTTAGCTTTGATGATATAACCCATGCAGTTGCTATCAACCGCTCGCCCACGACAAACGAAAACACCAGAGCTAACAAGGAAGTGAAATCTGAGAGAGGATCCCATTATCGTACTCTTTACTTAGGACACATTCTGATATATCCTACCGCATGATTGCGAGAATTGAAGTCTGGCAATTAGGCGCAATGCTTGCTTGAATTGGAAACCTTGAATAACAGTGTTATGAAACATATATTGATAACCAACATCATTAACATTAACCTATTACTGCGCATTGTTTTTATCGGATCTGATAGTATTGTTATCTCAGCTGGGTCTGACCAGTCATCTGTTATATCTAAGCCTGATATAAGCTCCGCCAAATGGTAAACAATAAGTCACCTACTGAGGCTGCCTTTGAATATTGACAGATGCGGATCATATGTATCGTTATCATACGAGACTCACACCTCAATGGTATATTCAAAATTCTGGTTCCCATTTATGTAAGGGTTCATTACAAGACGTAGACTGTCTGAAATGAGAAATTTCAAACTAGAAATAAGCAAGACGTTTTCCAAACCAGGGTAACAAAACATCCTGTAGATCTTCCTGGGCCAGAATATATAGGCTATGAGCTAGTTTTAGGGGTCTAGATATCAGTAAACTTTGTATCGTTTTTTTCATTGCTCCAGATTCGTGTATTGTATACAGGATTTGTTGTGCTACTTTATCACTGTATAGATACGAAAAGAGATAATAATATGAATCAATCACGAGGTATAACTGTACATATGGTAACGCTCTGTGTAATGCATGATGGTGATTAAATCAATAGGCCGGAGATTATTGAATATAAGCAATTAACAAAAGCAATATATCCTCATACTTGCTTTTATTTCATTTTTCTCTGCACAAAAGGAAGCTTCATCGTTTTTTTTTTGTATCACTACCTATAAAACAATGTAACCCTTGTTTACAAGATATTATTGCTTAGAAATACCCAGCAGATTACCGATGGTGGTTGGAACGGTAATAGTAAGTGCTATTGTCAGCAGCATGACTTTGATATGATTAACATTTACAATTATTAGAACTAGATACCTTAACTGGATGTAACCTAGTATTACACACCTCTTCAAGCAAAACATAAATTTCTTTAATTTGCTGAACCACTCGCGACACCACTTTCAAATGAATGCAGACCAAGCAATGCACAAACTGATCTGCCTTTCCTCCAATCGCTGACCATTAGCTGACCTCATACATTACATAGTTACCGGTTACCTTTTTTCGCCTGAGCCCCTACACCACATATGAACGGAATATGCGCTGCAATCATTCAATAAATGAGCCATCACAGTTATTTGTCATCACGTAAACTGGTATTTTCACATCATTTCTCGGCACAAAAACAAGAGGATGTCATTCGTACCACCCGTTTTGATTGTCAACTGAACCCCACTTAGCTATGAAATGCATTCTTTTATTGACTGGATATATTTCAAACATTAATCATTGGCCGTTGTATTTTCGGACAGGTACAAATGTCGTTATTTTGGGCACGGGAGATGTTGAGTTACCCGAATGAACCCTTAACATAATTGCACCGTATTTATTGTGTTCACAATCACCAAACAGATTTCTAGGACAAGGAGATTAACTAGTCTTTAATCAATAAATAACACCACCACATTCTACAAATGTATTCTCTCTGTGTTAAATCAATGGACGTAGCACTTGCTATTTTAATCTAAATACCATATGACACTTTATATAAGGTTGACTTGTTCGTAGAAAATTGTCGGGGCTTGTTTACTCTCTTACATATAGGATTTCATTCATGCATTTCATTTTAGTGCTACAATCAGCATCATCACATTTTGATAAGACTTGCTTAATCTCATTAGACGAATCAGAGAAGGAAACATGTCGTGATTAACCAAAGTTAGATCGTATGAAACAGTGTCCATTAAGATGATTAAGAGCACGTCTACTGCAGTTTTAAATGTTTACCCCGCATCGTTTATCTCAACTTTACTGCAGATTGACTAGTTACATCTTAATAGCAAAAACAATGACATCGGTACGATATAATGGGAAGTGAAAAACGTTAAACAAACTCTTGTTATATATCAATGTTGACTGAGCAACCTACAATATAGCTGCTAAACAACATATATTAATACTTATGTTATCAAAAACACACACACATTCTTTATTCTACGCATTCTCGTCCGTAAAAGCTAACAGGTTGCTTTCCAAGGCCAACGTTTTCATTTATCTCAATGCCATTATCAATCCACCCCACCCCCACCGACAAAAGTATGATCCACTACTAAATCAACGTCCAGGGAGCCGCCTGACCTTCAGTGCGTAGAATGGTACTGCCCCCAGCATTGACTCATTATTATCAGCACATCCACCAGAAACGCAATCTACAGCTTGTCAAACCTAGTTCGTGTTCATCTGGTAAGAATTCCTAACTCTGTCGCTAGATGGCGCTCTGTCTATATGGCATCTTGGTAAAATTACACTATCATTCGTCATTAATTAGATTTCAACATGCAAGGACATAGCGTCGCCCGAAAGTTGTTTTAGCTGCATAAGCAAGTGTACATCAATTTGAAGATATTTGTACTGTCTAATATTACTTCCTCGTGTAGCTACACTAGATTGCAATCAATGTATTGATGATGTTAACTGGCACATTTGCTGTAGTTGTTACTTTTTTCAGCTAATTCATTCATCAACTTATTTCTTGTGAACTCAGTTCGGGGTTGAATTGTTTCCAACAAATGATATTTTAAAATCTAAACATTATTGGGACGAATTCGTTATGTTTAGCTGCTTATTCGGCGTATTCAAATCGCCACCTTTCTTCTCATTGGCCAATCAAACATTTTCTTTGTTGGTACAAATGGTAAAATCGTTCATCTGCACCATTTCATACCCTAATCAGAGGAGCAAATATGTGAACACGATCGCTATCGTAGACATTCATTAGCTGCGTTGATAACAAGATAGTTTGTATTTTAAATGTGTGCAATCGCTGAAGTTAATGCGTGCAACCAAGGTGCACGATAACTCCTCTCCTGTCTCACTTTTTTTCATCGGTCGTGTTTATGTAACTCGAACACTTACAATACATGGCTATTAGGAAAGTGTTTATATTTTCTCAGGATTTAAATGCTATGTCCACATGTCCTTGGTACGGACGACAATGGTGCGGAAACTAAAGAGATCGATCCAGTATCCACCGACATTAATACTCCGTCTTTGCTTGTTACGTAATGTGATTCCTATCCCGCAAAATATGGTCGTCAGATATATCACGATTATTTTAATGAGAGGCTAAAAACATGTCGTGTAGTGCATCTCACTCACGTGGAAAATTATCCCTTGAATCTGGCGCTGCTACCATTAGATACACAGCCGAATGAAACAGGATCCGTAAAAATATCAATATTCCATTAGCCGATGTATACGCGGGACTTAATAATGAGCAATTATTTCCTTGGCGATCTTTGTGCTAATACGTAGTTTAGCATTACAGTAATCAATACATCAAATTACTCATGCCATTTTGTGGGTCAAACCTTCGCAGTTTGTTATGAGTTAATCTCATACATCAACGGTCGGTCAAATTTGTGTTTTGTTCAAGACTTGGTTTGTGAATTGACCCTTGATATTGCTGGCTGGAGTCAATGCGATATGCAATTCACTGAGCCATGTATTTAGTGATGACAATCCCATTGGTGTGCTGTATAACTATTTGAGTCTGCAAGATAACTACGACGACATTTGATGTTACATATTGTGACAATACCCATAAAAACTAAACATCATCCTAGAAAAGCTTTCGGATTTATTTGTTCAACAACCAACGACATCGCTTAGATCACACTCACCCATTCTAATAAAAGATTTCCATTTTTTTATATTAAACAATAACCAAATCACGTCAATATCATTTTATCTTGCGTGAATTGATAAGTGCGTAATTAGCCAAAACCTCGCACACCAAGTGTGCAAGAATTCTACGCTGATAAGCTGTTATCATACCTTTTAATGTCTATTAGACATGATGTCATTCGTATAAATAGATTTCAGAGTCAACTGAAACGCACACGGCAATGTAGCGCGTTGTGTCCAATATTGTTAAGGCCTAGTTTCCCCGAGCATTGTCCCAGTTCTCGATCTGCTTACACACCTTGGGTGGATTTCGGATTGAGTTTAGTAATCCATAGACGCCGCATGGAATAAGACAATAAAGAGGAAGTGATGTTGAGGTGACGAGATCGCTTCGCGCTGCAGAGCTTAAAGATGCAATACTAGCCACTGCAACCATCATTGGTGTACATAATCTGGATAGGCGATCGATTTGATATCTACGTGAGGCTACAATGCAATCACAGTTTGCGTAAGCAACCTTCACCGATGCAGACTTCGCCAAAATAATATTTAGACCGCTTTGGAACACACCGCAGTCTGCAATCAAAAGGACCGTGCAATCCGTGCGGAACATGATATAGTGATATTCAACCGTTACATAACACTTACCCTCAGGAAGCAATGATGTCAGGTAATTTTTTGCCTCAAGCAAATTGTTTCTTGAGATTGATAAAACAGTTCAGCCCCTCTATAGTCTGTCTTGTGTGAAATCCATTTTACCGTTTAAATGTTTTATCATTTGTCTCTCAAGGGAACGGTGAATGTAGGGAGAATTATGTTGACACTTTTATCTCAAGTGGCATGTTTCTAATCTTCTATAATTTGATTCTTCGATACTTGCAGAGATGTAGTGCGCCAGGTACAGGTACAGGTACAGGTACGGTATTAATCTGAAATACGCAATCTCGTCATCCATGCTGCCTTCCAGGCGATGGAACGTAACCGGGGCATGTTGCTGGGAGGAAATTGGTTTCTTTGTGCATTTAAGAAAATTACAATAGTCGTCAGACTTCGAGGAGCTATGCACTACAGCACGATGGTAGAGTAACTAATGTGTATGTTTTTGTATGTTCTAAGGCTGAATCGGTTTATAAGTAATGTAGCGTTTATATAGAAAGCTAGATCGTTATTCAAGGAGAATTATATTTGCAACAGGTGCAAATATACACCACATTGTGAACATTTTATATGGTAATACATAAAAGATAATAATGCACACTGAAAAAATAGAAACGTAAAAGTGGAAATATAAAAAAAAAACCCATTGGTGTGCAACACTACGTCATGATTGATATGCATTTCAGATGTAAAGGCATGTTGTATGATATTGCCAGGGTAAGTCACAATAGTACAGGTTGCAAGGGCTTCGTGTTAGAGGCATGGGCCAGTGATATTGAATGTAATGCCGGTGAGGTGTTACGGTTACGGTAAATTATTAATACCCCCTAGTGGAAATGAAAATGCGCATGCGCGATTATTGCACAAATCTAATGGACGACAGGTCATGAGGCCCAAATGCGAATAAGGTCGTTAAAATATTGCAAATAACTGACACATTATTGTTCAGCGTGTGTATATATATAAATATTAATATAATATATATATATATATATAAATAATATATATATATATATATATATATATATATATATATATATATATATATATATATATATTCATATATTTATATATATCATATATATATATGTATGCATGTTTTGTTTCTATATTCATATGTAAATATGTTTATATGTATATATATAAATATAATATGCATATATATATTATATATATATGTATATATGTTATATATATATATATATATGTATATATATATGCATATATATATATATGCATATATATATATATATATATATATATATATATATATATATATATGCATACATAAATTTATATATATGCATATAAACATTAGGTATATATACATATATATATATATATATATATATATATATATATATATATATATATATATATATATATATATATATATATATATATATATATATATATATATATATATATATATATATATATATATATATATTGGGACGTTTCCATTAGTTTTTATTCGGCGTATCAAAAATTACTCCTCTTAACTCACGGCCAAACTGATATCATCATATGAGTACAGTTGTAAACATGATTCACCTGCAACATTTTGACTCACGATTTATAACTGAATAAGAATGGTGAAAGAGGATAACACAATATATCTTAGAAATCCATATTTCGATATATATCTTGCGTAAATATATTTTTTCAGCCAAAACATTCGACGATCACTATATATATATATTGAGAGATATATAGATAGAAAGAGATATATATGTATATATATATATATATATATATATATATATATATATATATATATATATATATATATATATATATATATATATATATATAATATATATATTATTTCTCTTTATATATATATTCTCTCTATATATATATATATATATATATATATATATATATATATATACATATATATATTCCACCGCAATATGACTCTCAATAGTCATTAGACATCATCAAGCGATTAAATCCAGGATATTATGAATGCAATGATCAAATATTGTTCGGAGATAATAAGCTATATTCCATGTCATTCGATGCCCCCCCCTACCCCACCACGTTCGATTTTGTACTTCATCCCAACGTACGGTGTCCCCCTGACAGTGAATACTTCATGATACGGTGTCCTATTGAATGGATGATAGATAGCATATCTATGTCGTCCATCCTCTGTGTTGTGATGGACAGAAACGTTGCACAAGGAGGTAATCAGTCGTTATGCAATTGTAAGTAGCGATCCAACGTCAGCTTGCTGCATGGCTACAAAGGGAACATGGGGGCTAGCCGCAACAACTTAACTGACAAAATATGATCAGAATACTTAGCGATAGTTGTACAGTTTGCGGATATATGATACACAGTGATGTTAGCAGGTTGCGTTTTATTTAGTGTAAATTTCTGACCACACTTTTAAGCGCCGACATAATTGTTTGCAAAAGTATGCCTACTAAAGAATTATCAGTCAGCAATCTGAAAATATGCCCAACCCAACGCCGTCGCAGGGTTCCGTTTAGGATTTGAATGATTCCCGTCTTTGATAACAATGATATAATATATTGTGAAAAGTAGTGGGCAAAATCAACGTAAGAATGAGATTGGCATAACCCCTGTCATGATAAAATGACATCGAAACATTTGGAGTTCTAACTCAATGAAAATGTTACTTCACTGAGATAGGCAATCATTCAGAGAACGACCATGCAGTGGAAATGGTATTGAACGATGAAGTTAACTTTCCCGACACATTACTTTGGCGCTCTTCTGTGTGGCATCCAACAAGATGCAACTTGCCGCGAGATATCTTCCTGAGAAATGTCATGATTAGAAGAGCTACTAAGAGCATTCGCGATCCTGTTTCATGAGTAAAAGAAAGGGTAAAGTGTCTTAGCCCACGCCCTGCCAAATCGTACTGTACAGTAGTCAATCACATAGCCTTTGGGTATTGGCAATGCGATTACGCAATGCACAGACAAGCAGGAACAGCAAGTTTGCTCTACCCAAGTAAATGCAGGTCTCAGTAGCCCCTGGCATGCCAAAGGGGTAACAGGTCGATGTATACGTTGCAGGGCTACATGCTGCTACATAGTAGCATATACATACATATATACATATATATATATATATATATATATATATATATATATATATATATATATATATATATATATATATATATATATATATATATATATATATATATATAGATATATATATATATATATATATATATATATATATATATATATATATATATATATATATATATATATATATATATATATATATATATATATATATATATATATATATATATATATATATATATATATTATATATATATATATATATATATATATATATATATATATATATATATATATAATATATATATATATATATATATATATATATATATATATATCTATATATATATATATATATATATATTTATATATATATATATATATATATATATATATATATATATATATATATATATATATATATATATATATATATTATATATATATAACATATATATATATATATATATATATTTATATATATATGTGTGTGTATGTAAATATATATATATATTTCGATATATAAATACATATATTTATGTATGAATATATATATATTTATATATATTTATATATATATGTGTGTGTGTGTTTGTGTGTGTCTATATATGCATACATACATTCTGTACATACACATAAAAGTATGTACATGTATATAAATTTATGTGCATATATATATATATATATATATATATATATATATATATATATATATATATATATATATATATATATATATATATATATATATATATATATATATATATATATATATATATTCAGCCAATCAATCATATAGTGAAGGTTTCGAATAGTGCTTTCATCGCCTTCACTTATCATTCCCGAATACGACAGTGGATCTCATGTGATGCATGTACTTATCCGCGCTCCATCTCCGATAGCGTCTTCCAGGGTGAATTTCGCTCCATTTGTGTTTGCTTTTATCATCGATGATGACTCCATGCAAGTGATATCACAGTGGATATGAGGCATTATTTAACGGTTAACGACCCTGACGGAAATATAGAACCGGCGCAGCATTGTGGCTGAAAATGACACAGCTATTGTGTGGATGTGTGTGGCGGTTCCCCAATCACCATCACGACATAATGACTACGTGTTTAATGTACATAACTCATAATAAACGCTAGGCACCGCACTCATTAAGTGAGGCTGCAATTTCAATTTCATCAATACCAAATAGAATGGACAAACATGGAAGCAAAATAGAAATTGTATAAAACATCCGAAAATCTTAATATTTGAACATTCGCTTGTTTCCTTCCGGATGCCTTGGTACATCATTCGAAGTCTTAGTGATCGAAATGGAAGGTACCGAAGCTGTGTCGGGCGCGATCAGAGTTAGTGACCTGGTAACTAAGCTGAGAGGCAGCTCTGATTGGACCTCTTATTTAGATTGTCCAATCAGAGCTCGGGTTTTCTTTGTCCCGGACGAAGGGCAGACGATCAATAAACTTCTGGGTACAGTAGACCGTCTAAACAGCTAAATTAGAGTTTGAACTCGAAAAACGTACTCTTTTTTGTGTGATAAATGTCAGGGCGGATGGTTTTGTTAGGTGGACGAGCATAATCTCAATAGCTATGGGGCGCGCCAGGCTCGTAAACGGGACTAGAGATGGTTAAGGCGAGATTTGTGGTGACCTGGTGGCGAAATCGTTGTCCCCGTTGGTTTATGTATATATAGAAGATAGCGGCCGGCAGGCCAATGCGAATCCCTGTGAGCAGGGAGAATGTATTACGTGCCACAGAGGACATCTTGTTCAAAGGGTTTCATGTGCAGGTCTTACCACCTTAATATACCATAACCCCTTGCATCAGGTGTCATCTATCCCGCCCCTCCTCTCCCGCCCACCCCGGCGACTAAATCAATTCGTCTTTGGCCCTCGTCCTTGCAGCGAGGTTTCGCAATGTTTCACTCCATTTTGAAGCATATCAAGGAAATGAAAGAGGAATATGTAGAAATCGTCATGCACACTAACAACGCACATATGCGAGATGGTTAACTCCGATTAGGAAACACACCAGTCTATGAGTATTTGTATGTGTGATGTGTACATGTATTTGTACTACTCGATATTGCTCTATATCCCCAGGATATATATCACTAAATTAAGCTCAGCAGTAAGACCTTAGCTTGTGGTTTATTGGGTGGCATCATTGATTGAACTAGAATTCACCCCAGCGTGGCTTTCCTGCGCGTGATAAGCATTACGGACGGCAGATACCAGGCAACAGTTAACGGAATTACAGCAGTCAGGTGTTGTTTTATGAGGCGGTCCAGAGCGACTCCAGAAGTAGCTTCTCCGCCCGGCATAACCTACTGCATACACGGGAGACACCTAGCGGCCGCTGAATAACCTATGAGGCGCCCGCTGGTAGCGCCACCCATTCCGTTATCGGCCTCGGAGCCTCCTAGCGGCGACAGCTGAGTAGCATCTAGCCGTGAAGTGCGGGGCTGAGAAAGCTTGTTGGCGGGAGCTTCAGAAGCTCAAGCTAACTTCTTTGCAGTAGTCACGAATGTGGGCAGCGACTGGACAACGCGATTACACGCTCTTTATCTGTACGCAGGCTGACTTATCAAAAAGTGACGAAAATCCATAACCCCGCAGGATCTGTTCTTGGTGCGACATTTGAGAAATTGGGGAGAACATTTAGTCGGAAAATTATTTTGTTAAATAACAGCCACGCAAATGAGAGGACGGCTAACTTCGTGGTAATCATCAATGGAAATAACAAAAATCCCTGGAGCACTTCTCAATCAGCGCAAGGAAACCCATTATTAACGCTCGCCTTTGAAGATTAATCATCCTAAGAAATCTATTACGGAGACAGGTGCTTGTAACGCGACAGAAATCTGCCGCTTTTATTTGTTCAACTCACGCAGCGAGCAAGTCACAGAAACAAATCCCTCTCAGATAGTCAAACAGAAGATTACAGAAAGCGCGACGATATTGGAGAGTAGAAACATCTATCTGTAGACGGATGCTAACTATTGACATAGAAATGGCGAGTGACATGGAATACGAGTTTGTGAATGCTTCTCTCTCACCGCTTAATTCGACCGCAGAACCGCTGTGGATGGGAATGAATTACACGGACCGATGTTGCTATCCGGGATTGGAAAGGATCATTTTGCCGGTAGTATTTGCTATCATTGTTCTGCTTGGCTGTTTGGGCAACATGTTAGTCATTGTCGTCGTTGTGAAAAACAAAGAAGTCTTTAGAAACACAACCAACTTATTCATCTTAAACCTAGCCTTCGCTGACATGCTCTTTGTGCTCTTCTGTGTCCCGTTCCATGCGTTTATTTATACCATGGGTTGGTGGCCATTTGGTGAGTTCATGTGCAAGTTCGTCAACTTTATCCAATACGCCAGTATGCTTGCCAGTATTTTCACATTGGTAGCCATGTCTGTGGACCGCTTCATGGCTGTGAGTTATCCGTTGAGTACCAAACACATCCGCACGCCGACCATCGCGCTGGCTATCTCCGTGGTCATCTGGCTGGCCTCGTGTGCGATGGCCGCCCCCTGGCTGCGCTACTACACCGTGCGCTTCTACGCCTCGACCGACACCGATGTCTGCGCCGACGATGGGGATCAGCTCGCCCTCATAAGCGAACTACTACTACCTCATCCTTTTCCTCGTTGGTTACGCCTGGCCTTTTATGGTCATTCTCATATTCAATTCCCTACTCATCCGACAGTTGTGGACCTTGCCAGGTGCCGAAGGACCCGGACTACGGGGGTCAATCCGAGCCAAACGCAAGGTCACGCGACTCGTCATCGTCGTCATCATGGTCTTCTTCTTCGTCTGCTGGCTGCCGTCTCACGTCATCTGGCTGGCTACTAACTACTACCCGTCCTACTGGACATACACTTACACGTTCTACTACACTAAGATCACGGCGCACGTCTTCTCCTACGCCAACTCGGCCATGAATCCCGTCATCTACGCATTCCTCTCCACGCAGTTCCGTAAAGGCTTCCACAGAGCCTTAAAATGCCAGTATTCCCGACTGACTTTCTTTCAAGGTCTGCAACACTTCAACCGTAGGTCGGCTCACAGCATGAGTAGTAACACTAACGGCAAGCAGTGGTCTGCACGCATGTCTTACGGGGGTCCTAATGGCGCTACCACATACACTGCCGCAGAGCTTACCGCCATGTGAAATGATACGCAAAGGTGACTTACCCGAGCAGGGCTAGCCGTATAATAACTTCAAATTACAGGAATGTGCGGTTGTCCTAATTTAACCATCATTACATTGGATAGGTTGGTTTACCATGTATTTATGTGTAATGATCGCATGCGTTCCCCCCTGTGAGAGCCTCCCTTTACGTCACATTCAATACATTTATATTCAGCAGAAGAGCCAGGCGGTTAGATTAATTAGCAGGTATAATCGTTCCCGGGCGGTTAACGTCAAAGGTTAACAGTTCCGATTACCTCTGCATTACCGTGAGTGACTGGTTTTCCAGTCTAATTGAGTGTGCAGTTAAGCCTCTCTTGGGTCTCATAGCATGTCCGTTTATCTTACTCAAGTCAACCAATGCTCCGAACATGCCATTTATGTTCATCTGAATTGTGTGACTAAGCGCTCTGCATTAGCTTATGGTGCGGCTGACTACTACTTCACGGGGAGCGGGGAGTTGGGGTGGGTCGATATGCATATTCATTATTGTAGCATACTCTCATTCGAGCTAGTGGATGAATGATATGTTGTTTAACACTGAACTACTGTCATTGCCCCCCCCCCCACTCTGTATGCATGAAATACTTATAAGAGGTATTCTTATTATCATTATTGCAGATACGAGAGTCGATGTTTCTGGCTGTTTCCCATGATTACGAATAAGCCATGTCTGTGTATTAGTAGCTGTAGCGTGTTGTAAGAACTGTACAACCTAGTTGTTATTGTCTACTTTTAAATGGTATTAACCACTACTGGGTTTTGTACATGGTGGAGGCAATGTTGTTTGTGAGTAACGTGCGATATATATATGGGATACACATTATTGGAAGGATGTAAGAGCAGCTCAACCCAGCTTCTCTGCTATCGTCACTTTCAAGGTAAGTTTGTGCCAATCATACATTTCCTCATGTTGTTGCGGAGCGAGACGTGTTCAACGCTTGACGTGCTCCGCTTTAATTGCATTGCTTTTTCAGTTGTACGAGGTTTGTACATAGAGTGCGCGTGAATGCAGAGGAGAGGGATTTTCGTTTGTCAGATTAAATTCGCCTCTGTCTTTGATCGCTGTTAAATAAAACTATTTTAACACATTGATCGATGATGCGAGATTCACCACGCGGTCTAACGTTAATCAAAGCTAATACGAAGCAACCATGGTACTGTTGTGATTGCGAATGATGGGTTACTTCAGGACAATTTAAATCCTAAAGTGGTGGTAATGATTGGATCGTTTAATCAAG
Source organism: Urechis unicinctus (assembly GCA_034190875.2). NCBI lineage: Eukaryota > Metazoa > Annelida > Polychaeta > Xenopneusta > Urechidae > Urechis > Urechis unicinctus. Next base: position 6,203,372 of record CM067344.1, read on the forward strand.
GCATCGATGAAGGCAGTAGACTAAGCAAAAGTTACGATTTCCTTGGTTAGCATGTGGTAGAGGTTGCCAATGAAACAACGGCCGTGATGAATGAATATCGTTCAGGGGGGAGTAATTGAATACTCTATTGATAAGTTAAATACAATATGGAATGGCTTATATATTGCCACGATATATGTCGGGGAAAAAACCTTGCAGTTAAAGACTGTACATCAATTTTGCGGTAACATCATGAGTAAGTGACCCACACAATGGAATAATCACCATGCATCAGTTTGGCTTACACAAAGATATATCGTAACTGTGTGACATTAAGTTAGTTACTAGATGGTAGTAAGATAAAAGCAAGGTGAAACATGGTTTTCTTCGCGTTGTGAATAATTGCCTAGATTGCTGGTTTTGAGGAGCCATCAGAGACAGGATAACCACGACGTCATATTGTAACACTGACGCTTGAGAGCTCGTTAGCTGTTTTGTTATGGCATTTGAATCGATACATCGCTGGCTTTTGACAACATTGTCTGAGATCAGTTCACAGACAATCACGGAACGTCGACGTCCGACCAGTGTACTTACAACTACTCAATCGTTATTGCCCCATCGGCAACGGTTGCAATCAACTGTCTGATTGGCGTGGCGCCACGTTCGGTTTCTGATTACTACTCCCTGATCGAGACGCCGGCGCTTCCGGCGCTAAGTAACGGGGTAAAAGGAATATGTTGTGTCTTCATATAAATATCATTAAGGTTAGCTGTGATAAACCCATACGGTTATTTGTCCTCGGAATTATGTCCAGAATAATGGTGTTCGGTAATGAATTTATCAATTTTTTAAAATCACATTTTCATTGAAACAACACTCCCTTAGAACACCGCACCGCCATTTCCATGCGTCCTCGTTTTCTGTACCATTCCGATAATACATTTTACATCTTCGTTAATATTTTTGAAATTTTGACTGCGTATATATGATTTGCGAATATCTTATGATAAAGACTTATTTTCCCCATGCAAGGTAATGTATTCTGCGGTTCATCATTGATCTACATAGTTAAAGGATCTGTTACTTGCCATAGTATACCATCACCGCCACAATGTTCATCACTAAATCCCATGAAATGAACACCTTCCTTTGATATAACTACTGCAATGAGCAAATTACGTGTCTTGTTTTTCTTTTGAACACACAAGCATGTTGCTCGGCAACTGCGTCGGTGTCCCGGGTGCTTGCTGGCACATCAGAAGGACATCTATGTAATTGATAGGGCGATATGGCGACTAGGATTCAACAAGCTTTGTAGCCTGGTAATTAACGTCCTTGTTAACGCAGTCGTGTTTACTAGGCTGCCGTGGATGTGTGCGCATACAAATGTCTATTAGTAAAGGGACAAATAACCAATGAACGCGAACCTGAAATCATATCGTTCAAATAACCGATGTTATTTCATTACCGTGCATGCAATGCCACTTTTGTTGCGTGGCTATCGCTTAGTATCTTCTCATCCTAGTGCCAAGAATGATGACCTAAACGAGGCAGAGTTAACATGCGCATTGCACTCATATATTACTGTCACTGTTGTCTATATCAGGTATGTTTGATGCATTCCATCTACGACATCATTCACAAGACGTAAGTTGAATACAACCGTCGGGACGTAAAATATAACATAAGCTTTTATATACCACGCATTCTTCCGGTGGAATGGCCACTATTTATAAAAACGGCATCGATCACTGAATCCGATTCTGAAGAGCACTTCATACCATAAATATAAAGAAAGCACTTGGACAATCCCAATTATATATCCATAGCAACATCATTAAATAAATGTCTTATAAAATCGTTTTTGTGGAGGTGAAGGCGGAGCCTATTCGAGGTGAAGGTGGAGCCTATTAGAGGTAAAGGTGGAGCCTATCTTCAATATGAAAAAATCGCCCAATGAAGTCTCAACTGTAGTTAGGTAGTCTGCGTCCCAGACTCCAGGGGCTCCTCTACGCTTCTCGCACTAGAGTCTATGACAAGACAAGATCTAACACTGATGTGTCCGAATATTCATTAGACTTGTCGTTCATTATCGTGACAGCTCCTACTTGACCAATGAACGCAATGGTTGGGACCCGGAATGACCTTCGTGTAGCGTGTCCAACTCATGAAACTGATTTGTGTTTCGAACCCTTGGTTTTCTGTGACGTCATCTACATAGTTGTGGTCTGCGTCCAATAAGAACACACAGGATGACTTCTATAAAAAAAAATTGGGGGGGGGGGGGGGTGTCTCCTAAGTTTAAAATGGCACCAGAACAAGCGCTGTAATTGCTTATCTGCATGACAGTATGTTTACGTAATACCGTAAGTTAAACAGAACAGCTGTGTGTCTGCTTCTCTCGCCGAATGTGTGATTAAGGATGCTGCTCAGCGTGAAACAACTAATCAGGGTGTTGCAGAATGCGTGCCCGGCTCATAAAAATCACTGGTCCGGTTGGGCAAGTTGACTAGGCAAGTCACTTGTCCGACAAGACAAATCACCTGTCTCGGGACAACATTGGCGTCAAACACTGCCCCACTCCATGCATTGCATCGAGAGCAGTAGCTAACAAGGTATAGCATAATGTTTACCCGCCCCAGCAGGCACATTCACAAAGCAGTCACGACCCATCAAGCAGCAGAGTTCACAATCCTATTAAAAGTCTTTCAATTCCACGAAATGCGACTGTTGTGCGTTGGAGTCATTTCCATGTTAAGCAAGAGCATAAACGTCAGTGAAAAAGGTCTAAAACGAAGCGTATAAAGACAAATTTTGCGCTGAATCATCGGAAAATGTAACACTGACCAATCAGAGACAATGACTCAAAAGTACTTCAGATACACGGCTTATACTTGGAACATCCAAAATCTGGGATGCTGGTCCACTTCAAGGGATGTCGTCAGCGTAGACCTTGGCGTGCAATATTGAATAATATTCACATGTAAAAGGGCCCGCAGCCAAAGCCTAGGGGACCTTGACTAGTAGTTAGGTTTGCACCATTGCACAGAGGCAGAAATGTGACGCACTTTATTTTAGTATCTTATCCCTGCAATGTGACCCAATCGAAATATACCTGCTTCAGCGCGACAACACATTTAATGAGGTAATCAAAATATCATGCTCGATTTGCAAGCTTTTCAATAAATAAACTAGGATGTGATTGATTATACATCTTCTCTCCATTCTGTTTACATAATGGTTAACGTGAACGTTATACGATTTAAACACACTTGATGAACTACGCTATTTTAGTCAATGCATGATTGCAAATTCAATAAGCAATGAATCATGTTCTGGAGTAATTCATCCACCCTATTGCGGATTATATTCTCATGCGTCTGTTCGAAATTTAATGTATGTCTGCCGAATGGCATAGAAAGAGATTGATCTCCGCTGTATGTATTTTGTTTAAACGAACAAATCTATGTACGCGGATACAACGCTTCTCAGATAATAGTTACCTAACTATAGTTATTGAACACCACTAAAGATCTCCCCACATTTTGGCGGTGTTTTCTAATCTAGGCCTCTTTAAGTGCATTATCTATTGGATGTGACATAAGCCGGAACAAGGAGCGTGAATTGAGTATGATGTCTTAATTGGCATCAATCACGTTTAGCACAGTTCAAACCAAGGTTGATGTACTCAGGCCCCTATTCCTATCCTAGACCAATAACAATAATGTACTACTTAGAAATTATATCTGTTGAACTTTGGTATAATAATCATATACACGCCATTCGATAATGTGTGACTCCATGATAGTAATGCATGATGACGACGTGGCAGATTAAGATAACTACACATAGAAACTTGTCAAATCCAAACGCTGACAGGGCCGAGTGGTATTCTTATTGAGATAACGTGCATGAAGGGTACTGAATAGAGGGACGTGTGAGTTGTGGCTGTTGAGGGAGACAATGGGCGGTAATTATTGTGCGTTCGGTAGAACATGGATGCTAATGTGGCCTTTGTTGTTTCCGAAGGACTAACTACCTCGGTGCTATCATCGTATTTTTGCCAACTGCAAAGTTCACGGCAACCCAATTGTTGCCCATAATATGGAATATGTAGAAAAGTAACGAGCACCATTTAAACTAGGACACAGCTTAGCACAGACAATAATGACGAATCTGCCATTCATTCCTGGCGTCATTTTCACCTTTACGTGATATGTTCTATTCGCAGTAGAAGTCTTTGGCACAGCGAAAGTCAATCTCAACCACTGACGCTGCGTTTGCTCGAGTTTTGATTTTGATGTTAATGCTCATATGATATAAGCTGCAGATGAGCATACGTAGAAATAACAAAGTCCAGCAAAAAAAAGGAGATGTTGTGAATGACAATCAAATAGAACGAATGTATTGTCACATACAATTGACACTTTCCCGAGTGGAACCTCTATTTTCAGAGCGGGGATTTGCCCATTATGATTCCACAAGGCACAGGAAGTACCATCAACACAGTAGATACACAGTTAGTTACCAAGTCGTACTGCTCCAAATTATATCCACACCATAGTTTGCTCCATCACCCTTAGTGCGTGATACCATACATCCGAATTTAACATCAACTGTACGGATATGATTACGATCCTTATATTTCAAAAACTCAATATTGTATTCATAAGTACAAACAGATTGCCTAAAATTCAAACATACCACAAACATGTCACAAACCTTAAATCGAATGAGATGAAATTGCTGATATCAGAAAATAAACCATGTTTTCTAGACTTATCTTACTTTTCATTCTTCCCCATTACCTATGTCAGCAAACTCTGGATTCTGCCTCAACGGCAGATCGTCTTAACGCACAAATCATGACTAACGTGCTTTAATGTAATCATACTAATCGGGACTAGATGTTGCATCAGGTCATTTATATTTGTTTTGCTAACCTTAGAAACCTGATGATTCTATCTGTATTATTACTTTGCATATCACATGTAGACAGATAATTCCACAATTTGATGGGTACAAGATTTCTCGTCTTGCTAAGGATTAACATTTAGGTCATATTTGATCAGGCTTTATATGACTATGTAACCTTCCTCGAAATGGACCATGATTCAAAATCAATTGTTGAGCCCAGTACTCGCATACTTAAGCTGCATGGCACAAATGGACATGAGGATCAGGAAGCTACCTATCATAATACCTTAGCACAAATCTCCTTTGCAAATAAATTGTTTCATAGTAAACAAACAAACAAAAACAGAGGCTGCGACATGTTAATAGGCCAGACATACCATGAGGCGGACGGTATGGGTCTCAGAGAAGTTTATGGTATCACACAGGTGCTAAACACTGCTTAACTGCAATCTACTCGCATATTCAATGCTAACGCTTTGATGATGTCATATGTATTCTGCCAGCGTCTACTTTGCTGCAGATTCATTCTGGTGACATACTTCGTGACATTTAAACTGCGCTTTGCACAAAGTAATATGGTTTTAAATGCCACAATTTTAACATGTATTACTTACATGTCAGTATTTACGTATGCGTCGTCAACGATGGTCAAAGCGATATTGGCGTCACACGATCCCATTCTAAAAAATAAGGTATGATTGTTTCTTAACGCAGCAGGGGAAACACCCATAGCCAACATCAGGTACACTTATCTGAATCGCATTTACAACGGAACGTCTACAAAAATCCAAGCGGCTTTAATGTTGCGCCAGGGCTAACATCGAAAAGCAATGCCTCTCACTATTCTGTCCACCGTGCTGGGTTTTGTTGATAAAATGGGTATGTATGGGATACTTAACATATCATTTGGACGTTAAGACTGCCATTACAAACATTACCATGTATTCGTGATGAAATAATTACATAGCTTGGTGTCTTTATTCTAACGAATAAATGGTGTAGCTAGAGGTGCCCACCAAAAACCCACCCTGAGTATAGCCTGCTTATAACAAGCCCGATAGGCAGAAATAATAACTCCGCTGTGCAGTTTATTATCACGCATCCTTGAAGTGTAGCACAGTTAGTTTTACCCAAACAATAACAGCGGATATTATTCATAATTATATCGAGCGCGAATGCCCGATTACATTTGCATGTCTAGTAGACATACCAGCCAAACTCCTCGAGGGGTGGCTCAAACAACAAGCGGTATTCTCCATACGCAAGCATAGCACAAAAGAGGCTAATACCTCCCGAAACCAGCAACCGAGGCAAAGATGCGGTTGGGTTTAGAATTCCCGCGTCTATACAAAATATGACGTTCCAAAGGTAGTAGTTTAATTATAATACATTTCAATCGTAAGGTGGCGCTACCGTTACACAAACAAAAGCTCTTGGGAATACTGGGCTGACATCACTGCGATTTTGAGAGCGGATAAAATGTCTTTTTACAGAGCCTTGCCATTGCAAAAACTCGTCGCACAATAGGCTTATGAATAGAGAAAATAGCAAGCACTCTACTTAATAAATGTCATACCTCGAAGCAAGGATATAAATCCTGCCACCCATTCGCAAATAACAGCTCGGAGATTTAGTCTACAATGAGGCGCTAGCTTGCTGTGTATATACAATGAAGTGGGTGAATTTTATTTCGAACTGAATTTGTCGGTTATAAGAATGCACATTAAAAACGGCACAAGCAAAATCAGTATTTTCGGTGTCAATGTATCCTCTAATTTTATAAAATTCCCATGCCGAAGAGACTCAACGTAATGACATTTCCCTCCCTTCACGGCCATAGATTGTGTCAGCTCATAAATATCTGTCCACAAATCCAAAAATGATTACCCGCAATGCGTCATCCCGCATCCCGAGTTATTACCTGTAGTACAGCGAATGCTTTTGATGCTATTATTGATTAACATGCTCATGTAGCAGCTGCACAGGTACTCGACAGTTGGCTTTCGGTATAACCTGGCACGAAGGCGCTTAGCCAAACACATGCTAAGGGACGCAGTGGAAGATTATGATGGCTTATGAAATACTTATCAAGGCAATGACAGTTACTTCCAGTTTATTCACATGTGAGCAACGAAATTTCACATTTGTACGAGCCCACCAATAATGTCATTAAATACATTTTATTCACTGATAGCTGCAAGCTTTAAATCTAATCCAATTGTGCGCTACTTGTAAGTGCCCGTAGCATTAAGATAACATAATCGACGCAACGAGAATGTGTCACTTGTTGGTGCAAAATACCCCAATCTCATCTTGAAAGGCAATGTGCTATCAACCACATTTGAAACCTACCATGTTAAATATGGTCCGTTATCCCATATTGACTGATTACTTTTGGTATTTCAAACATATAAAACAGTAAATATTTGTAGTGTCATATACATATTGCATCCAGAAAATTGTCCGGAATGAGCCATTTTAGGTTTATCTTAATTGTGTAGTGTCCTATCAATGATTGAGTCTTTATTGTATGTGATTAGATTTTATTAACATATTGGGTAAATTTACCAATGTGTAGGCCAGAGTATTAGGTCAGTGCTAATTCAATTGCAAGCCTGTTTCGGGACGAGACGTCTTCATGTGGAAGGGCCCGTTAGATATTGTATAGTGGCATTTGAACAGATGCCTCGCAAGTACTTTCAAGTATTGAAGGTGGCAGCTGAGAGAGCATTTCACGCAATGATATCAAAAACATGCCTTAACTGGACTATGTAACAAATACATTTGTTGCGGTGATAATATCAACACATTATGATGATGTACATTTATATCTACATAACAAAAGCTAAACCGCAAAAACTGTTTTCCAAGTTCATTACATATGGCCAACGATCCAATGCTTGTATTTGCTGGTCACTCATTCGGTTTCGATTTCATACCATATGTTATAACAACGGTAATTTCTTCGATTGCGGTCGCATACATTATTTTTTAAATTATGCTTTAAAGAGTAGCAGAGGAAATGTATTCAATCTATTAATGCCATCCTCTGCGGTATGAAAGGCGGTGATGATGAATGAACGTTAATGCCATTCTCCGCTCGCGAGCAGACGAGTGTTGGTAGGTCGAATGGGTCTTTTTATATGGGCTACTTCAGTTTAGGATCCCACCACTAAGACAGATTAATGAGTAATTCTTCAATTATTATTAAATTCAAAGATGTATTATACCATGGGTCTCTAGTTGGCACCAAATGTTGAAAGCAATGTAACGGCATCACAATTATTCGTCAGCGCCGACGCATATGGATTGCGCAGTTATGACACCAGCTTGGGGACCTGATTTTGTTCGCTTTTCTATCTATGATTTGCTAATGTGAATTGTCATTATCAATAGACTATATGACAATGACATAGGTGGTCGTTACGCATGTTGGTTAAGTATCTAAGGTTTCATCATAATTCATCCCCAGTGAATAACCTCTGATAATTGAATACATATGCTAATGTTGCGCTACTGTTGTATGCGTTGTACTCTTTGTAAAGGTGTACAACAATTAAACCATAAATGCATCTTTGAACGTCATCTGCTGGTTGAATGTAATATCTACAATGTGCTAAATGGATCCTCAGTAACCGTAACGGCTCATACACGGACCGTATGAAGCATAATTGAGTGCACATAAATATAAGCTTTAGTTTTGCTTCAAAGCATCGGGCACTCACAGACTAGTACCTAATGCTAGCATTACTCATGTTTGTTCTGACAACAGCATGTTGTATATGTCGAACACGGAAAGCATTATCATAACAGTCAACTGATATGGGTACGAACTACCGTTTCACAGCACAGGACGGATAAGTACATCACTAAAATCGTCCGTTTCATTCAATTTAATCCGGCGTGTATCTTCATTGGTTACGAAACATTAATAATACTGTCCTACCTACACAGCTTGCGTCACCAAAAAAAAGATTTGGCTAATTTGAAAGACCGATTTTGTTAGCTTACCTGACCTGTATTATGTTAACATAACTATATCGAAATTGCTCGGTAGAACATGATAAAATAAACCTAAAGCTTTAATATGGGTTTAAGAGCTGAATGAACAGCTAATGAATTTCTAGCACTCGACTTATTCTATGCTCGACTAATTGTTCAAATGGAAACAATCTGACCATTTCCCTTATGTGAAACCCTGCATTTTTATGGGTTTTCCACAGAAGTGATGATTTTCCTCTCGTAGATTTGGTCATTGATAAATGCACTTGTATTTTTCCACAGAAGTGATTTTTCAAAGCAGGGTCCACCAAATAAGCGGAGATTTGTGACTCTAAGTAGTCAGTTACTTTGAACACGCGCACATACATTTTAATCCTTTATTTCTCAAATGCAAGAGAATCAGTAAATGGGCTTTTTTTTTATTATATAAACGTCGAAATCGTATCAGATCATTGCTGACCGTTCAGGCTACCATATTGACACTTAAGCAAAATGACTCAATATATCTACGGTTCACGATTTGTTACTAATTTTATGCGGTGGTTATAGAGCATATAGAGCACATATATTATCACAAATATGACATTAACCATGCTTACTTAAAACATATCATGGCTGACAGGATTAGGTTGTTACTCATGTGTTATTAATGCTTGTTGACTGACTACCAATTGCCATCAACCTCGTTGACAGAATCATATACAATGTATGGAGTTACACAGCTAATCCCATTATATGGCTGGGGTTGGGGGTGAATGACATATGTAATGCCGAGTATACAAGAGGTGGCAAGCATTGTTATTTGAATCCACTTCTGCTTACAAGAATGTATTTATTACTAACGATTTCACTTTAGAGGCTGCGTTCACAAAATGCGTGCATTTCAACATTTATCTTAATGGAGAATCTGGTAATCATTGTTGTTTGGATCGTTTCTGCGTGACTATCCATGGCTTTAAGAATAATTCGGCAACTGGCAATAGCCGTAAATGGCTTTGTTAAGCTACAAAGATTCATAGTATCTGTTCATCGTATTTTCCTTTTAAACGCACTTACACGTATTGACGAATCAGTTAGCCGGCGATTCCGACATGCACGTGCAATGGACGCACTTATGGAGCTTAACATACGATACCAAGATGAATCGTATATTTTATATTCGTCTATGAGCAGGATAATTGATGGCTAAGAGACTTTGAAGGAGGCAAGGAATGACATACATTTACAAATATTATCGGTCATATGGTGCGGTAGCTTACCGATACCGGCCCAGGTAGGCTAATAAGTAACTCTGTTTAATTAATCATCTCTTCAACGGTCGTAACGTATCGAAAACCCATGACACAATGTTCTGATTGCAATGAAGCATAAAACAGATGTGTATCCCGATACAATCGCATGACTTGCAAATTGGAGTGATGGTCTCGTGCAAAAGCCGCAGAGCATGGTAATTTTGGCTGGATTGTGACACGGCTGGTGGAAGCTGGTGAATGACAGCGGATATTGTTTTGCGGTTTGTGAAAGATGATTCGTATCAATATATTGTTTGTCTATCAATTTCTCCGACATTTACCAGTGTTAACGTTGACTGTCCAAAATGTACAATATGGCGCTTTGTGCTTGCAGCAGCGAGAAACATATACTTGTGCTACAAATGTATCATGCTGGTAACTTTTGAAATTTGTTGAATGTTGCGTGAAAATCTTTGTACAGAGTCTATATTGAAAGGTCCTCAAAAGAACAACACTGCTGATAAATCATTGTTGGAATTGGTTCCGTCAATATTGATACCCTTTGTGATATATTCAATGCAGTTAATGTTTTCGTAAAATATAACATTATCGGAGTAATTATTGAGTTGCAAAACGTATGAAATGCATTTTTAATTCTTTATGAGTTGTGTGACATAAAACAATTTTGCACTAATGGACTGGTAGAAAATGATGCCGACTAAAACACCATACTGGCTATATATCATATTTATATGCACAGCAATACATAGAATATTTGATTTTATTCCATTCCACGGTAGCCTTCATGATGTTTTATTGGTGCACCATTTATAATTTAAGTCACTAAAACATTCACTGATGCACAAACTTGCAAACCCCGTTAACATAATTTATTTTGACGACGAACATGATCGGAGGGATGTTGGTCTCCGCTAGTATTACTTGACCTTTTGTAATAGTTGATGATTGTGAGATTTGCTTTCGACCTTTTCTTTTGTCTTTGGACTGAGATGGTCGAACTTCCAAACGCGCAAATGCTGTTTTGATTAATGTGATAGTGCAATGTTTCTTCGGGGCATTTTTATTTTGCTATTGAAAGCAGTCTTTGTCATAGGCATGTGAAAATAATGATGCTATCGAAGGCATTCGGGACAAACATAAGGAGTGTGTCAGTCATTCAAGCAACAAAATACTAATAGGTAAAGTAACATTTATTTTTATATAAGGCACTCTGTATCGATCATAGATCCTGATACAACTTAATCAATATAAACGTCCCGCCATGCACGTGTGATTGCACTAAAGGCTGGCCCAAAGCGAAGTAAAATACACTCAGGGTTTGGTTATAAGTCACCATATTGCTGTCCTTTTGGCATATAACTCATGTGGCCCAGTTGCATAGTTCTATAATAAGTACGAACTACGTACTTGGAAGGATAATGTCGACCATAGAGACCGATAGTGTTCCTACTAATCAGTATCTGAACCAGGCAGCCCGCATAGGCCCATAGTCTCACCCTTTGGTTCGTTGTGGTCAGCAACAAATGTTAATGTCAGTATCAGATCCCACCAATCTCACTATAGGGATGAAGATTACAACATGTCGTGAAACCAATTCATCATTAGCTATCTGTCGTGTTTGTAGAATTCGAGGTGGTATGTGACTGGGGCATCAATCTGAACAAACGTACCCCTATGGTGGCGTTTTTACTAACTGCAAAGTACGCCCATTGAATAATAATGGCTAATGTCACTTGCGCGGACGCATCTGCTTCTAATGTTTAAGATGTTAGATTGATCCCATGTGTATGTCACGTAAATAACTTATAAGGGACGTTTGCGGATTTGCGTACTGTCAACGATATATGTTTTTTGTTCATGGCAAAGGTTGACATTGAATCACATCGGAATGTTCCACAGAATGCCCCGGTATGTTACGCGTCTAACTCTTTGTCTACGTCGAACAGATCCATTCAGAGCGAAATGAACGCATTGGTAACGATGCAGAATGGTAATAATTTTCATGCATTCATCAAAACAGGCATAGTCAATAAGCATTGTTACAGCATGCTATGTAAAAAACGTGAGTTTTCGGTTTATTAAACCAGGCGTGTTGCAGCATTGTAAGGCTTGGTGTGTGGAATTCGTGTCAGAATTGCTAGCATCGTAGACTGCATCCTAGCGGATGATGTAAAGACAACTGTAATGCGAATAAATATGCTATTATTAAGATACATAATAGTACTCAAACGCGATGTTATTGTTATAAGGCTGCTACTCTACGCCTCAAGCGATGCACAAGGACCGCGTACAATAATGTGATCTCTGTCTTCTGATAAGCAGATGTCTCATAGTTTGTCTAACGTAACCGCTTACCTACAAGAAGCAGTTTGGCTAAACAAAAATGTCTTGCTACCCCTCGGGAAATGATAGACATTCTTTATTCAAAGAAACAGATTCTGTAGTATCTAATTGCCCAATACTTACCCATTAAAGTAATATACTGGTACTGGCATGTACTCCTAATTAAATGCATTATTTTCTAGTGTCAGTTATTGCCGTCGTAAATACCGTGTTAGCAATATAACACACACACGATGACCTAGTGTATACGCTTTCGCCTTCACTTGGTCGCGTCCTATCGCAATTGCTGACGTAATTACGGTTAGTGTGTTCTGTAACAATTTTGCTGGCATGATATATTACTTGATGCCGGATGGTTGCATCTGACATTCGCATGAGATGTGATATACGTATCAAACATTATACAAAGTGGACGCTATTTGTTAAAAAACTCGGAGTGATTGTTGCTGTCTAAGGTACCGTATTATCAAATTATAAGCACGCCTGCCTGGGTGTATGAAGTCATTAATGTTTGCCTCTAACATTTAGCCTGAAGATAAATTCATCAAGTACAATATTCAACTACATTAACTTGTGATAAAGAGTACGATCAACTTAAATATCATCAACGAGCACCAAATAAAATGAAACGTGATGAACTGTTACTTCTAATAACTAAGTGGTTGAATGTGATGCAGAATGGCAAGTACCTTCAGTGGTCATCGGTAGTGTTTATGTTCCTATCAACGTCAGACGACGTCAGTTTGTAGTTTCCCCCGGGATCCTCCATCAGCAGGCCAATTGTATTCCGCGGATTTGGTTCCTGGAATGCCCATCACAATGGTCAGCAATGAGCCACCACTCACGTAGGCTCTGGAATGATGTCCATTGTCATGATGGAATCATTGATCTGCTGCATCTAATGCTGTTATCATAACGCCACGTACTTTTACAATGATATGCCAACAGGAACATCCCTTGAGTATTGATCATGAGCAAAATATACAAACGTCGATCCTTTACTCTTGTATTAACCCGACCTTGTCAGGCTTTGCCTCGTGCCGAGCTGCACTGTCCTATATAATAATAAAATATGCCTACATAGCAGATATTACACATCAATGAGTATGTCTGTATCAACCAAAGATTTCCGACTGCTGTATAGGATAATCTATACACAACAGACGCACATTGGATTTTGAGTATCTCGACCACGGCTGTGTTGAGCTTACGCATTTCCCGCACTAGCTACCTTCGCCAATCCCATTCACGGACAATGACATTGATTGAACGAATATATTACCTGAAATCTGACGGACGATGCCCAGTCTATATGAACCAAACACTCAAGTCAAAATACGCTTACAATGCTGTTCTTTTTACGGAACATTATGAGTAATCTGAGATGAATATATATTTTGACATTGACGCGACACATCCCCATCGAAACTAAAATTCACCAACCTCTTGATGGCGGCAACTCCAACTATACATTGATTATTTTTCAAGTACACTATATATCTAATCCATTAGTTCAAGGCTGATGATTGTTTTTCCATGTCTTGTTGTAGCTGTATGCGTCCAATCGCACATGTACGTGTAACGTAGGAAGATACTATACTGCTCGGTTCATTCACCTCCGTCGAGAGTAGTGTTACCTTCGCCCTTAATGAGTAACAGTGGTTTGAGGGATTTGCTGTATAATTAATTTAAAAGTCACACTATATGGCTTCTTCTGACATATAAAGAATAATGCAGTGTTATAGATGTGTTCCTGTAGTTGTCTGAATAGGATGAGAAAAGCCAAAGCATATTGTCAGTTTATTCGAGTGATGTCTTCATGTATGTTTTCATTTTGGTAGCATGTCTTTCAAACTCAACACTAGTTTCAGTAAAGTTTTTATGTGAGTATAACCATGTTTAACTATGCCAAGATTATTATTTTGCAGCATTTATAAACAATTTGCTTCTATGTGAGCGATTGTGTAGAACGAGTTTATGCAGTAGGTTAAATGGATGAATCACCATCGGCGACTAAGGGTTTGAATGGCAACAATTTGCAGGTTGATATTATAATTAATCATTTCTCACAGCTGTAGTTCCTGATACATCATATTGACAAAACTGTCTGCGAGCAGAACGCATTGTCAACTGTATTTATCGACCAATTTTGTATTATAAGTAATCTCTAACAATATTTGAATACACCCTGCAGTTAATCGATACGCCATCACTATTGTGTTTCACGTGCCTAGCTATGCGTTACTACTGCTTATATCGGCAAGTAAAGTCGGTTTCTCTGACAGAGTACTGACTTTGGGCGCGTGCTTAAGGGCAATAAAAAAGCTATAAAGTTTGATGAATTGAGTGCAACCATTGGTAGAATATTAATAATTTTGAGGCTATTGTTCTTAATGTGGTCATTGGAAATTCATTCCGAGAACAATAATGAGTCCCAAGTGAATTATCCCTATAGCAACAGCTACTGCAAAGAGACGTTTTGCAGTGGGAAACACGCGACTAAACTATGTGTATGGTAAGCAGTAAATTGATTGCGGCATCCAGTATAACAAGTTGAGAGCAAAGAAAAGTCTAAAGCAACTAGGCTTGAATTAACAACGCAATCAAATATGCAGATGAACACAACGCTGTCAAGCCCAACAAACCGATAGTTATGGTTTCGGAAATACGCAATAATATTAGACGACAATGTATTATAAACTACACGAGCAGGTTGAATGCATACACAATGTATATACAAACAGGTGTAGTCGGTAGAGCGATGGTCCGTAAGTTACACGAAGTCGCAATCATAGCTTTTGACACAAGAAACGGAAGCTGTAGCTGATTGTTAACGATCAGCTGAAAGGGGCTTTATTGCTGCTTTCCAGAGTGCTTCTTTGGTTGTTCACAACCGCAAGGCAGGACCCTTATATCGACGTTAGTTTTACACCTATTGCGCAGTTAAATGTCAATTTGCTTCACAATATTAAGCACAATAATGTGTTGATAATTAAGGGGCATTCTGTCTTTTATGATATGCGACATTGATTGCTGATAATTGACGATATATAAATTAATAATCTTGTCTGTCTAAAGCAAGACAATTTGTGGAATGATGGCTGATGTCAAAACATTTGCCACTTTGCAGCTAACAGCATGTAACAATACAAATCTGATGAGCAAGCTACACTTCTAGAGGCAGGGCAAATTATCTTATATTTTGTTTATATTTTGTGTTGCTAATTTATAGATTAAATCCGTCGGGGTCCGTCTACCACAATGACAACGATTGTACCATGTCCGTCCCGTGATCAAATATATTGCTAGTTAATGTGTTTTAATTGATGGAAATATGTTGGATATTTGCTTATTCATATATGGTTCATATAAGTTTTCATATCTACATTTCATTGCATTAATGATATCACGAGA
>CM067344.1:6226263-6273763 GCA_034190875.2 Urechis unicinctus
CACGGATGACTGGATGGATTATCAACATGCTGCATGGAAATGCAACCAGTTTCATCAAAATATGATTAATAAGGATAACAAACCCTAAAAGTCTTCCAGTTGAACTAATCAACGCTCAGGCCAAATATTAGTATTGTTGCCTTGCATTATATTATATTTCATGAATAATTCAGAACATCAATTGATATAGCACCATCGATGATGCAGAGTGATTACTTAAGCAATTGAATTACCTACTTACTTTTCTGCAATAGGACCCATTTGCAGCAAAATTAGCGATGATTTCCCAAAGTACGCACAGCGTATATAGTGATATGCAGGGACATCACTATTGTGTATTAAAGGATATGAATTGTGAGTAAATGTTCAGTTAATGCATAGCTAATGATAATTGATGTATTAAGCCTTTGTAATTTTATTTTAACTGGAATATAGAGAAAAAGAACTCCGTTTACAGATCATTTCAAACATATCTGCACAGTAAAAAGTAATACCGGCTTTGTCTTTTTTCTAAACTTGTTCCTGATGTTATCAGAAACGTCATTGTCGAATGTAGTATGATTCACTACCTGAAATTACTTCGAAAATCCGTCGACAGCTATTTTAATTGCTTCACCCTGCATAAACGACATTTGACGCTATATGCACAAATTGTCTATTTTGACTGGTGAAATTCAGTTGACGTGGCCTTAAGAATGTAATATGAAAAGACAGTACCATCCCTCCCCATCCTTTGCATTGTAAGTGTATACCGCTGGCAAGGTACCTGCCAACTCATCAAGGCTCTTTCATTCTAGTGCAAGAGCCCAATAGCAACTTTGAGCCGCGAATAATATGCCTACCTTGGAATGTGCTGACGATAACGATCCAATTACATGTCTTGAGTAATCAATATAAACACAATCCATGAATAACAGAAGTGAATGTTGGCTAAGAAGCTCAACCAGAAAAACAACTGGAAGAAGAGAAAATAGAAAGACGATCAGATGAAAAACGAACAGAATCAATAATTGACAGGTTGACTATGTAGAATCGCATAAAAAAATTAACAATCTAGTTGACAGCAAAAAAATCCGTGATAAAAAAAAGCAGTTTTGGGTTGGAATTCTTAGATTAAGTTGATATTTATGCGATATTATCCCCCAAGTAAGAATCATTAATTGAAGGCACGCTTGCCAATTGCAGTGGGGGCTTGCGTATGTTCACAACTGCCAGAGTCATTTACAGTCATATTCATTCTTCTATTGTTTTTGAGACTTTCAATATATATCTGAGGATCGTATCCGATATTTTAGAGATGGACGGTGACTTATGATTACACAATTTAATAACAACTTCTTTCTTTTTTGAATAATCTTGAAGGCGTAATTCACAGCGCATGGGCAGATGTTACTTCTATGAACGGTTATTATTCATTTTTGTTTAACATGTGTCTCGTACAATCGAGCCGAGTTTGTAATCTAAGCCCTCATCAATAAGCTGTGATTGCCCCCTAAAACTCCCCGAACGACAATGCGAAAAGAAGAACATATCACAGGAAGGTGATTTAAAGTGCACAGTTGCAGCATCTATAAAAACTATTAACAATAAGCTGTGCTTGCCCCCTGAAACTCCGCGAACGATAATGCGAAAAAAGAACATATCATAAGATGGTGATTTAGTGTGAACAGATGCAGTATCTAGAAAAATTATCAACGGCTTAATACATACACTTCAGTATTATCAATACTGGTAGAATACTGACGCTCCTTCAAGGGTTAGGTATCTTGTTGAACCAGCAGATGGAACAGAAGGAAGTGTATTACTGGGTTGGAACCGGAGCAACTAAACAGTTTCCCGTCGTCCTAAAAATAATATTCAGTGTGCTGATGTAGTATTAGCATTACTTGAATTACTTTACCAATAGAAGAGTAAGGGTCAATAGGGGTCAATATTGTCGCAGTAATGAAGGCGCGTGTAATGACAAAACCAAACATCGATATTGCTCACATTTGCATAACGCTGATATTGTTCGGGCATAACAGATACATGGGTAGCATCATTGCAGTTTGGTGGATAACATTGCACTGTGTAGTCTGATTACAGCTGTATATTTGCCGCTAGGTAATCCTGACAGGAGGTCACTAATTGAGTATCAGTGTTATCTTCCAAAAGATTAATGCACGACAAAAACTCAATATTGCACGTTGGAGGAAAACATGAAATATTGTGGCCTATCTAATACTAGGTAGTGCCGCCTAAATATTGGGATTTTGTCCGTTCCATTTCCAACGCATTGTCACTCTTCCTGCACATATGGAAACTGCAACGAAGGACTTATGCATCCATTCGTCGATTTATAAAGGTGTAAACGAATTGAACCTGTGCAAAGTATTGTCTAACAACCTTCACTTGTGCGTTCAAACGCTTTCTTATTCATTGTCGTATTATATATTAAACAAAATGCAATTCACTGCAGGCGTTTGTAAACCTGCGCAAAATGTCTGTGCATCATAACTGATTATTGTCAATAACAGCCGAAGAAATAAGCGTTTTAAGCAGTCGTTCTAAGGATTGATACATATTTCAACATGTTCCTGCCTGAGATCACATTCTATTTAAAAACATGATATTGCCGACATTTCTTGGAGACATTTCTTGGAGGGACAACAAAATATCGTACAGTCTCGTCAATAGCAAATTTCGATTTGTTACCTTGCCTCTTTTATGTACCACATCATTCCATACACGCACTTTTTGTAGGTAATTATGCACTAAAATGTACCCCACGTTCCATCTTAGGAGACCCAATAATAGAGCAATAAATGATCAACAAACGTACTGGGGCGTGTAATAGCAAGTGAGATGTTGGCTCAGCCGCACCAAATCTTGAATAGCGCTGCCTGTCAGCACTTCACATGATGCCTCTTGCGATTCGGCGCCGTATCAACATGTGGGGGATATTAATAACCTTACTTACTGTACTTCCGCATATTAGGTTTATCCCGTCCGCCTGCGACTGCATAATTTATTGAAAATATTGCGACCACATAAAGCGGCTAAATTGTACAGAGATATACTTATAGATTCGGTCGTATCGATACATGTTGCCGTGAGTTTGTCTGAACATTTACTAGAGCGCTACATGCAACATCAAATATGCACTCAAAATCAGTAAATAATACCAACGTATATTACCGTAATTGTCAATCAGAAGTGTTGGTTGTTATGCAGAGAGGCAGCAAAGATTGAATTTGTAAGCTGTTTTTTCTGTAGTTCCGGTCCAACAAAACTTGCGACGCATATAGCACCATAATTAACTCGTCGTAGTCACGCCTTGACATGAATCATCAGATTGCTGAGACGGCGAAAGCGATGAGAGAATCGATAGTACTTTTCATGACTTGACTATGTCCCATCAGAACAGTGTAGATTTGATGCATATATTCAATGTATGCAGATACTGCAGTGCAAAATGACCAGCTTGGGAAACATAGCTATTTTCAAAAAGGCAAATACAAATATGAGTCGCAGTTTTGGACAGGTATTACATAAAGCGCCTCGCTTCAGACCTTCATATGCGGCGAGATATATCACTCAGTTCCACATCTGTGCTTGTATGTTTAGCACCGATATGAATTTCATTGATATCATAAGAAATCGCATGCATTAACCGACTGTGATGTGACTGTTGTCCGAACATATTACCGATGCATATGCACAGTACGGGAATGCAATACATGAAGAAACAGCGAATATTTGAAATGACTGCAAAAGAGCGATAGACGGGATGTGTACACCACGTGATTTAGAACAGGCAGTAAGCGATCAATGAAATGCTGACGATGTTTGTTGTGAATGAAGCGCCTCTGAGCCACCTGTGTTTTTGACGGTTTGTTTTGTTACAGAGGTCAAACGATTTATTGACTAGTATGTAATATGACACATCAGTTCAAAGAGTTTGTGTTGCGACAATCATCAATTTTTCGGTAATTTTTTGCACGCATTCACCGAATCGCCAAAGGTTATATAATACAGCTTCTAATTATAGAAGCGGCAATGGATCATTGGCTCAACCAAGATTCGTTTATGAATGACAATTCAAACCGAGCGTGCTCCTGGACCGATTATGGTGCTATCTGGTATTGTCTCGTTGCTATTCAAATACAGCAACATCCAAAGTAATTGAGTAAACCAAACAAGGCAAAGCAAGGCCTTCGGGGAGATGAGTTGCTTCGGGTACAGTGGATCAAATAGTGTGGCTATTCTATCAGCAGTTCAATGGATCCATTCTTCGGCGCTCGCACAATCGTTGCTGAGGTAATGCAATCACAATAAGGTTAAACAAATATCAATGTTAACATGCATTATCTGAGCTGTGTTACTCTAATACAGCATTGCAGATATTGTTAGCTGTTTATTTTTATGATGCAAAGTAATACCGCAACCTCAATATGATCAGATGCATTTATTTGTATGATACGGCATTTGGTAGCCTCCACTTAATATGTGGTTCACTCAAATTGACAGATATCTAAAGGCTCTTGAAATCATAAATGTTATTTCTCTGTCGAATATGGTGCGTTTCCATCCGTGATCGTACCGCATGAGCTTCCTGTCAAATACAGCACATCGTAAAATATCTAATGCAGGATATATATAGCATTATCACCGCCCAAGAAACGTATTAGCGCTTAAAAATAAGATTAATAGTAAAGCAAGCGTATTGATGTTTCTTTTATAAAATTGAGCCCTTTGGCGGCGCCTGTAGCGTATTTAGACTCAATGATATCACACTGGTACGCCTTAACACGACCGAGTCGTCTGGAATTATTCATGAATATTTTGGGGATGAGCTATTCAAGATTTTTACAGAAAGATTGACACCAGTGAAAGATGCGATTATGCTAAGAAAGCGTCCGCTCAGAATCTAAATGTCCAAGGTTATTGTCATATAAATGGGTGGTACGCTATTCAACTTTTTAATTAAGTGTGATCGAACGACTTTTAAGTGACTGTTACTTGCAATGTAATATGTAGTTGCTACAATGGATGGGGAAGACGTGCCAACTCTTGATTATCCCTTGTTATCGTATAAAGGCCGTCTGGACGAGTTGATAAATGTTATTGTATCCCTTTACCGACAGCTTGTTCATATTAGCTTACTACTAATAGAGCAAACAATTAACTGATTAACAAACCGAGCATAAGCTTAAAGATGACCACCTGTATGACCGATGCTTATGCTGATCAATCGTTAGGGTTTATTAGTAGTATTAGAAAGGCAATTGACGCGGTTTGTCTGCAAAAATCCGCGCTTGATATGTACATGGAAATGCAATATAGAGCTGATAGCTCTGTTATAATAATTCCGCTTGCGCAGCATGCGATCGAACCAGTGTTAATGAGCACTTAAATATAACAAGTGTCTTCATTCCGGACTTTTGTTAGACTTATTATCGAATCATATGCCTTTATTCCGCATAGCTGCCGCTCCAAATGGACTGACAAAGTTTTCTAATTGCAAAAGGCAATGTAGAATAGATGATTAATGCTCATAGCAAATCGCACGACACTTACTGTTGCAAAAGCTACGGTAAATACTTTTGCCGGTGACATTTATATTTATGAATGGCTGCGAATGGCTATTTTACTCGAGCAGCGAAGTAATCTAAAAAAAACCTGAACGCCTAGGGTTTTGTTACTGAGCCAATATAACAGACCTTATGACACGGCTGATTCATTACAAGGTGACGAAACAACTAAAGCTTTCTCTTGGGAAACACATTGCGGATGATTTATATTCTCTAAACAAAAACCTAAAGGCGGATATGATTGACTCGGCTGGATAAATTTTGTCTTGGATGTTAAATACGTCATTATTTTTTTAAGTAGTGTGACAACGGACACGTGTAGCTCAAGTTATCCAATTCGCACAACGTGAATTACATGGTGCAAATGTCGGTGTCATTGGTTAATAAAAGACTAAAATGTGGCTTGATCTATCTACACCCATATGCATCAGCTTCATAAGGGCATTTAACAAAAACCATTTTTGTGACTGTTGACTGATGTGCAACAGTAACTGTTGTTAATTTTGTTTTCACGGCTGCTATCTATGCATTTCATTCATAATAATCTTTTTATAGCTTTGTAATTGCCTGCACAACATTATACACCTAATAGTAACGCCGAGTTCTATCATTTACGATTCAATCGATGTCGATATAAATCAAATAAGCGTCTTCTACACAACCTACATTTGAAACAATCTTGTGCTATAATTTGTCAGGACTATAGCATAAGTAATTGGCAGCCATTGGATTTCCAAGTAGAAACGAGAGTTCTGTGCAATCTTGACAACAGTTGCTGCAGGCTGCGGATTCATAGATAGTTACTGAAAAACGAGGATTTATCATAACAACTAAACAGAATCGGAGTTACTATACGACACATTCTGCTCATGGGAATTTATCGAGACAAGCGTAGACGCCAAAGCTAACAAACAACTCGTTAACCTAGATCACCCTGAAATGAAAAGAGCGCTTCGCCATATCTGTGTCAATATCGTTGCATCTCATTCATCAAACTGACATTTTCCGCGCTATTTAGGGGTACTAAATTGATTTGAAATATAACTAATTAGCTGATCTGATGCTTTAGAGAAGTCACAATCTAAGTCTCATATTCCAAAAGATAATGATCCTAACAAACGTGTTCAACATCTAACGACAAGGTGAGTCTCTGTCAAATACATCAATCTTGTGGTTCGCTCAGTGTCATCAAAAGGTGAGGTAACTGTGTTCAGCGCGTAAATTTCAAATACACATTGTATCATTATTTGCTATCCAAATTACTATACTTGCAGTATTCATGCACCCTATTGTTGGCTTACTCATTTGTGTTCTCGTGTTGATTTAATTGCTTAACTTGTTCCATAGTAATCTGCATTGCTTGTCTTACAACAAATTATCTGGGGTATGACGTCACATATATACATGCACTGATGACATTCTACTAGCAAGATGGTTATTCTTTATATTATTATCTAGGCTCAATCAATGTCAAATAAACCGCTCTTATGTACGGATTCTGTACCGATCTATTGTCCATACATTATTTACTTGATACTTTATCATCATCATTTGCATCATCAGCAGCAGCATCAGCAGTATGTTTATGATAAAAGAATCGATGAGAATATCAGCATTAAGTTATGTGGAGTACATTTTAACTTCCATCATTCTATAATTTGGTGAACTTCCTGTGCCAAAATAAGATCAAGCTCAATTAGACCTAAAAAGGACGTGTCCGTGTTTCAAAGGCTAACGTATCATTTTGCAGCAGTCTCTTCTATCAGTGGATTCCAGTATGTTTATGGTACATGAGTTTCGAGTATAAATGATATTAAGACGACATGTTCGCGTATCGCGCAATGATGTTCTACACATAACATGATGAGTAAAGGTGGTAGATGAATACCACACCTGTTAAATGTTACTGAAATATGGGACTGTTTACAATGCTATCCTCATTCGGTCATTTGTCGGTCTGTCATAGTCATTAATACCAACTTACGTCGTCATACCCTGTACGATGAGATATGACATCTTGGTATGTATTCACCACTATGTGTGCTGGTATCTATTACCGTCAACAGTACAATAATAGTGGGCATTACCACACCAAAAGTCCTCCGCGATGAACCTAACAAATCCATTCATATTAGTCAATATTGATCAAAATCAGGCTAAACTCCTGTTCAATGGATTGTCTAAACATGTAGTACATTTACTGCAAAATCAATGTGTCAGTGGGAAAAATAACTTATTTGGGTCTTGACGGGTTTTCCATTACTAAATAATGTGTATGCAATGACCAGCAAACATCAGAAAATTTGATGGGATAATATCATCTTCACAACAACGAATGGCTTAAGCAGCTTTTTGTTTGGTAAGCGTGGATAGAAGGTCAACAACACGGGCATAAGTCCCATCAATTCAATTAAAGTGAGATTCAGCGCATTTGCTGCGACCATTATTAGTTTATATACAAATGTCGCATGTAAATTGTTATTCTTTCTCAGTATATCTATTCAGCATCCTCATTAATCCAATGCAGTCAACATTGTTAATGATGACAAACTTAATGAAATTGGCATTGGATCATTTATCAATATCAATCGGTTAAGCCTACAGGCTTTCTGAGATGTAGGCTTGAAATGGTGTTTTGTGCAATGTCGAAATTTCGCAAGCAATCTTAAACTTGCCTTGCATTGCGTTGTGCTACAAGAATGACGCTTTTATTCACCAAAGGCTGTTCCAAATGCCATTTTAGCTAACTTATTCATTTACAATTCCACTTATCTACGATCAGGTAGGCCGCTGTTCTTCTCTTTGCTTTCACAGGGAAATGCCTCCCCCTGTGGAGCGGCAATGTTGCACTAACAGCCCAGACTTCTGCACATATGCACTACCTCAGGTGGAAGGAGTTGTGCTTGACCCGATGGTCATTGAGGTTATTAACAGGTACCGGGTGGACTTGCTATGGGATGCGGTTGTCGAGGACCAAAAAAAAAGATGCTTAGACACCACGCCTATCCGCAATTGGTTCTGTGGATTCATGTATTTTTGGAGGAGTGCAACGGGAGGGTAACTCTAGTTGTGTAAGGGAGATCAGAGACCTCTTCCTTAACAAGTATTGACAGTATACAGGCTTAATACAAAATAGGTTTTGGTAATATACTATAAGTCTAAATGTTTTAATTTTTTATTTTAATCCAGAAATATCACATTGTTCTGATTGGTATTTTTGTGTGGATTATAAATTGCTTAGTCTTACAAAACATGTGGTATTATTTGTTCTGAACATTTTTACTTCAACAATCTGATAACTTATTGTCTATTTGTTTTATGGAATGAGCATTCATATAATAGTAAATTTTTCGTCTCTCAAACACAGAAGAAAAGAATTATGCACACATTATTTTGTCAATTAGTCATGACACTTATCTTCAGATTTGACTTTTTATGTTCATAATTCTAGCCCTGATAAAAAAAGAAGTGACATTAAAATGAGTTCATGTATTATTTATTTGCCAATTACATGTGTTCTTCTATTACAGTTTGGATTTACAGACAAAAGAATGTGACTAATAAATTATTGTACATTTCAACAAAAACAAATTTCCAAATCATATTTTTAATCAAAATGAGACTCCTGCAACTGTTTCTTGGGTAGATCGCCTGGCACAGGAGCAATGTTCAAACTGATTTTGCGGGTCATCAGCAGAGCGTTGTGGGTGTTGTTGTGATTGCTGTCGCATTGCTTGGGCCTAAAGATTTATGTCATCATATCTGGTATATGGGCATAAGTCTTGACCTCTAAACCGAAGACCACGTCTTTGACTGCTTGTTGAACCGATTGCTGTACCTGTAACACAACAAATGGCATTATATGGCCAAATAGCTAGAACACATTACATATGCAGCATCAGTATTTTGTTTTCTGATAGGACATTTAGTCAGTGCGTAGTTGAGTGGTCATGAGAGACTTACATTGGCTGACCAACCCTACTTGAGTGCATATGTCCTATCCCAATACCTGTTGTGGTCCATTGTCACAACTTGACTGCAGGCAAGGTATGATGAACACCTGATCACCAGCCATTGAATTAGCCTTATTAGGGTCAAGAGGATGCAATAATTTCTCTACCTGAAATTTACAAATTAAGTAAGGTATGTTTGCAACAACAATCTACAAATCTAAATGGTGCAATGAACTCACAATAGGCCCTCAGATTTTATTTAATCGGTGACATTTACACAAGTCGATTCAATACAGACCGATTCGATAGCAGGGTATTCATCTGTTCATAATACAACGAGATTACTTACATGTCCAGCAAAAACTTTGCAGCTTCTTCGTTGGTCACACTCCTCACTTCCCTGAATGCCTATCTTAAGACACCCTCGTGTTAGACCGCAGCTGGTCTAGCTCCCGCTTCCTTCTCTTAGTTGTTGAATCTATTAACAGCTTCTTTCTCCCTCCACCTTTTTTCGTTTCTTGGTTTGATCGTCCATTATCGCAATGAAAATAGCGCAAACTAAACACCCGCCGGCGGCAATCGGCACAGAGTGATGACGTTTCTGCGCATCCGGAATTAATAATACATGAGCTTCCAAATATGGTCTATTCTTGGCTGGAAGTGAAAAATAAGGAATTGAAGGTTTATTTACGAACAACAAGAAATATATACGGCCATTCCAACTTTGGAATCCGAATATCAGCACCATTTAGGGTACTCTTGGAGTTAGCAACTTTTTTTTTCGATTCAATTTTTTGAAAAAAATGCACCTTTAATCTTAGACGCACCTTATTTCGCGCGACCCGAAACAAACGCATCATCCAACCGCAGCTTATTTTTGATGTTCACAATTACCTGCAACTGAGAGAGTCTTGTCACCAATAGATAACATCGCCACCTTCTAAGAAGGCATTCGCGCTGTGTTGCATCTTCGATTGTAATAGTGGCTATGATAACCTTAATATCCTATGGCAATTTATATAAGGTTGACTGGTTCATAGGAAAGTAACGGAGCTGCGACGTAGCGGCTTTTGTTAATGCAGATGATATCAATCCATTTAAGTTGATTTAAGGGCTTCGATCAAAGTCATCACGTTTTGACAAGGCTTGCCAGCACGTTTTGATTAGACTTGCCAGCACGAAGTGTCAATGCTCGAATACAGGCTCTAGCGACCAGATATTCGCTTTTAACCTTTAACTTAGATGCATATCATTCCCTGTGCATACACGACTGTCCTTGTATTGAAAATACAGCTTTTAACACGATTTACTGAAGCCTTGGGCAAACCGATACGATCAAAATGTCACTGAGGGGACTAAACCACACATATCGAGACGTCCATACTGCCTTTGTTGGAATAACAAGGCGTCTACTTGTGACCTTTGGGTAGATATTGCATTGTAGAGTCCCATGTTGTTGAACAGCGTAAGCTTGTAGTCAAGTCCAACCAAAATCAAATCAAACCTTCTCAGTTCTCTGTCTTTGGAGCCATATAAAATAACTTCACACTATGGTGGAGGAGGTAGGGGTCTACCCTGCGTTAACGTAGGTGCCTGAGTTAGTACTGTCGAGCGTTTTGCAGGAGGGGCAGGGAGTGCGTAATGTATCAATAGTCCCATTAAAGCATACGAAAGGCGCAAGTAAGATTCCTGTATCAACACCATGGTAGACTAGCACCAGTGCTTGTTTGTCAATAGGATCGAAAACACCATGTATTCATCCAACTCTAATGCAGATAACGACTGAATTGGTAGTTGCTCGTTTGCTTATAGCAGTTATTGCTTTTCAAAATTATGGACCCCGTTATTATGTTCAATGCAATCCACAACACGGTCACCTGTTCCCTACCTTCGTTTCGATGTACAACAAGTATCTGATCATGATGATGATGAATCAGCTAATCGTCTATGTGTCTATTGTACGATTATGTAACCAACCAGCTTAATATGTCTCCATGGTATTCAAACACAGATACAGGGAAAACTAGCAATGATGATTATTTTGCTTTATCTAATATTTATGCACAACATATATTCAAATATACAAGGCACTGGCAAATGTCGACGTTGATAATTTCGCTGCCTATTATAAAGATACGGGCGATTACGTGACAGAACGTGTGTTTTTGTTTGACATATTGAGTTCTTTACTAATTGCTAAACTTGATTATTTGTCTAATGTTCAACTTGTAGTGTTCTTGATGACAGAAGTATTGACCTAGTTTTGTTAAGTGACCCTTATTTGACAGGTGTCCAGCATTTATTATTGACTTACAGGAGTACACATTAAAAGCATAGGTACAGGTTTAACACTGTTAATGTTCGCGATGATATTTCCCTTCAACCAGCATTTAATCCCTGCGGCCTAAGGATCGTTCTATCCCTGCCAATATTGGCGATTTTAGCATAACGCGTGTCTAGAATTCTAAAGCCTACAATTGAAATACGCCATTATCATTAACAATCGGTTCAAGTCTACAATATGGGCGGCACATATAAGGCTATACATGACTGTGCTATACATGGTCCTGACATATTATAACATTATTCGTGAGCATACATCGTCGCATCCAAGGAATCTCTCTCTCAAGCATAAACAGTCGCTGATTAAATTTGTTGAGAGATCTATCAATGACAGCATATAAGGAAATGATGCAAATTGGCTCGTCAAGTAAGCTACTTTGTCTCCTTTCGGCTGCCTTTGCTATGTACCGCCGCACATTTTCGCCAAATGTTTTGGTCTCTGGATAATCTGCATATACCTGGTTGGTGTATGTGACAAATTAAACATCATTTTATCGAGTAATTGCTTTCAAGTACTAAAGCGTCTCACCGCAACGTAAATGACCTTTTTAAACGTGTTAAACCACCAGTAACTAATATTCATGTGTGCTGTGTAACAATATCGAAATCGTACATCGACAGCTGTTGCGACGGTTATGTAATTGAAGGATAAATGTAATAAGTAGACTAAAGCAGTGGATGTGCCATCCGCGCACTCTTGGTTCTAACAAATAAAATTTTTGGTCGATGCTTTGGTAACAAATTATGGTCTTTAGTATGCTAACATTGCCACTATTTCTAGTCAGTCACTTTGTGGGCATGAAAGAACAAATAGCATCCTTGAAAATAGACATTCCAGATGCAAGGTTGTTACAGTGGAGGCGCAGGGTGTGGGGGTGAAAGCAGAAATAAAATAATCTGCAGGTGGTTATATTTTTCCGTATTCTTTTCTCCTTGAAGGAATTATTAAGCGCTGTTGTACATTTGATCGAAATTTACATCAAATACTAATTGGCTAACCAGAAAGAATAGCGTGTTTCACATTCTCTCAGACGGATATCAGCAGCTTAAGGAGGTAAGATGATTGAGTGTTGAAAAAGGACGATTTACGAGCGTGGCAGTTAGGCTATTTAATTTTAATCAGTGTTTTTAGTACGAAACCGTACTGCCTTGTATTCTCCTCGGTAGACGGCTAGTGTGCCTAAAGAGATGATGAAACATGTTCAAGTTAAGGGACAATAATTTAATATAAGTATCCTCATCTAGGTGATCTGAAATTGACATGCTGTATATCTATTTTCGATAATTTCGGTCAATTGCTTCTGCAAACCTCCTAAACTCATGAGCGCAATTATAAACTGGCAGGAAAAATGCCTCACACAGATGAGGATTTCCGCCCTTGCTATTTGACAATATTATGGGAGCAAACTGAGACGATAACTGGAAGGGGAAGATTTTCCCGATCTTTAAAAATGATTTGCCCGTGGGACATCTAGATATACGCATATATATCTAGACTAAGAATTCATCAGGATACATGGAATATGTCATGCTCGCCTTTATCCAACGGTTCAGGCAGCCAAAGCAGTCATTCATTGTCAGTTGTATAATAAGTTAACGCATAAACCAGTGCATATATAATCTGCATTAGCTATAAATGTCAGGCGTTTGGATTATCACATCTGTTTTGAGATCGGACATTAACTGATGGGATATCGAAACAAAATCACAATGCTTGTACAAAATAATTGAGAGAAACTAGAACGTTGGAAACAAAAGGTCTTCGATGTGCAATTACCTACATACAAAATCAGAAAACGACGTAGTTGTGACCTCGGCAATTCCACCGAAAATTAAAATTTCAGAGGTCTTTCAACAAACGTTGGTAATTTCATATATTGACGTCGAAGGTTACTGCTCGATCGAGATAACCTGTTATGGGATTTGACAATTTGTACTTGATTCGTTATCCTCGACTCGTTATCTGTAATAGAGATATAGATTTGCAGTCCATTTCTCAAAGCGCCAGGTGTAAATTTACCTGCAATAAATGTTAAATTATTCTGACAATATGAGCCAATGTGACCATATTTTCATGGATATTAGCCAAGAACTGATTTCCAAATCAAATTATATATGTCTCAGCCCATGGGAAAGATAGACGTTTGATGCACCAGGGATCGAATTTCCAAATCAAATCATTTGTGTTTCAGCGCATGGGAAAGATAGCATAGAGCCAGCATTATAAACTTACGAAACCGCTTTGTGCGACGCATCGTTGAATCATACAAAGCAACACTCAATACTTTGAGCAAGTATTGGCAAAATTAATTTCACCCTGTATTAAACTTTGCTTACCTCCCAGTAGACAAGGGCAAATCAGTAATAGAATATCTTTTTTAGGGGTTTTAGGCGTTCAATATTAGCGCGTCAGATCATCGTTGGTGCATCGGCCTGTGCCATTCAAGCAATGGTAGACATAAAGTTAAATCGTCCAATGTTTATTAAAAAGTCATTATTTTGGCGCCCTTGAGCAAAGCGAGGCAAATACGGTCACTAATCCGCAACATCAAGAAGACCTACGTGACATTATGCTCTTTGACCTGGAAAATTGGTTCGTTTTTCTGATAATATATAATTGCTTCAATTCAGCATACGTATATGTGAATAAATGAATGAGCACTTAATAGACGTTAGGTAAGTGAATATCCTTTGTCTTAGATGCGAAATTATGTTGAGCACCAGTAAATCATGGTTCGTTGGATTACTTGCTGGCTTGAATTGAAATCACTGAACATGATTGTATTGAATCAATATGTTTACCAATATATCGTGATAATCAACGTTATTAGCATCAATCTATTGTTGCTCATTTCTTCCATCTTACCCGACGTTTGGAGCATTTGTCGATAGTTTGTTTTTCTGATGTGAGTTCCGTCAAATGCGAGTCTAATGGTAAACATTCAAGTCAACTGCTGATGCTGCATTTGAATGTTGGCAGATTAATACGATGCCCGTAAGTGGTTGGTGTATATGATAGCACCCCGTCGTGCCGTGTGTTCAGCTATTTTATTGGAAATGACCTGCGTGTTCAACATGTGTGGTGTTTGGATATTGGGTTACGTTGACGGCATTCATGTCGACACTTCGGACTTGGACGTGTCAACGGAAACTGTCCATTCGAATAAAACAAATACAGGCTACTTATACGGCCGGTTACTGCATCGTCACAAAAGAAATGACCATCAAACAGAGATCTTTGTCGTCAAACGCATTGCTGGCTCGCATAAACTCGGTGATGGACACTATTCGATTGGGTGTGTGCGTGTGTGTGTAGGTGTGCGTGTGTGTGTGTGTGTTTGCGCGTGTGCGTGCATGTGTGTAAAGCTTTCAGTATTGTTACCATTCTCACTGTAATGGCCCCCTTGGTGTGGTAACGAATTGAAGACGAGCTGATATGCATGTACCGAAGCCTAAACATGCGATGTGATGCTTGAATATCACTGCACAGGAAGGGAATAACAAAAGGTAACCCACCAGAAGCGTATATGTGCCGCATAACCATTGGGCCAGTGCTGTCTTCTAGCAGATACAGAGATAGAGAGAGAGTTTAGAACGAAAGAGGGGAACAGTCGATTAATAATTTGTCATATTATCGTCCATTTCTCATTATTTTGGGACCTGCTACGAAGCTATTTTCCTACAATATCCTTTTGTATTGCTTATACACTGAGCGGTTATTTTAGATGAAGACGCCAGAGAAAAACCTATATGGATCAAACTTACATAAAAAAAAAACTACTATTATAATCGTTATCGGCAATCGTGAGAGTCTCACGAGAGTGTCGCAGCTCCTACCAAACTGTGAGGATGTGTATAATGGATTTTATAAAATACCAGGGATATGAATGATAATATATGGTAGGTGCTCTGTAAGCAACCGGATGAGTTATCATTACACGGTTTGTGTATTTACTGGGTTTAGTTCGTCTGTCCTTCAAACTGCGATATTTCTTCTCAGTCACACTTTGCCTCATGATAAAGTAAATAATGTAATTATTTATCATCGATAACCGGATTATGACAGCTTTCAAAAGCAGCATTTAATTCGGTTGTGATAGGCGCACACCACCCACATTGTAACGTTTCAAAACTGCTTTGAATGACACGTTATTGAACATTACAAGGCAGTCAACGTTTAATTAAGAATGACTTCACAATATCCAAAACCTACCGTAGTTGTATATATATATATATATATATATATATATATATATATATATATATATATATATATATATATATATATATATATATATATATATATATATATATATATATATATGTATATATATAAGCCAATGATGGGGTTATTGGGACGTACCCGTGCTGACAATTAAGTTGCTTATCACGCCTTAATAGAAGCTTATTTATGACTGGTTTGGTTACAACACGCACAACTAAACAACAATCTTTGTAAAGCAGTATACTACAAATTAACAAAAGTAACGCTGATGGAAAAGATAGTAATTTTAGCCTCCTGGACTACCAATAAATAAGCAATAAGCAGTGTCTGATGATGTAAATAAAACAATCGTATACGGTTATCAGCGAATCATTCATCTATAGGTTATCAACATAGGAATACCCGTCTACGTTGTTGTGTCTGGTAAAGATTGCCAATGCACGTGATGTTTGGATGGAACAGAGTGCTTGGCAATTAGGTATGGTATTTTGTCCTGAGTAACCTCTCTTAGCAGCTTTATATTCCCAGGTTGCAGCCGCGTAGTCATCTCGCATGTGTTTGCAGTGGATCAAGAAGAAATATGCCAACAGCAACCTCAGGTAAGACGTAGACGTGTATCAAAGCATCACTCTATAGTCTTATTTGACAAACCAAAGCGTGTAGTTCGAGCAGAGCGTGAAGACAAATTGAGAGTTCGTTATGACCGATGATGACGGCCGATGATGATAACGATAAACGACCAAAACCCGAATGGGAAGACCACAATGTTGCATAAAGCATGAGCGAATGGCTTTTTTTACTGCTATAGTTATTAATTTTGACGTTAGAATCATACCATACAGTCCAAACATTCACATATCTCGATAAATCCACAATGAGGTGAGACTGGAATGTTTTATAGATGGAGTAATATGTACGAGTGTAATATGGGAATGCAAAATATACCCTACTGTCGAGTGCATGAGGGTTTTGCCATCTGGTGTTAAGTAAACTTTGTTCATTGATGCAGATTCGTGTCATACATATTGGAATACCTTGAACAACATTATGGCAGAAGAATCAGGCCCCGCGATATAGTAATGTAGCAATTGTTCACAATGGTCTATATCGGTGGCAATGCACGAACTCATACGTGCATGATGCCAAACCATTACTACCAACCATGGTACATTAAGGATCTTCTGTCATGTTGATGATCAAGACGGCTGCTCAGATGATCATATAGCACCAACACCTTGGCCGTTATCATAGGATGTTCATAAAGGACTTCATGATATCCATGTGACTTTTCTGAATGTATAAGTAGTGATTGCTCTATACAACACATAACGAAGGTAAGTTGTGTGTGAAATATAGTACCGAAGAAATACTTCCCAGATTGAACTTGTTGGAACATTATCGAGCTTTATACACTTGTGAGAATTAAGGATATGATCCCTTCACCGCAATGTTTTCCAAATTAAGTATATTCAAATAAAGTTCGGTTTAAGAGATACTAAGCTTATATATAAAACAAGTTGGGTGTAATCCTGATGGCCTTGTCAACTAAGCCTCATTGTTTATTGTATTGTTTGGACATCATTGCGACCTGAGATAGTTCGTACATTCAAGAAAAGGTCCCTAGCTGCACAAATATAAGGAAATTTGCTACATTTTACAACGCCCCAACTCTAGTCTGCAGGTGGCATAAGAGACACCGTCCCTTTTCCAAACCCTGATTGTCAATACTGACTGAGTTGATAGTATTTCGTATGCCGAATGCTTCTAGTGGTAAACAGGGGCGTCGCCAGAGTGATTTGGTTGGGGGGTGTGTAACTAAAATCTTGTCGACTGCGGGATGACTATCTGAGCGTAGCGCCACCATAGGATGGCGCGGAACTTTCAGTTTTCCGACTGGGCAGGATTTTGCCGACTGTGACGCGGACTGTCGGTTTGAATGTGGGGGGGGGGGGGGGGGTGTCGTCACACCCCCCTACATCCCCCTTTTGGCGACGCCCCTGGTGGTGAATCCTTTTTCAAAAGGGTCGGTCATCGATACCTGAACATGTGATTCACATGGTCAAACGGCGCCTGAAGGAGTGTTGTGTTAGCGCGTTCGCCATCGCAGCCCCTCTGTTGCCTACTTTCGTTTCGGTGTGCCAATTATTTGTGTGTCTGTAGTTAGATTATGCAACCATTGCCAATATTGTGGCATAACGCCATTGAAACTGTAGTGCTTATTTGTTTTACGGATCATGTTATTAATCATATGAACGGGTCGCATTTCCAGAGTATATCCACACTAGTTTGGAAGATAATGCAACATGACAAACACCACACACACGCGCATACAGTCACAAACCCATACGCACACGCACAAATATATATATATATATATATATATATATATATATATATATATATATATATATATATATATATATATATATATATATATATATATATATATATATATATAGATATATATATATATATATATATTGATATATACACATATATGTATATGTATATATATATATATATTTATATCTCCATATATATATATATGTATACATATATATATATAAATTATGTATACATGTAAATATACATAAAAACATATTCAAATATATACACACACATATTAATATATATATGTATATATATATATATAGATATATATATATATTTATATATATGTATATATATAAATATATGTATATACATATATATATACATATATATATGTATCTATATATACATATATATAAAATATACATATATATGCATATATATATATGTATATATATGTATATATATTTATATATATGCATTCATATATATGTTTCTATATACATATATATATATATACATACATATATATATATATACATATATATATGTATGAATATATATGTATATATATAAATATATATATATATATATATATATATATATATATATATATATATATATATATATATATATATATATATATATATATATACATATGTTTAAATACATTTTAATTATGTTGACTTTCCTTTCTTTATTGTTCTCCATAAACACCTTAGATTAGAATGTTAATCAAAGTCATCACTTTTTTGTGTCTAGAGACCTAGCCAGACTCTAGTATGCGACATCGATACTAAATCTGTAATTGCAAATTACCTCCTTTCCTTTATTATATGGTCCTTCAATGATAAGCGGAAACTCAATTAAATATCTCGTCGTGGGGTTAACCATTTCCTCGGAGGTGATTGTTTTACATAATAGACCATTATTTGATATGGACCTGAACGCACAATAGACACATATAGAATATTATATCACTTAATAATTTTGTGCGGAAATTAATAAAATTTTCTTGGTAAGTAAATAGAAAACTTAAGTATCGGCTGCAAAGAGCCATTAAGATAAGTATGGCTGTATTCATCCATCTCATTCTGCTCCAGAGGGTTTACGTTAACCACATGCAGATAGGGCATTAGGCTATGATACAGGTGCATATGTGAAAGTAATAGAATGAAGACATGCTCGGTATATTAACTGCATAAATCAGCACCTAGTCAACAGAGCTGTTCATTCATCAGTGCTAACCACCATTAAATATTGACATAGATTGTTAAGAGACACTTGATTGAAATGGCTACGATTGTAGGTTGATTGTGATTTCTTATTTTGTCTCGCCGTCCTATATACCGTTTCGTAGGAAAGACTGCATCTAGTTCTGTACGTAATGTACTTGCTATAATAAGCTGAGCCACCCACCTCAAATCATGCGGGAAAATTACACGTGAGTGATCCCAAGTGTAACCTATCTGCTGAATATTATCTTAAATCAATTACGCGATTCATGTCATATTTTTGCTAACGGTGGTTATCAACATGATTTGTCCTCAATAGGTTGCACCATATAGAATAGCAAACGATTCCAGCTGCCTAAATGGAATGTACCATGCAGAATAACATACGACTCCAGCTGTCTAAATAGGATATACCATGTCGAATAGCATACCCTTCCATCTGCCTAAATGGGATGTATCATGCAGAATAGCATACGATCCCAGCTGTCTAAATGGGATGTACCATGCAGAGTAGCATATGACTCCAGCTGCCTAAATGGGATGTACCATGTAGAATAGCATACCCTTCCATCTGCCTAAATAGGATGTACCATGTAGAATTTGTGAAACCTTCCAGCTGCCTAAATAGGAGGTACGATATATCACTGTTTGCCCATCCAGCGGCCTATATAGGGGGCAGAATGTAGCATGGATTACCCTTCTAGCTTCCAAATTCACCGGCTACTTGTAGCATATTGGAGTGTATATGGAGCACATGACTATCAAACTGGTGTATTCCCACTTCTTTTGAAAAATACGGGTTTTTGTCGGAATAAATACAATCAATGAACCATTTGCAAAAACCAGTGTGCAAATCATCCAAAATGCTTTATTATCTTATTCGAAACCATAGCAGTACAACATTAGATACCAGAAGCAGCAAAGTGAAAGTCTTCCACGATGACCATTTTATGTTCTCTCACATGTACTTCTGTCTTTGATAAATACAGTTGGGGTTTATGATATGACTTTTATTATTCCCACCATAGTAATCGTTCACATGATTGTAGATGGCTTAGGACACAGAGTGTTGACACATATGTATTCTCAATGCAAATCAAGAAAAGTTTCCACTCCATCAAATAACCAACCAGCGAACGCTTATACAAAACCATTCATTTTACCAGTAGTTTAGGGGAATTTATTTTTCTGAAGATTCGTAGGCAAGTTATAGCTACTTTGTTCACGTGCGCTACCTAATGACGTGAGTCATGAACCTCTGCTGAGTAATAGTTCATGGTGACCTGGTTGCGCATCATTTTACAAGCATGGGCATGTATGTAGCGCTGCTGTCCTTGACATGCAGACGCGCTATGTATAAGCTCGGCATCTGCTATTATGTATTTGATGTCCAGTGTTAGATGGTTTATGTTTCATTAGCATGTTACGATTTATGCTATTGACGATGAGCGGTTAACGTCCGCATTGAAGCCTGTTGTGATCAGTGACGTCACACCTTTTTTAATTCGCAGGAACATGTGTGCTGCCATGAATAAACGATTGCATTTACTCAGCTCGTGAATCGCTAGACGGACCCGCAAACAATCAATGGATCAGGACCAGATTTATCACGCGGAACATATCGTTACCCGGGTTTTCTTCTCAAAGTCACATACAGCGGACACAATGAGAATGACGCATTGGCAATTTCAGACACGCTGGATGGAATGGAAACAGTGACGTTGTTAGATGCAGCAAATGTCCACGACTAAAACTTTGAAGAAGTACCGGCTGTCGTGTTACCCCATAGCTCATGCATTAGTGCGTTAAAAGGCAGGAGTAACATTGTACCATCATCCAGTATGTATTAACAAATTAATAAATTGCCAAAGGTATGCAAATGCAAGTTAGTCTGAGTTTGTAAGCCACGATTCTACATATTGTTAAATCAATTGGCCTCAAGGTCTAGAGAGAAGTAGCCTCAACTTTGCGAATATATACATGTCATTAGCATATTGTGAAAGAAATTATGGTGGCCGAATGTAACTCTGTCTTTTCATGCTAGGACCAATCGACCGATGTCATCATTGCAATAAACAAAAAGTGGACTAATAATCCAGCACAAATATAATCGATGACATAATTAGTGACTGCATGCTATTTACAAATAGCCTCAACAAAACGTTGCATTGCTTTATACTCAATCGTACGTGTTACATTAATTTGCTGTGATTTATTCATGTCAATTATTGTCTTCTAAAAGGACAATATGCAAGCGATTTCATGCACCATGAATAAGCAATGATAGTAAAGATGATGGAAGATACAAGTATCCGTCTTTATCTGTATGATCATAGAAATTTATCATACATTTATATTTATCCCATCGAAAGTGCTTCAGCATACATGAGATATATTCTCAGCATGGATATGATACCAAGATGCCGCCTACGTGCTTACAATAACTTGCACGGCCACGAACATGCCTTTGTTTCATGACGTCGTTAGTTGGGTAGATACATCGAGACAGAAATATAACCAAAAATTCAACCATGGATACTTTCAATGAGCATCTTCCACCATATTGCATTACTGTTTGGCCAGTAATCTAAACGTTGATGAGCGAGCGCAATTTACTGCTATAATGCCAGCAAACAAATCTAGAAACCTAGATGACTGAGCTGATTGTAATAAGCCGACGACATCATATAATCGAAACAGTTGTAACAATCAAGGTTTCTGGTTGTGATTTATGCTGACCCTGCATGGGGTAAATGTTAACAGCAGAGATATTCGTTTCTCAAATTTATTTCAGTATCGCCATGATGAGCTGTACATACGACTTGTCGCCTAAGTAGGATACTGATGGAGGCGAAGATTGCCCGATTTGTCAATGTAACGTAAGGCACATTGTTTACGATACGGAGAACACTTAATCTTTTCTGGATTTCATTAAAAGACTAGTCGGACAGACGCGAGCATTGCTTACATGTCAATAACGCGATAGTTTATGCCGCACAGCATACCATTTACATGTCGAATATTGTTTATGTTGTTTGTTTAAGATTCGAGGATATTCGACCGAACAGACAACTTTTTACAGTATTGTTATCTTCTCAAAGATATTACTGAAATATTACCCCCAATTTATTGGCTTGCAGTCTACCGAGTTATTTGGGGTTGAAGAAACATTTTGATATGACAGCGTAAGAGGACATAACTCCTTCATCAATATTCACATGTGTCTTGCTACAACTTTTAATCACTTCGATCAATGCAAACTTTATGTACTGCATTTCTTTTGCTTGGCTCCAGACATTTAAGAATGACGGCAGTGAATCCAATCATACAATACATTTGTTATATTTATTGTTCTTGGTATTATTCTTCCGACTCTGTGTTATCACTTCTGTTGAAGAAGTTGTCTAGAGATCCTGGGATTCGAAAGCACTTTGTGATCGTTTTCTGGCGTACTTGGTAGAATGAATATCGCATAGCTTATAGGGGGGCATTAACCTTGAGGATGCTTTTGGATTGTTAAAGAAAGATAAAACAAATGTACCAAGTAGTTGTCTGTGCATTTACCCAATTATATCAACAATGAACTAGTTTGTGCAAGATAATCACATAAATCACCATCTGTTACAACCACTTCAACCAGATAAGTCATTGTCACAGTATTCCAGATCCTTATTTAATCAAACTCTTTGCCATTATCTTACCTAAGGACGTCTACAAGGCCGAACGCAATCGAGCGCTTAACTAAGCAATTAATTTGTGTTGGGTTGAAGGAAGGCCAATCGACTGTAACCATCACCACATTCTACCAGTGTCCTCACAATCGAGCACAGCACATCTGCCTGTGGAAATATTTCTATAATCATATCAATAGAATAAGCAATCGGATCGAAGTCATTGTTTCTGCAATAAGTTTACCTTGGCTGTCTATGTCACGCGTTACATATTATAACTAGAGTAAATTAGCTTCTAAAAATTGATAATAAATCCTGTATATGGCTTCAAATACAGTCAGTGTATGAATTGCTGTCATTAGATTGCACCGATGTGATGCAGCTTGTGCTCGGTGCAATAAGCGTGCCGCTATCAAGTTTGCCCTGTTTGTGATTATGGTGCCTGTTAATACATAAGGGGAGGGCGCAATCGGTAGTGAATTATTGTAAATTAGTACTAGCTGTTCTTTGTTAATATTAGAGACAATTACTTAAGTATGGATGGAAACAATGGGTCACATTATGGTAATCCATCCCGCAGCGTAATCCAAATGTATCACATGGCGCGCTAACCAGCTGCTGACAAATAGGTTTCCACTGATCAATGGTCGGATAAGGTACGTGACAGATATGCTTTATGCTAGCCGGGTAGCAAATGCCAATATGAGCATCTAACCATTGCCGTCGTCTTTTCCGCAATACGTACGATACCATTTACAATGCTCAAAGTGGATCAATATTAAGCCAAACAGCGATTGCTTCCAAGTCAATATCCTCGAGTGGTTAGATATAGTTTATGATATTGAGTGTGGACCAAAGCACGCTGTCCCCTCGGCAGGATAGGTCAGGCAATATGATTAATCGCAGATGTGGTAAGTGTAAGG
Organism: Urechis unicinctus; assembly: GCA_034190875.2. NCBI lineage: Eukaryota > Metazoa > Annelida > Polychaeta > Xenopneusta > Urechidae > Urechis > Urechis unicinctus. The sequence continues at coordinate 6,250,518 of CM067344.1, forward strand.
CAAGCACAAGTTGATAGGGTGAAGACAATTGCATCATTTGTCAATGTACGTTGAGGGACATTGTATGAATTGAATACACTGTGAGTTGCCTCAGGTGAGCTAATGCACGACGTTTCCAGTGTACAACAATACGCTGCTTGGAATCACAAATCTCAACGGCAGAATATAAGTGTAATATTGGACTCCCTTTAACATTAATTTGCCTCCTCGGTTGGTCTATTTAACCCAATGATAGAAATATGTACAAGTGCGGCATCATAACGCACTGCTAACAAGCCTTGCAGCTGGTGGGAATAACGGCCGAATAAGAGCCACTATGAGTCAATGATTACGTGATGTGGCCTGTACATATATTCTGCACTTCCACCAAGGGTACGGGGGCGTCATTTAAGACATAATCATCAATTACCGTTCGTGACGTCACGTTAAAGACACCTGCCGGCGATAATATAAGCCAACCCAGTTGCACCGTTGCATAAGTAATGATTGAGAACATTGGCGACACCTATGCAGTAATGTGCTTGTCGTCTACTGAGATGATGAATCAGAACCATTGCCATCAATGCAAATACAAAGCAATTGAATGCCACCGGCATGGTGCAATGGCAAATATACCTGGCTGTTATGCATGCACTAATTTGTAGATTCGCATGCGTCTTTCCCAATATTTAAGCACACGTCAACGAGACAGGGCGTTTAGGTTCAGCGGCTTAGCTCATCGCTTGGTCGGCGCACAACAATATGATGGATGGATAATAGATACCTCGTTAAGGGGTCAAGGCATGTAATCATAGCAGGTCAGAATATGACAGTTAATCCGAACGTAAATTGGAAATACCAATTGGATGCTTGGGAAAGTCTATTACTTGAATATATTTTCGTCTACCGCACGGAATAAATCTCCTCTATACTTAAATAGGCTTAGTTCCGTTGGGCTGATGCATTGCTGTTTGATTACAGGCACAGCAAAGCAATAAGTAGGTTAATGATGTGTTATCAATTGTTACTAGGTGGAGCTGAAAAGAGAGGACAGTACATATAATTCACCCAACAAGAAAGAGACGGCCATCAGATATCATGAATTTCACTTTGATGTTTAATTGTGTCATAGATGCTTACGAATGTGGATACGGTAGTACTTTACCTCAAGCAGTCGTGATTAGTATTCTCTCATTGAAGGTCAGGGATAATGAAATACACTGATTGGCCTAGACTGATTACATGTGACACGTCAATCCAAACCATACAATCAGCTCTGTTATTTGTCCATAAATGTGTGATTGTTCTTTGGAAATGCTTTCTTTTGAGGTGTTCATGATGACGATTGTGTCCAGCGGAAGTCCATAGTTGTCCTAATAACGGCGATCATTTTCGGCCACTGAGACTTTGGGAGACAACCGCAACCCTATTACTATAAGAGGGAGTGGATCACTAAACAAACCATATTAATGTGATACAGATCTTTCAATGATATCGTACTGTTTCCTCCAAGAATGTGCAATATATGTGGCCTCGAAATCGCGTCACTTTATTGTTGCATAACAATTAAATTTACGTTCTTGCCCTCCTATCTTCTTAGATAGTAAGGCCCGGAAAGGTAAGGATGCGTCACTGGTCGAACAACTGGATCAGTCAAGAGACATCAGATTAGTTGCATTTGGTGGGAACTCTATTCATACTATTGGCTCAACCTCACTGAAGTGTCGCAGTGCAAAAAAGACTACTATGATACAAGTGCATGTGGTAGACCGTGCTGTACAACTGATTTTAGGAATCTCAGACTGTGTTAAGTTGAATTTGCTTAATGTGAGTGATGAAGTACATGAGTTTTCTGAGCCAGAGCTTGACATAGTACAGGAGTACAGTGACTTGTTTGATGGTCAGATAGGCAAGTTACCAGTGTCTTATCAGATAAAGTTGGACTCTGATGTTCAACCAGTGATCAACCCAACTAGAAGAATTCCAGTTGCCAAGAATGATAAAGTCAAGGCTGAGTTAGAACGTATGAAAAATATAGGTGTCATAGCCCGTGTCTCACAGCCAACTGATTGGGTGAATTCTATGGTAGTCACCAAGAAAAAGGCAACAGATGAAATCCGTATATGTCCTGATCCAAGACCATTAAATAAAGCTGTGAAAAGGCCACATTATCCCATGCGGACCATCGAAGACGTGCTACCAAAGCTAGCAGCTGCAAAGTTCTTCACTGTACTTGATGTGAAATCAGCTTTTTGGCAGATTCCCCTGGAGGACTCATCTTCGTACTACACAACGTTCAATAGTCCCTTTGGCAGATGGCGCTTCTTAAGAACCCCATTTGGCATTTCATCAGGACCAGAGGTCTGTCAACAGACACTTGAACATTTCTTCACAGGTCAGCCATGTGAAATCATTATGGATGATCTCGTAATCTGGGGCACAGACATTACTGATCATGATCGTAAGCTACGACAAGTATTAAATATCGCACGTCAGATTGGACTAAAAATGAACTCTCGAAAGTGCAAATCCCGAGTCAAAAAAGTTCAATATATAGGACTTGTTGTCACTGACACAGGTGTAAAAGCTGACCCAGAGAAGGTTAAAGCTATCAAGGACATCCCAGCTCCTCATAATGTCAAATCACTGCAACGATTTCTTGGGATGGTGAACTATGTTGGGAAGTTCATCCCAAACCTCAGTAGTGTGACTGAGCCACTGCGTCAGCTTCTGCAAAAGACATATGAGTGGATATGGTTGAAGCCTCAGCAAACTGCTTTCGAGAAACTCAAAAGATTGTTATCCACTTCACCAGTGCTTCGCTATTATGATGTCAAGAAGTCAGTAGTGCTGACAGGTGATGCTTCGAAACGAGACATAGGAGTATCATGTCTAGAGAGGGCCACCCTGTAGAATTTGGCTCAAGGTCATAAACTCAAACTGAAATGGGATATGCACCCATAGAGAAAGAACTGTTGGCAGTGTTGTATGCATGTACAAAGTTCAATGACTATGTTTATGGCAGAAAATTTATTGTAGAAACAGACCATTAACCATTGGTCTCAATCAGCAAGAAACCATTGCATTTGGTTCCAAAACGACTTCAAAGTATGATGCTCAAACTTATGAAATATGACTGTCAACTAGTGTATAAACGAGGTGCAGAGATGTACATACCAGATACCCTGTCCCGTGCTCATGCAGCTGACACTGACCAGTCATCGGATGAGGATGACCTAGAGGTGATGACTGTTTGACCAATATCTCCAGCTCAAACAGAGATGCTCATACATGCCACAGCTGATGACAGTACCTTGCAGTTACTTGCAAATGTCATTCAACAAGGATGACCTGAGAGAATGTGTGAGGTTCACCCTGAGATTCGACCCTACTTCCTGTTCAGTGATAAATTAGCCGTTGAAGATGGCTTACTGTTTATAGGGGAACGTCCCTTCATTCCTAAAGCATTACATGCTGAGTACATAGACAAACTCGATGCAGGTCATATTGGTGTTGAATCTACCAAACATAGAGCCAGAGACATTGTGTTTTGGATAAACATGTGGAAGGTCATTGAAACCAAGCTGAGTGCATGTTCTGTGTGTAATAGCACCAAAGCTCATCAACAGAAAGAGCCAATGCAGATGTACCCGGTGCCAGATTCACCTTGGTCAATACTTGCATCAGACTTATTTGAATGGAATGAGATGCACTATTTAGTCTTAGTAGATTGATATCCTGGATGGTTTGAAATGAACTATCTGAATAATACTTCATCCAGAACTGTTATCACTAAATTGAAGTGTCACTTTGCCAAAGAAGGAAGTCCTTATCACTGACAATGGTCGTCAATTTACAAGCAGAGGTTACTGATTTTGCCAAAGTATGGAACTTTGAGCATATCACGTCCAGCCCTACCTACTCGCAGTCAAATGGTCTTGCAGAGAGAGCAGTGGATAGTGCCAAAGGTATACTTGAAAAATCCAAACGTGATGGTTCTGATCCATATCTAGCTCTCTTAAATCTTAGGAATACTCCTCGAGATGCCAGTCTGGGCTCACCTGCTCAACGTCTAAAATCTCGGAGACTAAGAACTGTTGTGCCAACTCCATCATCACTACTGCAGCTGCAAGCCATGCCAACTTCATTTGTTCGAAGTGCATTGTCACATGTACGCCGGCAAAAGAAGGCTTATTATGATAAAAGTGCCAAAACTTTACCAACCCTCCCGCCAAATGATGTAGTGTGTATGCAAACCACTAAAGGCTATGATAGACTTGGCCATGTCGTTCGAATGGACAGTGCACCAACATCTTATGTTGTGAGCTCTAATGGAACTGAATCTCGCCGAAACCGTCGACATCTCTTTCCAGTATCTGAAAAGCCAATAGTTACACCTGAACTGGCTTCACAACCTTAACTAGTCTCAGTTCCGCAGCTGAATCCACCAGTCAGTAACCAGCCAGATAATCAACCACATATTGAACAATCTGTCAACCACACTCCAGTACAAATATCAAGAACAAGTGATGCTTCAGATGCACCAAATTATTAGGTTACTAAAAGAGGACGCATATCTAATCCAAAGTCTAAATATCAACAGTAACCATATGTTTATTCATGTTGTGTGATATTGAACTGATGTAACATGATATAATCTAAGTTGAATATGTTTAACAGTGTGTTAATAACTATTTTCGAGTTCATAAGCTATTTTGGCTGCATATTACTTTATAGCTTGAGTGCATCTGTGCATATACAATTTTGTGGTAATTTACTTCCAAAAAAGGGAAGGTGTAGATTACTTGAGTTGCAATACTTTTATATAAACCAAACTTGTTTCTTGATCATGCGCAGTCGCGCTTCCTATGTTGATCTGGTTAGTTTGTACTCGTGTGTCACGGACATTAAAATATCATCTTAACATTTATTTGTGTTATGCCTACAAATCTACACCTCACTCCACTGACGAGTCATAATATGCTGAGGACAGCAATTAAATCTTTGTTATGGGAATTAATGGAGAAATATAAATATTATCTAATCACAAACGTAAAGGCGGATATGATAAACTCGGTTGAAAAGATTTGAAATCGTTTGTTAATGTGATTCTTTTGCTCGGCGTGCTGGAACCCGTATCAGTTTTAAATATGCATTTCATCCGCAATAATTCTCATGTAGCTTTATACATGCCTGTACAATAGTATACACCTAGAAGTAGTGTATACTAAAAACATTGGTAATACCGGATTAAAGATTGTACAATCATTTATTATAAATTGGAAGACCTTGCCATGAGTTAAAAGCATCCCATTTTTTTCCAAATATAAAAGATAGTACCGTGTCAACCCGATAACTGTTCTGCTTGCTACGAATTTATAGCTCGTGGCTTGGCAATTAGACCAAATCATCCGACCTTGCACCGAATCGGAGCTACTATCCGAAAGAATCTGTTGTTGCGCCTAATTAATCGAGTCCAGGGTATTTGCTAAGACAACGAATAGCTCGTTAACTTAGATTCGGTTGGTTAAACAATTATTGGCTTGCACTATGGGAGTTATGCTAATGTGTCGGTGACGGGCCATAATATCAGTCATGAACACGTCCAAACGCATTTGAATGGATAACAAGGCATCCGCAAGAATTGGTCTTCATTGTCCGTGGTAGCGACTGACTATTACATTGCCTTTAATAAATGAATGGCATAGGATTGTGACCAAAGCAAACGCTCCCTGGCGTACTATTTTCCTTGATATTTTGAACCACTGGTAAATAACTGTGCCTTTGAAGACATTCTTTAACACATTCCGACACACAATAATATAAGAAAGTAATTCGGAAGACGGTTGACCTCTTAGTTGTCTCATGCTTTCGACGATCACATCTCCTTCCGAAGTTAATCTTTCTGCGACATCCACCAATAAAAGCAGATCCACCTGGTCGTGTAGGGGTGTAACAACGATACATCAGTGAGTCTGTAAACGCTGCAGGCGCTGCAGGAGGTCGCATTGTCAATTAGGAGATATCAATACGCTTGTTTTGCTATTAATAACACCGCATCTACACATGAGGTCGACTTGTGTCGTGGGTGGTGATTGGGTTATAAATACCTTGTATGGCATTCTTTGAGATGGGCTGTACTCGAATAGAAGTTCATAGAGCGGGAACATTTACCGGAATGCACGCATTATACAAGTACTTGCATTAAGTTACTGTGCTGTATTATTTGACACGATGAAATAGAACTAACAATATAACATTTAAAATATCTGCAAAATGATTATCATTAACGCAGCTCAGGTAACACATGTTATTAGTAATCTTTACTAAACACGAAACGGATTCAGCTGCCTCAGCACCGATTGTATAAGCACAGAAGAATGAATCCAGCGAGATGTTGGTAGATTAGCCCCCCTGATTCTACAAGGCGCCCTGTATTTGATTTGCTATTGTCCGACAGTCATAATTACATCGGGTATTGTTGTATTTGAACAGTGGAACACCAGTTCTTAATTACACCACCATCTGGCTGCATTGATGTGTAATCATCCATGTCAACCCTCTGTACTAAGCATTATTTAATGAGACTTATGTTTCTACATTTTGATATGGTGGCAAACTTTCTGAATTGATTGATATACAGAAGAACACAAATTGGCTGAAATGACGTGTATCGAACTATAGCTAAGTAAACATTCCCCGTGTACATATCTACCTACCCCGGCGCTCAACAATCAAAGACATAAGTTTATAATCAAAAACCAGGCACTGCTTCCGGAGCTTTCGATAGATGTAATCCACCTTTCCATTCCCACCGTGGGATATGCTACCAAATTTACCGTTTGTTATGCCTTTATTCTACGCCAAGTCTAGTTACCTTTTTACACCTAGTCATGATTGCAGATCTCACTCTCGTTCAATAGGTTCAACTCATTTTAAGACATGCATTTGTCGTTATCACCTTGTCCACTGATGCGTAATAACCATGTATCACATTCTAGTCGCTGTACTTAATGGAAAGAGGTCCAACAATGGATATCTGATGTTATTGTCTATTCTCGCGTGGATAGTCAAGATTTTATATTCAGTTGCTGTCAAATTCCCTGAGGCGTGCTCGCTTTGGATTGTGGTTCCTTTAAAGAATTATGTGCATTCATTGATCGATTGCTGCGTCTATTATTGGATGATGGTTTATGTTACATTGGGTAATTGTTTGAGTGCGTGCATAATTACCTAAAGATTTATCATTGCTGCATTACAAAATCGGTGAATCGGTGAATCGTATTATAAACTAGTTAATGATTTATTCAACTTGTGTAATAAATCTAATCTTCATTACCGATTGCTTACTGTACGATATTCCCAGAATCATTTACTGCTTCGGTGATAGGCCACGTTCTAAACCACGTGGTGTACACTGCTGATCTATCCTTTACTCGTTTAAGGTATTCTCTGTAATGTACATATACATCGACTAGATCATCGGTCTTATGTTCACGAAAAGATCGCATCACATATGAACGGTCTGTCAGGGCGAGCGATTTTGTTAAAATATTCATTATATGAATATCGGTGCCTCACAATCAAGTAGGAATATGGAACCGACAGAGATGTTTTGCGGTAAATGAAGGTTCAAACAAAGGCGCTCACAGTAATTTTTGTAAGATACAGTTACAGTCACGACAGCAAACTGGTCATTTTGCACTACATTATCTGCATAAATTGAATGTAGGCATCAAATTTCATCTCTTCTGTAATGGAGGAATGCTGTCAAGTCATGAATAGCACTTCGTATTTTCAGATCGATTCCGCAGTTTGAGCAAGATTTGTTGGACCCTGCTTAAAAAAGAACCGAGGGTGCAGAAGGAGATATCGGTGCTACCTTCCTGCATAACAGCCCACACGTCAAATTCACAATACAATAATGTCAGTTGAAATGAATTATACTTAGACACCCATTGTAAACTGACGTGGTTGTGTTTTTGACGGCATGGTTTTGTGTACTTTGTTTGCGTTGTACATATCATAGGGCACTGTCTTTCAGGCCAACACACGACAGCATATATTGGTACAATCACAATCACAGGTGTATATCTGTATTGAATAATGATCTATCAAAATTGAGCTACATCTTGATTTAGCCGCAATTGCTTTCCTAGATTTTGTGTTGGTTCAGTGAACATCGCATTGGCTTTTGTACGCCCCAGCACGTTTGTGAATCACTTATTGCTTTGTTACTAGGTCTCTTGAGATGCCAAATGAGGTACATTCCAGGGCGTAATTATCTACGAAATGTGCGTGTTGGGAATCATGTGGTACATAACAGACCCAAGATAACCAAATGCAATTTTCTATACGTAAGCCTGTGCGATAATTTGCAGTCTCTCCGTGATGAGTCAAACATGTAGCATTTTCAAAACGCATTAAACTTAACTATTTGATATGCTGGAGGGTATATAAAATCCGAACATGAAAGGGGAATTAGCGAATATCTGACATGTAAGTCATCTGTGAATGTCGTTTTACGGGATCGAATAGTTACTATCATGGTCATCAGATTATCTACGTGTATCACAGATGCCTAAGCCGCTGCCCATGTATTAGATCTGACTATATATGACAAAAAAGTTATGGCGGTAGTATATTAATATGCTATACTCTATGGTGCTTTGGTAAATTGTAAGCCAGAACTGAATTTATGTTCAACCAAGGAGTGCGGGTGATTTCAATTGAGTACATTGATCCTCATGTTGATCTGTGGCACGTGTAACATCCAACCATGATTTTGCGGTAGGAGGTTCTCATCATGCTGCGGGTATCAAATATGGTCACAATTATCATCATCAATATCTGTCGGTATCGTTTATGTCAAACACTTGAACAATTAGTGGTGATTTCCAACAGTGTCTGTGCACAAATATAGGGGGGGGGCTTTTATTCGTAGGACTTTCCTTTTGTGTTATCACTGATACTACTACACTGACAACTTTATATCCTGTGAACCGTATGCGTCTGGAAAGCTTTAAGGTATACATTGTATTTTCATCCGCATTTGGTAAGAAAACGAACTGATTTCTGTCTGAAGCCTATCACATGTAAACCATAAATATCGTTTTTCAATAATAGGCAATGGCTATAAAACTATGAGCCGGTAACAACAATAATTTTTATACTAATCCATCAGAACTTATTAACCTAAACAATAACCCCGAGTTCTAATCAATCAGTGTTGCTGAGCTGAATAGCCACATACTGTTGTAATAAACCGCTGACTCACATCAAGAGACAAAAGCGAGGGGCTCAACGGTAAGTTAATCTAGGCCGAAACCTAACAATTATAGCTTAATGCTTATCATCAGCGGAAACTGGGTAGTTATTGCGCACAATACCCAAGCCAACCAGGTAGGTATAACGAAATCAATCAGAGAATCAAAACAACAAGGTGGATTTGCATCATAACAAGGTTTCTCAACGTTCAACATCTACAATCTGTCCGACAGGCAACCATTGGCACTGGGACGAGGGCGACAAGTGTAGTCATGATAGTACCCGGATTTATATGAAAGCACCTAGGGCCGTATCCATAAAGAATGTTAGCTAGAGTCTTGAATTGGCGAGCTTTTCTGAGTCCTCAAACCCAGGCGTATCCACAAAACTAATTGTTACCGAACTCAGCTAATCCGCCAGCTCAGGGCTGGCAAACAGCCAAGCACGATTAGTGGCTATAATTTCACACATGTACTATCTCGATCATAGTTTGTGTCTTACAGAAAAAAGGAACAATATGTTATTATGTGTTCATTAGACAGCAAATGGAATAAAATACCGATGAATGATCGATTAAGACGAGATAAATGACTAGTCTGTGGTCAACAAGTATAATGACCATATTTCCTACACTTAGCACAAGGTAATATGAAAGGCCGTATAAGATCCGTATCATTCTTGTAATCATTCCAAAGAAAAACCTGCCACAAACTTATTTTAATAGAAACAAGAACATAATATATGTAGCTTACGGCTATCAATTCAGTTTATTATATGAATTCATTGACGCAGATCAATGAGACCGTTAGCAAGATTTGATACTTATGTATTTTCATACCAACGCCCATTTGTTCGCTGCTATTATTCTGTTCTGCTCGTCTTGATCAAAACTGAAGCAGCAATCACGATTACTAGCAGTATATTCAACCACAAAACAACAATTAGACGATGACTACACAAAGCTTACATTGCACACACCACCTCTGTCGGCGGTGGTGTCACTTCATCTTTGGGGGTGACTAGTTTGTAATTAGAATTGGTTTGCTTTTTGTTTTTATCATCTCTCAAAAGAATTCGTTCGTGAGGGAAGAAGGCAATGTCTGCGCTCAAATCATATATATATATATTATTATATATATATATATATATATATATATATATATATATATATATATATATATATATATATATATATATATATATATATATACGAACATTTGTATGTATATACATATATATATATGTATACATATATATATATACATATATGTATACATATATATATATATATATGTATATATATGTATATATATATATATATATATATATATATATGTATGTATATATATAATACATATATATATATATATATTTTGCTATTAATTGTCGGATCAATGGATCAATATATCAATATATATATATATATTTATACATGTAAATATGTATACATATATATGTATATATGAATATATATGTATTTACATACAAATGTACTTATATATGCATATATTTTTATGAATAAATATATATATATAATATGTAAATACACACACACATATATATATATACATATATTATATATATATATATATATATATATATATGTATATATATTTACATATTTATATATATATTTTTATACATAAATAAGTGTATACATATACATGTATATATGCATATATATGTATATATATACATACACATGTACATATATATGTATATATTTATATGTATATTTATATATATATATATATATTGATATATGAATATATATTTTATATTAATAGTCATATAAATGTATACATACATATATACACATATATATGTATATTTATACATATATATGTATGTATATATTTATACATTTATGAATATATGTATACATATATATGCATATATATAAATACATATATATATACATAAATATCTAGATATGCATATATATAAATATATATATATTTATATATATCTATATATATATTTATATATATATATATATTTATTTATAAGTATATATATATAAACATATATATATATTTATATATATATGTATCTATATATATATATATATATATATATATATATATATATATATATATATATCTATATAGATATATCTATATTATCTCTCTCTATATATATCTATATATCTATATCTCTATATATCTCTATCTATCTATCTATATATATCTCTATATATATATATATCTCTCTATATATGCCTATACAAACTAACTTCATTGGAAGGGGCTATATTTCGCAATTAATTGTCGGACCAATGGATCAATGAGCTTATCATGTCAACTTAACTTTCTTTATTGTTATCTTTGAATTCCTTTCTTTGATATGCAAAGATCAGTTATAGTTAGAATACAATGCGTATACTTTAGTTGATTGTATATTGTGACACAAACAGACTCTAGTGAGACAACCTGATGTTTAATGTCGATTGGATATAATATATCGTTTCTTTTACTATACTATACTTGTCTTTAGGGAGGTAGGGTTGTGTTATACTTTACGCCAAAGTATACTGGCATAACATGTTATATATTTTACAAATAAACGTCACTTAAGAGACACTGTCCTCCGTAAATAACTCAATAATATAATGGTACTCTATTTAATATCTGATTGCTTTGTTGTTTATTTTCTCAGACGGGATTCATGACATAATAGACCCTTTTGCTTTTCACAACATCCCAATAGACGTTTCTTATATATTGTATCACGTAATTTAAGTTATCCAGAGCATAACTCAAGTTTACCTAGTGAAAAACATTACATTTGGTTTACTGGGAGCTGCGGTGTTAGCAACAAAGCACTCATTTTATAAGTAGGGCTGTATATCTCCATGTCATCGCATCTAGCAACGGTAATCGGATAAACTAAGTAAAACAGTTACCGCATATCCATGTCTCTAAGACATTCGGTCGGATTGTTACCCACATGCTACATAGGATTGATGTTACGCCTCGTTGAACAAGCTGATTGTGTGTACCTGAAGCCATTATGTCAGAGTTGGGTGTTGAGCAAGTGACAACAGAGAACGATATTGAATATAAGGTATTGCACTACATAGAATAATTTTATTATTAAGTTAAAAGGCTGTGAAACAGGTACATATGTGGATTGGCAAAAGACAATTATAAGCTCGGGATATTACCCTGCGGTAACAGAACTTCATAAGAAGAGCCCTTTATTCACAAATGTTGGATATTGATGAATTCATTTCAAGAGAAGATATTGTGTATTTGTTTGAAATAGCTTGTTGTAGGTTGAATACTTAACGATCTTATGTTGTCTCTGACTAACATCACGTTGCTTTCAACAGGACAGCAGCTGGTTCAGTGCTTAATATGCCGGCCGAACGAACTAAGATTAACCATGCACATCAAATCATGCTGCGACAAGTACGTGCAAGTGATCTGAGGCAAGCTGTGCGATGATAATTCTCTGAAATCATTTAATTTGTCAATGCCATATATTTGCAAGTTAGTCATTGCCACGCATATATAAATGCAGCTTAGGCAGAGTTTACTTGCCACTTTTCTGTATGTTATTAACTCGTTATGTCTTAAGGTTCTGGCAGAAAAACAATTACAGTATGCGAATAGTGTGATTAGAGTACATGTCAATGGCACAATGTAAAATAAGTGATGGTGGCAGACTGAAACATTATTTTTCTACTTGCGAGGCAATCGTTATATAGTCATCAATGCGATAAAAGAATGGATTCAATAGCATCTTCATTGCCTGCATGTTCATTACACCAACAAGGGACACAACGTTAAGTAGCAAAGATTTAAACTAAATTAATTTGCGTATTCAAAAGGGAAAATGCGTCCAACAATCGTCTTGGTACAACATGAAAAAGCAATTCATTTGAAGTTTATGCACAGTTGTTCGCAATCAACTCAATTACTTTACCCTCACAAATTGTTCTGAAATGCCATTATGACGTGCTTGACGATAATGCGATTGCACTTGATCAATAATAACAGTGTCAGAAGCCATATATATTGTTGAGGGTTGCCAACAGTGGTGTGAGAAAAGTTGGATAGCGTGATAGTGTGCGTGATCAATTGTAAATGATTTGTCGCAGGTCTGCAAAGTGTAGCACATTCAATTGTCGATACTAAATGTCACTTAAATAGGAATATTGATGGAGGCGACGATTGCACGATTTGTCAATGTAGGTTAACGCACATGGTTTACGATGCAGAGAACGCTGGACGTCATCTGGATATTATTAGAGGCTTCGTCGGACAGTTTTGTACTGTTATTTTGATTACATTTGTAATTTGTACCAATGCTCTACATTAATGTTTTGTGATGTTTGCATATTTTCCTCACTCCGCACAGAAATAAGTGTTAACACACGAGAAATCAATTCTGCTCCCATTATCTGAATATAAACTGCGAACATAATGTGTACATGTTGTGAACAAATTGAATTATAAATGACGAAGAAACCAGAGCAAGAGTTGCGTAAACTAGGGAACAAAAAGGGATAATGAATTAGCGTATATTAGGATTCAAATGCAGACGCTTCATGAATTCTATTACCTGAGGGATATGCAAAATTAGTAATGCTCGACTCACAGAGTTGCTCACAGAGTTGCGCACAGAGTTGCTCACATAGGTGCTTTATTGTAAAATAGTAGCTGTTTATTGTTAACATTAGGGTTAATTACTAAAGTACACCAATAAATGGTATCTGCGTATTAATGGAAACAATACATCATATGGTGATAATCCGGCTCTAAGCGTGCGCCCAATGAATCAATATGGCGCTAACCAGCAGCTGACGTAAATGCTTCCACAGATCAATGGTCGGATAAGACAGGTAACAATTACGTTTTATGTTAGGCGAGTAGCGAATGCCGGTCACAAATGGAGCATCTAATCATACCCGTCGTTGCAGACCAGGTCCCTTGCACTGACTCAAGAAATTCAATGATTTCATGAACTTTCTTCTCGTCCTCCCGAGTATGAGGAAGTGGAATCCTCGAAAAAGCATCTACTAGTGCTAGTTGTTTCCGAGGAACATATCTAACTTGAGGTTTAAATCTCATCATACGCATGTCTCTGGCATCTAATAAGACACTTGTCTAAATCCTTAGTTGTCATCAGTGGAACTAATGGCTTGTGATCTGTTTGTAACTCGAAGTGTGGTGGACCAATCAAATATTTGCAGAGTTTTTCACATTCCCAAACACTTGCCAAACACTCTTTCTCAATTTGAGCGTATTAGCATTCTGATTCTGTAAGTGTTCGTGAGTAATAAGCGATTGGGACAATCTTGTCACCATCATATTGAAGTAGTTCTCCCCCAATGCCATATGATGACGCATCGGCACTCACAATGGTTTCTATAGTGGCTCTGTAAAATGACAGTGTTGGCGAAGAGCTGAGCTGGTTCTTTATGTCATCAAATGCCTTTTTTTGTGGCCATCCCCATGACCATACGCTTGATTACCTCAGAAGGTCTGTCATTGGTTGCATGCTTGATGATAACTCTGGTATGAATTTGGCAAGGTAAGTAATCATACCTGCAATAGTTTTGAGTTCACTCTTATTGGTAGGAATCTTCATATCTTGAATTGCGTCAGCTTTTTCAGGGTAGGCCTGGATTCCCTCTGGTCCAATTATATGACCAAATTACAACAGCGTATCCTTTCTCAGCTGGCACTTTTCCTTGCTGAGTTTCAGTCCTGATTCCGATATAGTTTCTTGCACTGCATTTAGTCTTCTGTCATGTTCTTCCATAGTTTTGCCATAGATAAGGATATCATCCATAATAACTTCACAGTTTGCTTTCCCTTCTAGAAGTTCTGACATTTTTTTCTGGAAAACTTCAGTTGCTGAGGATATACCCATCGGTACACGCTGGAAACAGTAGCGACCAAATGGTGTTTTAAATTTGATAAGTCTAGAACTGTCCTCATCCAGTGGAATCTGGTAATAGCCGCTAGCTGCATCCAAAGAAGAGAAAACTTTAGCTCCTGCTAACTTTGGTGCTATGTCCTCCAAATTAGGTAGCATATAATGTTGGCGCTTGACTGCTTTGTTGAGTTGCTTGTAATCAACTCTAATTCTAATTGAACCATTCTTTTTCAACACAGGCACTATAGGAGCACACGATTCAGATGGTTGGCTGACTGGACGAATCACATTTCAGCTTTTACATTGTCCATAATGGGAAATGGAATGCGGCGGGCTACGTTGACTGCATATGGTTTTGCATCTTCATGAATGTGCATATTGACAGGTGAAGTTTTCATTAAACCACCAGTACCAAAAACTTGTACCGCCTCAAGTCTGGATATCATTCCCATGTTGTATGCTGCACTCCTGCTCAAAAGAATGCTTCCTCCTTCAGCAACAATCACTTTAAACTTGTAGATTTTTCCTCTATAAGTGGTGTGAGCCACACACTCTCCTGCACATCTAACATTACTTACTGGTGAGGACAGTGATGCTGATGTGTTCTTGATTTGAGGTTTGTTAGGGAGTGCGTGGTAAGTTTTACTATCCAGTATGGTAATGTCTGCACCAGTATCAATCTTAAATTGCACTTCAGTTCCTTTAATAGGCAAATATACCTTCCATGGCGGGCATGTGTCATTACACACTCGTGTCTGATACTTTATTCAAGACATGAATACGAGCAAGACCGGATACAACCGGAACTAATCAAACTATTCCCATATCATTCACGACATTATAGCATTTATGTTATACCGTTATGACACAAAGGAAGACTAATATGTGAAGCAGAAGTCTATTTTTTCCCTTATAATGGAGATGGATTTCAGCTACTGACGCTTTTGGAGATAACCACAACGGCCACACTATCAGTGTTAATGGAGCACTAAACAATGATATCAATGAAAACCCGTTCATAGATATTACACTGTTTTCTCCGAGAATGTGCTAAATATTTGACATCGAAGTCGCATCATTTCATTGTGGTATATCAATGACAATTGACACATTGGCCTCACGACTGCCTAGTTTGTAAGGCTCGGAAAAGTAAGGGGAAGTCATTCGTCTGACGGTTGAAACGCTTGTATCAACGAGAATCTCACTGTACTGTTGGAACAATGTAAAGATTACAAATAAAGGTTTTGACTGTTAATAGCATGTAGAAGGTAAGTTACAGTTTACCCCTTATTGCCTTAACATTTGGTCCTGTGTTACGCGAACAAGAGTCGCGCATAGCAAACGTCACATCATCATGGAGTTGACGAATTAACAGGATGAGCAAAACAGCCAACTGAGGGAGGGGGGGGGGGGGTTTACCTTCCTTGCACTACATTGTCCGTGGCGACAGCTGAGACACATCTAGCTCTTCTCAAGCTCCACTCCTCAATAGTGGCGGGGCTTAATGTTCATCAGTTTGTAATTTATTCAACTGTCTGGTCTAGAAAGAGTAACTCGATAATTTCCAGTGAGCTATTTCAGTTATATATATACCTCAGTTGTCCTAGGCGTTGAACCGTTTGTTGGACCGAGCTGGTATCAGATTTTGCGGAAATGTTTTCTAGTAGGTTCTGTTAACCTGAGTTCCAATACGTTTACAGGGTTTTTGAAACCATCTCAGCGACATGAAGTAGTCTTATATCACAAGCAATAAAGTCCCATATTCCCGTAGCTATCGTTATACACCTCGCGCTTGTGCTGTCCAACCACAGGCTCCGATCAAATAAGCAATCGTGGCGCAGTTGGCTTACTTTAGGCTTCGATATAGC
Organism: Urechis unicinctus; assembly: GCA_034190875.2. Taxonomy (NCBI): domain Eukaryota; kingdom Metazoa; phylum Annelida; class Polychaeta; order Xenopneusta; family Urechidae; genus Urechis; species Urechis unicinctus. The sequence continues at coordinate 6,267,521 of CM067344.1, forward strand.
CACTGATATGGACGCTTTCAATTTTTTCTGTGACTGGTACCTTAGCCTTTAAGCTTCTGTCAAGTTTACGTTTTAAGTGAGTCGCAATGTTAGATGTATTTCCGGTTTTATAGCTCACATCCGAGGACTGACTGATTTATTATAATGTTTAGCACCAATGTCAAAATGTCGTTCATATCTGGTGCCCGTTAATCTACAAAGGTCTCATCCGGCACGTGGACATTACAGGGCATCGCTGTATCAGAACGTATTTGACGCTACATAAGTCGTAAAGAAAACCATAAAACCAATACATCGACGAGCTCTCCTTTGATACCAATGGTGCATTCAATTACAGACCTAATTCATAAACGGCATCATACAACCTTAGAGAGCTGGATATAAGCCAATGGGTTATTGTTCTACTTCTAAGTGACAAATCCTGCCTTATTGTTCAGTTGGATGTATACGAAAATTAAAGGCCCAACTTCCCAGTAAATAGAAATACTTGTTGTCGAGATTCTCTGAAGAATCTGAGCCTGTGTATTTTTAAGTAAATTTCGCAGTCTCAGCAGTCTAATGATACAAGCCCACAAACTTGTCAAGGCGTACGCACCACATTGTGCCGTCTGGGGACTACGACGAGTTGATGAATGGTACTGTCGTCGCAAGTTTAGTTGGACATTGCTTCAAAAAGAACGAGAGTTACGGAAAGAAGAACTTGCAAATTTAATCGGTACCTACCACCAGCAAAACAACTCACTTCGAATTCACAATCACAGCAATATCAGCTGTGATTATAAATTTACATTGAAACCCATTATAAACTGTTGGTGAGTCGGAGGCGTCACGTTTTGGTGTACTTTGTTGGCGTAGTAGTGACTAATTTGCAGACCAACACTCGACTGGGTATACGACTGCAATTACAGGTATTTCTCAGTAGTGATTAGCGATTTATCACATCATGCTTAAGTACATAGCGGCCCTCGTCGTTGGTATTATCGCTGTGAATAGATTACCAACAAACAAAGGTTATTGCTATTACCCGAAATGTGGTTCGCTATACTACAAAATAGAAGTGCTGAAAGAAAACGCTGTCCGAACTTTTGTGCTAATTGCCAACATCTCATTGGCTATTCTACGGCCAAGCATGTTTTTATGGATTATTTATTTATTGTTAACAATTGTTACCATTGTGTTATCTCTTAAGCGTTACAGTTTAGTGCGTAACAATCTGAGAATAGTGCAAGCAAGGAATGATGTGGTACGTAAAAGACGCAATGTAACCAAATGCAATTTGCTCTCTGTAAGCCCGTGCTTTAATATGTGGTCTCTCTGAGAAGAATAAATAATGTAGCTGTTGTCAGACGTGGTAAGAATGGCTATTTGATTGGCTGGAGGGTATTAATAAAGGGAATATCAGAATATCTGGTAAGGACAGTCTCTGTAAACGTTTGATCAAAAAGGTACTAATACTGTCATATCAGATGATCTCCAGTAAATACAATCATGATCATGGTGGTCTTTGGTGTAATCTCAAATCACGAGTTTTCGAGCTTATTGCGTCCTACATGGTCTCAAATATGGTTCCAGGTATTAGAATCATTATCAGTAGCTTATTGATGGAAATAGTTTGTTATCACATTACAAAATACATTAGTAATCGTTCTGCTGTAAAAAGTCAGATACGACCTTCAAAAATCCATATTTATGCGTTGGCAGAATGAATATGACAGTAAACGGCGGATACAGCTGTGATCATACGTACGTTCCGTTCCGTTTTGATCTGTTAAGCATGGCTTCATTTCATTGAGATTACACGGGGAACAATATGCGTAAAGTAACTGGTAGCGCATCAAGATCGAGCTTGTTCTGAGTAATCCACACACAAATGTCCTCAACTGCTTAGTACAGCCGACGCTTCTGTACAATATACACAACAGTCGTGGGTCGTCATGCGATGTGTATTATTGGTCATTCACGTTCACTACCAGCAGGTTTCCTGTGTACAACAATACACTTTTGCTCTCAACGGCAGAATATTAGCATGATATTGGACTCTTTTAACTTTAACTCGCCTCCTTCATGAGCGTATTTGAATCTAATGATAGAACACTGGATAAGTGTGGCATCATAACGCACTGACCGAGCCTCAGTGAGTCAAGCACAGCGTGACGTGGCTAGATGCAAATCCATAGCCTACTATCAGTAGGATACCATGCTCTCTCAGAGGAAAGCTGGTTTTCTTTGCTAGAAATATGTCGGTTGAAGGTGCTTCTATATAGCGCTCGTTTGGTCAAGTTGATGGTGTGCATATGAAAGTAATTAACCTCCAGCAGAAGCTTATGCTGCGGAACGTTTGATGCTACATGATGTTCTAGGTTGTTATAAAATATCCAGCATATATTGTGAATATCAATAGAACATAACATGCTACCTCAACATTTGGTCCACCGTAGTGGGTCGCTATAAACAGAAGCATAGCCAGATTTCATGACAAAAGATTATTGAAATCCGTATCAGTACAGATAAAGAGATTATGTGTCTGCTGTCAAAATTCGTATGCTTGTGAATAAAGGCATGCTCATCACATTTGCCATACACCTAAATGATGATGTCAATGTGTAACTATTGGGACTATCTCAGCAGTCACAGTTGATTGACAACTTCTGTATTGATTGATATTCTCCCTTTAAAGGTCAGGGATAAGGAATTACACTCATGGGCTAAGACTGATCACCTGTGCTGCGTCGATCTGAACCAAATAGTCAGTTGTGTTATTTGTCCAAGAAGATGCGACTTTACTGAAGATATGCTTCCTTATAAGTTGATGAAGATTGCGTCCGGCGAAAGTCTATTGTTTACCTAACATTGAAGCTAACAAGATATGGTGATGGATGTCAGCTACTGACACTTCGGGAACGATATGAACTAAATAGTGCAACATATAAACAGGCTTACCTTTGACTGTTAGTACCATTTAGAAAGTAAGTTACAGATCGCAGCTTATTGCTCTTTCATTTTATTTTGTGCAGAAGACTCGTACACGGCTAACGTCACATCAGATGCAACTTATCACCTGTTTGAGAAAACCCTCACGTGTATCTCCATTCCGTGTATAAATAAGAGGTAGTCATAACTCCTCCTCCCTCCACATCTAATGTGGTCTAGCTAATGTACATTGATCATGTTGCGACGGTTTGATTCACGATAGTACAATAAGACGTTTTTTAACTTGTCAAGCAACAAATAATCTTGATGATTTACAGCCAAAAGCAATATAGTAACAATTAGTGGTGGAGTGTTTCGGTAGAAAAAATCGCAGATTAGACAATGAAAGTATAAGTACGCCTTCATGAAAGGAAACTGTGGAAATGTTCGTCAAGTATAATGAGGAAGCATTGCGTTAATTATAACCCGGATATGTAGTTAATATCGACGTTACTCACCTTAAATGTTTAAATGCATGCTTAAAAGATAGGTCATGCATGCTGAGTTGCTGAACGATAAGTCGTGTTGGCCTCTACCATCTGAGACGTTTGTCAAGCAGTTGAAAAGGTGCATCTAGGTATCCAGCCGAGAGTCTTTGGTTGTAACTAATTTAATATCGTGCAATGTTAATGCGAGATGAACGCTCATGCTCCTGAACAATGCCTGTACTTTATATGCATATTGAGATACAGTATAAACGCTTTTAATCCAGAGCTGCATGTGTTCAATGTCATTCGCATACTCTTCAGCATACACTTGGCAACGCGATTCAAGCGTGGATTTGATCTATTGCGACAATTTTTCGATCAAACATGAGGTAATAGCAAGAAGCAATTGCATTATTCTACATATAACAATTGATTGTCAGATGTGAGCCCCAGTGTCGTCTGGCGGTCAGAAAGTCTTAAGCTATGTTGGATAATCAATGTATTATTCAAGTCATAAATCACCACGAAACGTCATCGCATTAACTGGTTGCGTCAATTTCGTAACGTCAGATAGCAGATGAATTTATGCTGTCACAGGCTTAAGGAATTCTCTCCCAAATGAGAAGCGCCAAACTAAATATATGCATCTCTAGATGATTTAAGATTCACTTTCTGGCATAATAACTTCATTACCAACCTGATAATCATGTCTTGGAGAGCTCCATAGCTTCTGGCGTCATTAGTTCTCAGCATGTACAGGGTTAATATATCCAAGTAATTGCTCTGTTGAAGAGAACAAACGGTCGTAGGTTAGACCATCGCTTGAGCTGCTTTTAATGACATACGATAATAATAAGGGTATTAAGTATTTACCAATATAAAGGTGACCATATAAGAAAGGAAGATGACAGAATTGACTACCTCAGCAAAGCCAACCTTAAACCACACGGGAAACAAGGCAGACTTGGAAGGTTCAAAAACTTATGTCCGGTTAGAGCCATTCTCTGTCCCGATAATCTTGTCCTGACTATAATGGATCGGCGAGGACGATCCATTACCCTATAAGCGGAAAAATTACTGGACATTATTTCCATCCGAGGATCCATTGAGGATGAACAAAATTTCATTAAAGTGTTAATCCCAGGGTTATATGCAGTGGCTTTGATATTTCATTATGCATAACCTGCTAACGCAGCGATGAATGTAAATGGGAAGACAGCCCATATGATGCGCATGACAGGAAAATCAGCTGACACTTATTGTCATGAATGTGTACCATACAGAGGCGTCAATGTTTGCTGATTAAATGCTGCAACGCCTAAGTATGTACATATCTACTTTACATACTCAAGGAAGCCACGCGCAAATTAAAAAAACACACTGCCTTTAGTAACTCTATAATAAGAGATAGTCCGATAACGCCTCCTAATAAACATTATGGCACGACTTTGATTCATGCCATGTCGATGTCAAAAGTGGCTACAGCAAACCGGCGCCACATCAACCCGTGCTGGATGGATTGTCACCAATTGAATCGCGATAATAGAACTCTTGCTCTGCTAAATTGTTTAATTCGTGCTAAATTGTTTAATTCGTACTTAATTGAATTCGAGACACGCCTACAACCGGGTGTACAGCACCCTAGGAACCCTTTGCTGTGTTTGCTTATTATTCACGGCGTGGGCTGCAATAGAACAGATGGACATTACAAATTTACACGTCGAAGCAAATCATCCAAACGGAGACAATGCAATTTGTGTAGATACCGGGTTAATCTGCTACAATATGTTTCAATTTAAAGATGCATGTGCCATGTTGATTTTCAAGGTCGACATAGCGGAAAGATTTTCTGTTGTATTCAGGGAACGGTTTGCACGGCCGGTATAAGAAGGATACTAGAGACTATATCTACATATAGCTATAACACTGGAGTTTAGCTTGGTTAGTAAAGTTCATCGCTGATGATTTTTGCGTGATATGCACGGTTTTGACACAATCACACATAGCGGCGCAACGTGAGGCTGACATTAGTATGCAGACCTGTACTACATACTTCATCACACATCGGTATTGATTGACAGAAGTGGTGATGCCAGTGCTATTGGTATTAATGACAATGTTAGACACATGACAGAATGTATTTCCACCGATGTAGTAAGGAAAAAGTGCTATCTTTCAGTTATCTTATTATGTCTTCCAACGATAGTTGGTTTAGCCAGTATTTTTTTTTTTTTTTTTTTTTTTTTTTTTTTTTTCCTCCAGTCAAGGTTTTTCGGGCTTTTCTCCGGAACGGTTAAACATATCAACATGAAATTTTGGGGAATGATAGATCAAGTTGAGACACAACAAATGGCGATCCAATTTGACGCGCATGCGCAGTGTTGGAGTCTTATGGGATGGATTTTTCGTCGATTTTTTTCCCCCATTTTCTGTAACTATCTCCTCCATAACTACTGCAGTTACGAACATATGAGTTATATGGTTGTAACAAGCAATTATCGTAGCATGGAATAGGCGAAAAAAAATACTTGTTTTTACCTTTTGTACTTTGTATAATGACATATATTTTAGAGTACCTATCGCGATTTTTGCTACGAGTTCTCTCCTCGCTGATATCTCTGAAACGGCTGTATTTACGGACATGAAATTTTGTCAGTATTTAGAACTTGGCCTCGTGATAATGATTGTAACAGTATTTTTAGCATTCACAGTAACAAAAAACAGTAAAAAGGACGATTAGTTTCAAGGTTTTCTACTGCAGCAGCTTAGCGGCAGGCTAACAGCAGTTCGTGTTTAAGTAGGCCAAACCTTACGTAATCGACCAGAGCCTTGGCTGGGTTTGCAT
>CM067344.1:6276263-6282142 GCA_034190875.2 Urechis unicinctus
GTAATCGAGGTTAACGAGCAATTTATTAGCTTTGGCAAATACCCTAGACTCGATTATATTTTACCCGAAAACAGATTCGTTCGGACAGAAACTCCGGTTCTGTACCGTTCTGATGATTAATCACCATGCTGGTTCGATGTTCAAAGCGGACAATTCAGTCCTTCAGTTGCATTATATATTTAAAGTGGATTTTTTAGGCCAGATGATATAGGAGATTGCGTGTAAGTGGAGAAGCGTTTGGCATAGTGCTTTCACTCGCAATAAATGGCACTGATGCAACATTACCCAGATGGTATGTGCACATGATTATCAGCGACTTATAAAGTGTCACAAGTTGTTTTATATACTGCGAGCCAAATGCAAATCGCAAGCATATCAGCATTTGATTGGAACAATATTTTCAGGACCAGCCACAACATTTGCTCTTCTAACCATAGTATTATTTGCACTCGAACAGCGACAATCTAAATACATTGCAATATGAGCAATATTATTTCCTTTTTTTTGCAATTTAATTAAGCAAAATGGAGCCTCTTTTATCACAGCGAGTGCATAATAAGCGAACCAACTACTGGCAACGGAAATATTTATGCCCAAGCGACATATATGTCTGGGTATATTGACTACGAATAGCAATTTAGTCATGGAAAAACACTGTGAAATGAGCTTATATATTCATTACATTCTTGTAATGTGCATATACATCGACCAAGTCATCGGTTTTATGTTCACAAAAAGTCACATCACATATGAACGGTCTGTTACAGTTTGATAAAATATAATTGATATGAATATCTGTGCAAAAAATACAAGCAGAAGTATGGAACTAAGATGTTTCACCGTATATTAACAAAGAGCCACGTTTGGTAATATGAGTGAAACACAGCGACGCCTACTTAAAACGCACGAAAACATTTGCCCGCTATATTTTCCAAGCTGGCCATTTTGCCCTTCAGTATCTGCATTAACGGAATATAGGCATCACATTTCAGCTCCTCTGTTAGGAGGAAACTTGATAACACTGTGGATTTTCAAATCGACTTAGCAGTCATAGCAATCAAATGATACAAGCCCACAAGGCGTACGCACCACATTGTCCCGTTATGCGACTACGACGAGTAGATGAATGGTACTGTCGTCGTAGTTGGAAACTGCTTCAAAAAGAACGGGAGTTACAAACGGGAGCAAAACAACTCACATCGAATTCAAAATCACAGCAATATCAGTTGAAATAAAATTTACTTGGGAACCCATCACAAACAGATTTAGTTTTGTCTGAGTCGGTACGTTGGTGTGTACTTTGTTGGCGCAGTAGTAATTTATCTGCAGATCCAACACACGACAGCAGATTTAAGTACGACCGAAATAACAGGTATGTCTCAGTAGTTAATAACATAGCGGCACTCGTCGTCGGTAATACCGCTGTGAATAGATAACCGACACCTTGATACGCCACAACACAAAAATACTGATGCGAATTGCTGAGATGCGACGCTATCCAAGCTTTTGTGTTGGCTATTGGCTATTCTATTCCACTGTAAGAACATAAAAAAAAATCATTTGGTCTCTTAAAATGACACTAGAGGGTATTCAAAATTGCAGTAATAAAATATCGGACACGAAAGGCCTCTGTGAACGTCTGATTCCGTTTTACGTAATCGAATAGATACTATTACAGTCATCTGATCACCGTACATATTTCAAAGTCATCTACGTTATTCCGCATGAATTGTGACAATATTGAAAGCTATGGCGGAGCAGAAAAAACATTTCGCTCGTTGATACATATATACAAGCACTTAATGATGTTGTGGGAAATGGTAAGTTAGAATTGATTAAACCATTTACTCAGAGGCCCAGGTGATCTCAAATGAATATAATCATCATCATGCTGATCTATGGCACATTTAATCTCAAATTAGATTTTGCAATATAAAGTTTACCGCCCATTGAGTATTCTATTGTCTCAAATATGGTGCTGGTTGTTAGAATCAATATCAATCAGCATCAGTAATGTACAAACCTTGATCAATTAATGACGATTCTTCACCTTTTCATTACATATGTATGGAGGGGCTTTCATTCGTATGAGTTCCCTTTTTGTCAATACTGTTACCTATACACTGACAACCATGTATCCTGGTAACCATTATGTGTCTCAAGAGTCTCAAGAGCCTCACCTTCATCAAAAACCGCAGTTCAGCCTAGTATAATGATTCACGGATCATGTGTACAGTACTACGAGACAGATTTGGATGTTAATATCCACAATTCAGCCATTTTGGGTGCATATAGGCAGGGCTCATCTTATCTTGTTTTTTTCTATTCTGAGTTTGTGTCTAAATGAAATATTTCAGAGTATTGTAGGACGCTGACGAGAGAGATCGTGTTAGGAAATAACTCTAAAATGTGTGATCTGATAAATAGATCTATAATATTGCACAGTTTCATTAACGTATAAAAAACGCTGTTCAGAAACAAATTTCAAGTTGGCCATGTCAGTATCAAAGAAGCAGGATAATTTAACTATCCGCTGTTAAGATGTGTGTAATATTAAATGAATTGCGTAGTTGCTTAGCGGCTGAACCTCATGCAGAGTAATATGATCACAATAGGTTTTACCCGTGGTTAATATACTTTAGTGGGCACATTAAACAATACATTATGACCCGCAAATTGGACGTAACCCAAAGTGTTGCAATGTTTTTGTATCTATAAGCGGACGAATGTATATTGAAGCCATTCTCTTTTTTGTTAGTATATATTTGCTGTGATGTAAGTTGTTGCACCTTGCTCGCAAATGATAATGCTTGCCAGGTACGATAGTAACGGATGTAAGTAAATAGAAATAGGAACACATAACAACTAAGAATCAGGTGAGCAGGCCTTAAAGCCCACTGTCAGCATAATTCCAAACCAAATTCCAAGTGTGAACACATAACCAGCGCTGACCCAGGGCAGAGTTGGTGTACAGATATTTTTCGTTGCGTACCCTTTACGACAGCGCCCTTAAATATCACATATGAAAAGTTTCAAAACACAATGAATACTGGCCACCAGTATTCCTTCCCAGAACGGTTTCCATTTACAGAATTTATATCTACAACCATTTGATGGCCTGCTATATTCATCATGCGCCATGCAAGGCAAGTATTAGATTGATTGTGAAGATCAAAACAAAGACACAGTCAACAGTACCCCACCTAAACCATTATGGTTCCATGCACCGGGCCTTTTGCGTTAGCCGATCGTAAATGGTAGATGACTCACTGCCATTTTGATAAAAGTCTCTCGCTATGATTAATTTTGCCTCTGCATAACACAAATAGAGATGCAGAACCAATGTATCGATAATAGACGAGGTATTATATGCAAGATGAACCGTGTACCGCAACTCTAAATGAATGTTTTAATCCTTCTATGCTGGCATACCTTGTACAATGCCGCCTTCATCTTCCCTTCGTTCTGCAGCTGATATGACCAAGCTGTCTGTACAGGGATGTAATATCGTTCATCAACACATCAAGGCGGACTTTGTGTAGTTAACAAGGGATCATCCAGAGTTGGCATGTCTTCCCCAGCATTGTTGCAACTAACTATTACACTGTCATCCATAAATAAATATCCTTGCGGAAGAGCCAAGGCAAACGTTCCTATGGGTCTTATTTACCTTAACGTTTTGAACAATTAGCAGGAAACTCTGAAGCATACCATCAAGCATGTGGACACATATGTCTAAAATTCTAGAGAATTGTAATTATAAAGGATAGTTATCTGGAGAATGTTTAGTGTCAGAGCTCACTGTTGCTTTCTAAAAACGCATTTCTAAAAAGTTTGAACTGCTCCTCCGCCAACAAAAGCATCAATAATTCTAGACGACCCGGTCCTGTTGAGGCGCAACAACGATATGTCTGTGACGCATCTTCAATACGCTTGTTGCGCTATAAATATCAGCCTTTCTTTATATACGCTCGTCATGTTTCGTGGATGGCGATTGTGCGATAAACACCTCGCATACGATCATTGATAACGTATATATCGGATATCACAAAGATTGTGATTATTTTAAAGGAAATGTATTTATCTATAATTTTAAGGTTAAAACTGCATAAGCAATGCATTTACGTTTATCCAGTCATATCAACAGTAGTCAGAAATAAACCATGTTTAAAATGTTTGTTTCGTGGTGGGACATACAATAATGAAAACAGTGGGATAGTGTATGTGAGTAAATTGGTATTGTCACGATCCCCCGAAACATAATTCTGTACCTCAAAGCAGAAATGAATCTGATCACCTTAATTTATATACGTACCTATTGTGCTCTTTGTAATTCAGCTGATAGTTTTTCACAAGTTTCAAACGATCATGAAAGTGCATTTACCTCTAACGTCGACTTGTTTCGTGCAAATGCGTAAAGAATAATTGCAATATTCCAAGAACTTACCAAATATGAAAATATCAGCCGGTCCCGCTTCAGCCGTGCATTTGTTCATATGCATACACTCAGACACGTCTGCTTTGGTCGCTCTTATAGCTTAATCCTTTTATTTATTTTATTTACTTCTGACTCCTTCTTTTCACCTTCTCATCTGAATATTTTATCATCATATTAATTGACACATTTGTAGACGAAATAATTCTCATTTAACCCGGACACATGCATGTGTATTTCGTGCATATCGATAAATCATAGTTTATAATCAGACTGTACAATCTAATGCAAATGCCGTACATCATAATCAGACAGTACATACTCTCTAATACGGTTAATGCCAGATGTCGTCATTAATCAACAACAACTAATCACTCCAAGTAATTCGTGGTAAGAAACGTTTTTTATGTTATCTTAAGCAATACATTTATTACTGGAATTGAATATCTCTTTGTACAACTCGAAGCTCAGCTTCCCCATCTCTATCATATGTTGCTACAGGATGCACATTCTAAATACAGGCTTGAAAAAAAAGAAACATATGTTTCAGTCTGTCGCAACAGTTAGCAGTAGATATTGGAAATGCAATAGAGATATAACATCCAATTTGTCTTTGTATGGTGCTCAAATCATAGCATGCAAGGCAATATAAATACAAAACTCTTTACAATGCTGTAAATGGGTAATTTGCCAGATGAACCTCATTGACGTTCATTGTTGGTTAGTCAAAGCATTTGGATCGCACTTCAGACAAGATGCTCCCGCTAATGTTATCACATCCGTATAAATATGATTAAACTGAAGAAAATAAACGCATTTACGTTATGATGGCTAACTCACAGTTGGAGGGATAAGCTGCTGGCATTTTAGGTATTTCTGCGGGTGTTAACATCTGCATTGCGCGTCTGGCGGACCTATGACGTCACAACGGCATTCACATTTTAGTTTGGTCAAATGGACAATCTCTTACTGATTTCTCCATAAAATGTGTATTCCAGAATTTTATTCGACGATCCTCATCATCTGCGCTAAGACAGCTTGTGATAGGGTGTAGAAATGACAATCGATTCTTCCTTTTCTTTAATGGTTTGTATGCAAAGTTAAATGTACAGAAGTGATTATCGTGACTAAGTTGCTGAAGCGGAATGAGGCGGAGAGGCAATTTAATGAATTGTATCAGTTGAAACGCCCTGTCTGTTATATAACTATATATATAGTTTATGTTCGGTGGTCATTTAGTACGATAGACGTAGCCTGATCACATAGAAAAACATAGAATGACAAGCGATAGCACAAAATGCAGCATTAAAGCAGTTATAAGCCAACTCGGAACCGATGTGGCGATGCGTACAACTAACAGCCTGCCATAGTACACATATCATCTGGTGGCCCCAAATGCGTTAAAGGTCAATTGTATGGATCATCAAGAGGTCCTTCTTTAGAG
>CM067344.1:6289984-6300011 GCA_034190875.2 Urechis unicinctus
TGCTGGTGGTAAGTACCGATTAAATATGCAAGTTCTTCTTTCCGTAACTCTCGTTCTTTGTGAAGCAATGTCCAACTAAACTTGCGACGACAGTACCATTCATCAACTCGTCGTAGTCCCAAGACGGCACAATGTGGTGCGTACGCCTTGACAAGTTTGTGGGCTTATATCATTAGACTGCTGAGACTGCGAAATCTACTTAAAAATACACAGGCTCAGATTCTTCAGAGAATCTTGACAATATGTATTTCTATTTACTTGGAAGTTGGGCCTTTAATTTTCGTATACATCCAACAGAACAATAAGGCAGGATTTGTCACCTACAAGCAGAACAATAACCCATTGGCTTATATCCAGCTTCTAAGGTTGTATGATGCCGTTTATGAATTAGGTCTGTAATTGAATGCACAATAGGTATTAAAGGAGAGCTCGTCGATGTATTGGTTTTATGGTTTTCTTTACGACTTATGTAGCGTCAAATACGTTCGGATACAGCGATGCCCTGTAATGTCCACGTGCCGGATGAGACCTTTGTGGATTAACGGGCACCAGATATGAACGACTTTTTGACATTGTTGCTAGAAATGATAATAAATCAGTCAGTCCTCGAATGTGAGCTATAAAACCGGAAATACATCTGACATTGCGACTCACTTAAAACGTAAACATGACAGTTGCTTAAAGGCTAAGGTACCAGTCACCGAAATAATTGAAAGCGTCCATATCAGTGGCAATATCGAAGCCTAAAGTAAGCCAACTGCGCCACGATTACTTATTTGATCGGAGCCTGTGGTTGGACAGCACAAGCGCGAGGTATATAACGACAGTAACGGGAATATTGCTTGCGATATAAGACTTCTTCATGTCGCTGAGATGGTTTCAAAAACCTTGTAAACGTATTGGAACTCAGGTTAACAGAACCTACTAGAAAACATTTCCGCAAAATCTGATACCAGCTCGGTCCAACAAACGGTTCAACGCCTAGGACAACTGAGGTATATATAACTAAAATAGCTCACTGGAAATTATCGAATTACACTTTCTAGACCAGACAGATGAATAAATTACAAACTAATGAACATTTAACCCCGCTGTTGCTGGCCACTATTGAGGAGTGCTAGATGTGGCTCAGCTTTCGCCACGGACAATGTGGTGCAAGGAAGGCCAACTTTCCCCCTTCAATCGGCTATTTTGCTCATCCTGTTAATTCGGCAACTCCATGATGATGTGATGTTTGCTATGCGCGACTCTTCTTCGCATATCACAGCACCAGATGATAAGGCAATAAGGAGCAAATTGTAACTTACCTACTAAATGCTACTGACAGTTAAAACCTTTATTTGTAATCTTTACATTGTTCAAGCAATACAGTGAGATTCTCATTGATACAAGCGTTTCGACCGTCAGGCCATTGATCACTCAGACCAATGACTTACCCTTACTTTTCCGAGCCTTACAAACTAGTCGGTCGTGAGGCCAATGTGTCAATTGTCATTGTTATACCGCAATAAAATGATGCGACTTCTATGTCAAATATTTAGCACATTCTCGGAGAATACAGAGCAATATCTATGAACGGGTTTCCATTGATATGATTGTTTAGTGATCCATTACCTCTGATTGTGTGGGCGCTGTGGTTGTCTCCCAAAGCGTCAGTAGCTAAAATCCGTCTCCATTATATTGAGAAAAATAGATTCCGCTTGACCTAATAGTCTTCATTTACAACCTAACTTGACAAATAATAAAGCTGATTATTTAGTTTAGATTGACGCAGATCGGTCTATTATGGCTGCTTAGATAGTCACAATAGTTACACTTTGATATCATAATGAAGATATTTTGCCAGTGTGATTTCAACAGGCAAAGGAATTTTGACACATGATCAAAGCACAAGTAGATTACAAACAGAACGCACACAATAGAAATGCTTACATAGAACTATACAATGCAGGGGGTTTAACAAAACAGCAATTATATCACCACTCTAAAACATGATTACGGGCCAGGAATTGACCACCCTAATTTGGCACCGGAAATGGGGTTGTCATACGCACGTTGACCGCTCCCTACATTGACAGTTAGTGGTGTTACGTTACCTGTCGTTGTCGTGTGCGTCAAATTGGGAATAACGATAAATGATGTTTAAGATAAATACATTTACTCTTATACTGCGATAGAAGATGGCCATTGATCTAATCAATGATCCATGATGGAATGCCCACGTTAACGGGACAGACGCATGCACCATGCCGGTGGTATTCAATTACTATGTATTCGAATTGATAGCAATGATTGTGATTCATCATCTAATTGAGCGACGACCACATTACTGCTAAATTGTCGCTTATGGTCACAATCAATACTTAGGCAACAGCTCTTATAAGCAGTGCCAATGCGTTTGGTATAGATTATAATATGCGAGTGAATGTAGTAAGCTCAAATAAAAATAGCGTAAACACCTTTTGATGCTAAATTTCTGGTAAAAACTGTTCTCCGCTAGGCCATCAATTCAGCAGCTGCATTAGCCAGATCTCTTCATTAGCCATGCAGTTGATGCATGTAAGCATTTCACACATCTTCTCAAAGGTTACTCGCTCGATTACCTAAGGTCAATATTACGCTGTGATAGAGGAGAATAGTTTCAGTCTTGGAAAGGGTACTTACTTTGAATCATGTATGCACTTCACATTGAATTACATGATGCTTTGAGTGATGTTTTCGAGTTTACAAGATTCCCTGCACGGTTGTCTGGATCAGTTGTCAACTATACACCGTGCTCCCACATCACCAACCGAGAGACTACCACAAGATGCTGGATTACAGATATTTATGGAGGTATTATCTATTGTTATGAGCAATGTGTAGGATGTGCATATAATTTAAGACGCTATGATATAGAATTCGGATAAAACAATTTTCAATATAATTGAGCTTTTAAACTAAAAGCATCATGCAAGGTTGTGGGTATCATGTAGTCAACTTGCGTGCGTTCGTCTTTTATGTGATGGCATCACCACCAGTGATCCATGTCTCGCTTTCAGAGCGTGTATCTACCTGATTAGACACGAAATACCGCAATGCTCATCGCCCAATGGAGTAAGGAGAATCTCGAGAGTATACATTGAGGGGTATTTCACTCAAACTTTGTTTTCCTGTTCAAAGCAATCTTGAAAACGGAAACCTTCAACAAATCCACGGTACGTATTTCCGCTGCTGTAAACCTCATCATCAACATGACGAAACGCGCACATTATAACAGCAACTACGACCGACATATCACTAGCGAACAGAACCGGGTTTTTTTTGTCTGAGAGCAGGCTTTGACCATGGATGTGCATCGATTCACGTCACGTAATGCTCAACTCACAGAGGCCCGACGTCGGTCGTTGTTCTGAAGGCTTGATACCATTGCGTTATGATGCCACACTAATACATTGTTCTATCATTGGTATCAAATAGATAGATTGATCCGCACAGCGTCCCATAGTGTCAGCGATTCAAACAATGTCCATCCCTCAACGTGCGCTGATAAATGAGGCACTTTTTTTAGTAGATTGCTATTCGGGCAACCTCTGCTATCCACTTTTGCTTTCCGAGTACTTACCACTCCTGCGATGACGACGGCAGTGATTAGATGCTCTAATTGTGACCGGCATTCGCTACTCGCCGAACATAAAACATAATTGTCGCGTGTCTCATCCGACCATTGATCAGTGGAAATCTTTACGTCAGCTGCTGGTTAGCGCCATTTTGATTCATTAAGCACACCTGAGAGCTGGATTATTACCATATAATGTATTGTTTCCATTAATACGCAGATACCATTCATTGGGGTGCTTTAGTGATTAACCCTACTGTTAACAATGAACAGCTTCTACTATCTTACAATATGGCAACTCTGTGACCAACTCTGTGAGCAACTCTGGGAGTTTAGCATTGCTAATTTCGCATATCCCTCAGGAAATAGAAGATACCAAAACCACAAAAGTTGCATACAATTCATGCAGCGTCTGCATTTGAAGCCTAATATACGCTAATTCAATATCCCTTTATGTTCACTAGTTTACGCAACTCATGCTCTGGTTTCTTCGTCATTTATAATCCAATGTGTTCAAAACATGTAAAAATTATGTTCTCAGTTTATATTCAGATAATGGAAGCCAAATTGATTACTCGTGTGTTATCACTTATTTCTGTACGGAGTGAGGAAAATATGCAAACATCACAAAACATTAATGTTGAGCATTGGTATAGATTACAAATGTAATCAAAATAACAGTACAAAACATGGTTTATCTAATTTTTGTGACAATCCTTACAAAATATATTGATTTGAGGATATATTTAAATAAAAATTCATTGCTACCGGTATGTTATTGTGCTTTACTTGGACGACAAAATACTCGCTCGGTATACAGTAAAGTGATGATAATAGTTGAATGGCCGTCCTTCATTGAAACACAAATCAATTGCTTAGTTAAACGCTCGGTTGTGTTTATAAATGTATTTAGGTAGAGCAATGACGCAAAGGTTAATTGAATGAGGATCTGAACTGGTTGTAACAGATGGTGATTCCTGTTATCGCTCATAATACGCGATGATCGCTAGTTATTGGTTGATTCAGCAGATGAGTACTCGTTACCAAAATGTCTCAGATTGGAATTCCTTATCTCGTTATGTATATGCCTCGATTTCAACATGCGTGATAGTTATTTATTAACTGAATGCATACGAATTGCTCAATCTGTTCTTGATGTTTATCTGTTTCTGTTCTATCCTTGCCTTCACCGTTCCCGAAGCAGTCTCAAGGTTATTAGTCGAATAATACTATTAATAGAACAGTTAAAATAACAACAGTATTGTTTATATTCACTGCCGTCAATTATAAATGTCTAGAGCAAAGCAACAAAAAGGCTTCAGATCAAAGTGATAAAGAGTTTGTGTAGCTCATATTTGGAAATTGATGCAGGAGTTATGGCTTCTTATGATGTCTTAGTAACAATTTGCCGTCGACACCAAATTACTAGGTAGACTGCAAAACAATGAATTGGGGGAAATATTCCTGGAATATTTGAGAAGAGCCAACTATACTAGATAATGGAGCCTGCTCGTTCCAATATCACTGAATGTTAAATCAACAAGTATAACGTAATCACCATGAGTACGCTGTGCTTACCAGCATAAACTATCGCTTTATTGGCATGCTCGCGTCTGAAGTTATGAGCGATTGTCCCATCCAGAGCAGGCTGTCCGACGAAGCCTCTGATGATATACAGATGACGTCCAGCGTTCTCTGCATCGTAAACAATGTGCCTTAACCTACATTGACAAATCGTGCAGTCTTCGCCTCCATCAATATTCATATTTAAGTGACATTTAGTATCGACAGTTGAATAAAAAGAGCGCTTTGTTGTTATCACCTCAGCTCGTCATAAACCAAATCTAATGTTTTTCACTGGGTAAACTTGATTTATGCTCTCGATAACTTAAATTACGTGATAAAATATATAAGAAACGTCTATTGGGATGTTGTGAAAAAGCAAAGGGTCTATTATGTCATGAATCACCGCTGAGGAAATAAACAACAAAGCAATCAGATATTTAATAGAGTTCCATTATATTATTGAGTTATTTACGGAGGACATTGTCTCTGAAGTGAGGTCTATTGGTAAAATGTATAACATGTTATGCAAGTATACTTTGACGTAAAGTAAAACACAATCCCATCTCCCTAACGACAAGTATAGTATAGTAAAGGAAACAATATAATATCCAATCACACATTAAACATCAGGCTGTCTCACTAGAGTCTGTTCGTGTCACAAGATACAATCAACTAGAGCATACGCATTGTATCCTTATCATGCCTGATAGTTGCATATCAAAGAAAGGTATCCAAAGATAACAATAAAGAGAGTAAAGTCGACATGATAAGCTCATTGATCCATGATCCGACAATTAATAGCGAAATATAGCCCTTCCCAATGTAATAAGTTGCTTGATAAATATATATATTTATATATATATATATATATATATATATATATATATATATATATATATATATATATATATATATCTATATATATATATACATACATATATATATATATATATAAATGTATATATGAAATATATATATATATTTTTATCTATACATATATCCATGTATATATATGCATGTATATAAATGTATATATACATATTTTATATATATATCTATTTATACATATAGATATGTACATACATACGTACATTTGTATAAATATATATATATATACGTACATATGCATATATATATATATAAATACATATATACATATTTATACATATATATATATATATTTATATATATATATATATATATACATATATATATATATATCTATCTCTCTCTCTATCTCTATCTCTCTATCTATCTCTATCTCTCTCTATCTCTATCTCTCTATATATATATCTATATATATATATATATATATTTATACAAGTCCGACCATTTTGGTACAAATCACCCAACCATCTTGGCCCATACTTACATTTTGGACGATGATCATGGGGCCAAAATAGTCAGCGTCATCTCATAGGCTTACACAACTGCGCTTCCCCACCAAATTGTAACTTTGTTTGCTACTACTACTCCGCCTAAGGTTGGAAACTTATTATTCGGTGTAACTATCCACTTTTTTTGGTTTTAACTGTCTTTCCCTGAATTTACATTTTGGCCTTAACGACCATTTTGGCCATGTTGAATAATCGGTCATTATTTGGCTTTGTTCGATGTATATTTGCTTCAAACTTAGATTCATGATTTGTGCGACTTTTAACTTCAATGAACAATTCTTTGTTTCAAATTATCGCTTGAAATGAAGAACATACAAATTTTGAATGAATATATAAATCAGCAGTTTAACGAAAAACTGGCGGCACACGCTCAAATATCTTTACGGGCGGATATAAAAAAAATGGCGATTTTACTGGGAAATCCGGGGTTGTAAGTCTTTGTCAACTGATTTATGGGTGTTTTGTTTCTCAATATATAGCAGTTTGATAGTGTTTTATTTAGATAAATAAGAACAAATGAAGCACTTAAGCTTGGAACCCGAGACGCAGATCAGCATTCAAAACGTTTGGAGAATCTCGCTGAATCTCACTGGTTTTCTCGATCTATGATGTGCAATGTTTCAAGTAATAAATGAAATAATATCGTATCAACGGACTGTTTTTAACAAAGGAATGATTAGCCAGATCGTTATATGTTATCAGTTTGCTCATGTCTTAAAATCAAATTGTCCCCACGAACGCATCCGCGGGCTCAAGCTGAAGGTATATTTTGGGATTGTAACAATTCAAGCTTTCCATACCGCATGGAATTTCCGGTACAGGAGCGAGTATAAACAAAGTTTATAGGTCAGCCATGACCATTTTACACGCTCTCTTTACATTTGATTCTAATCTGGTCAGTATGATTCCAACGTTTAAATATTGAATATCATTAATGTGACAATGAACGTTATTGCTGCGGAAAGAAATTTCATGTACGACAAATTATGAAATACCCGTAGTTTACAGTGGTTAGCGAGTTTCACCGGGCTGTTCCGCACGTGGGCAATAGCCTCTACGGTCTACCGTTCAGACTCACTCTTACCGATCACTTACACTTTTCCAACGGCAAATAATACCCAGATACCACGTTAATAGGACTAGATGCCTGCAGCTTGGTTGGACAGATCTACCGATTACCATTGATTTGTTTTTAAATGTATTTCCTAACGTTCATTTAACCGTATTGACTATTGGCCATTTTAGCGAACGGATTTTGCCCCATCTGTCAGATGTAAACATCGCCTGATCGTGGGGTTACTCTTTCAAATGTGATTTATTTTTCAAAGGTTGAAGATTGATATTTTGCTTTCCACATCCTTGAATTATTTACTTGCATCAGTAATGTTACCCTTAACATGGAAATAGAATGATCTGTTAATATGATGTATCATTGTAATACACTAAAACATGAGTTCTTTATTACATTCCTACAAGTTTGATTATGTGTTATATGATAGTTCAGTCACACTTTTGTTATCAGTTAGTCAGCAGAGTGATCCTTTAGATCTCAGAAATAGCTATCCAAAACAACTGTGCTGGTTTGAGTTTACAGCCAAATTTCATTAGCGGCTAGGGAAATAATCAGACCCTAAGTAGGTTATTGAAGTCAAGAGCCTCTTTTGTCTGGGTATCTGCTACATCAATATTGGTAATAAAATTGTTGTCAAATGTTCAATGTGTGTAATCCAAACAGTTGTTCAATAGTACAATCACATCATTTGAATATATCATGTATAAGCTATAAATGACATGGTCATCTGTCAGTTAGTCTTGAGCACTGTGCATCTGGTCTAGTGTTGAAGTGTTATTAAGCATATCTAAAGCCCCAAATCACACATGAGGCCTTTTTAGAACAGTGCAGTTCCCAAGATGTAACAAACTGCCTGGTTAGGCATGGCTTGGGAGGTCACTTTTTTTGTTGCCCATCCTGGACCTGTTGCTTGCCACTTATAAGGTATAATTTATGGGACCATTAGGCAGTAACCATTAATAGTTATGCTCCTCAGCACAGTTTTGCCCTGTCCATCTGTCTGCTTGTAAACTTTTGGTGTAACATTTTTTTGATAATGCAAGGCACTCTTATATTGATTATTGTAAAATAATCTCATTAGCTATGTTAACCAAATAGGGAATACCTGTTTCAAATTAAACATGAATCACTCTTATATTGATGATCACTTACAAAGTAAATATCAGCACTGCAATACCTTTTGTTCCTGAGTAATTATCTCAATGGGGAATAATTCTTGATGGCACTTTTCTTATAATGCAAGCTAGAAACTTTACATTGACCAAATCTTGCAAACTTTAACTCATAGCTTTATGGCTTTTGATCCCTGACTTGCTAGATAAAAGCAAATTAAATTTGCTTGTTCAAGGAAAAATGTAGCTAAGTTATTATTAGCTTATGGTTGTTTGGGTGAATCATTTCTTAAAAATTTAAATTATTAGGCTCAAATGCTTAAACTTTTTGCATAACTACTTGGTGATGGACTGTTGTTGCTTGGGTTTGGGGGATATTGTTCAGCCCTGGTGTGTCATTGAATACAATGTTATACTATAAACGCTATGATTAAATGCTGTCATAACTTGTAAGTGTCAAAAGCAGCAGAGTTTACTAGCCATCAGCATTCTGTAGTTATTGTTAGGCTGTGAGATTGTCTAGGTGCTTGTGATGACATTTTGCTCAGCAGCATTCGCGATCTGGTAGTGATTAACTGCTTTACCTCCTGTTCTGGGTTTAATATTATGGACCCAGTATCTCAATTTAATCATATTGGAGATACATATCCTCTGTGTTGGTTAATCTGCCCTATTTAGGAAATTTATTTGTTCAAGATGGGCAACAGTATCAGCTGTCCAAACATCACAATTATGCTCATCTATCTCTGCATGATACCTCCTCATATCAAAGGGAGCAGTGTTTTGCTTTAGGACCACTAGGCTCTTACTTAGTGAAAAGACATTTGGTGATTTAAGATAAATGTATAGTTTAACATAAGAATAGTGATGAGGTCATGTGGCTTCATCTACATTACTGACAGCAATGTAGATGAAGCAACATCTCCTCCTCACTATTCTACATGATGAGTTACATTTGCAACATAAAGGTCCATGTGCTAAACCACCATAATAATTCTTCTGCATGCATGTTAATAGTAAATTCACAACTTCATCAATATTGTGGCTTCACCAATACTGTGGCTCCACCATATTGTGGCTTCACCAATACTGTGGCTTCAATAATATTGCGGCTTCATCAATATTGTGGTTTCACCAATACTGTGGCTTCACCAATGTTGTGGTTTCACCAATACTGTGGCTTCACCAGTGTTGTGGGTTTCACCAATACTGTGGCTTCACCAATACTGTGGCTACACCAATATTTTGGCTTCACCAAATGTTGTGACTTCCCCAGTGTTGT
>CM067344.1:6300111-6328736 GCA_034190875.2 Urechis unicinctus
GACTCCCTTATTGGATAATGATGTGGCCGAGTGTGCAAATCGCGGCTACTACGGGTCATTATCCTGAAAACATCATGTGGTTAGCAGGACTTACTGAGTATTCGAGATATTGGGTATCACCATTGTCATATATACACCAGCACGACATATAGTCTGAATGCCAAGGTCCGAGATTTCGATTGCATATGCATGCAGTTTGATAAAGCTTAGCAGCTGTTTTTTAATGCTTAAAATGCATACATGGCAAGTGCATAACTGGTGTGCATTACGTCGTGTTAGGTCTATGAAACAGGGTTTAGGACTGATAAGACAGAATACGCTTATGTTGGAAAAAGAAGCAACACGTGCGCTGCAGGAGTTTAACTCATTCAAAACGTGGACACACAAAAGCTATTACATCTTCTACGGTTATCCCAAGGTATAAGATATAACACCATCTTGCATCAAGTTGCAACTTGACTAAATCCTACCAGCCACTGTCAGTCAATGTACCCTTCGTTCAGAAGTGATTGACGACAAAAAAGCCCAGTGTAAGAAGTCGATTTGATTGTTATTTGGGTGATGTATGGTTTGAGCAGCAGTAGACAAATCAATTTCTGGTTGGAAGCTTGATCTCCCGGAGCGCTGAAATCCACTTATCAGCCTCATAGAATCAGTTAAGCCTCAAAGAACTGAATGATTGATTCACTCTTCGTGTAAGTTCGAGTTGCATTATTTAATGAGAAAGAGTATTCACAATGAAATTGATTGCCTATATCTAGCAATTATTTATTTTTCCATGTCATGTACGTTGACAGAAGAACCACCACAAAATGTCATATTTAGGTTAATGTTGAATTTCCAGCCGCTAGAACGCTAAATAGGAGTAAAATAATTCTGGAATATGCAGTGTGTGTATTGCAAAATCGAGAAGAGTTTTGTTACATTCCTGAGTGAATATTCTGTTTTTTCCTGACTGCTTCTTTTCCTTAATCAATTATCAATTGTAAATCGATGTTTGAGTTCACGTGTTCCGTGTAGCATTCATATGTAATTGTAAACTGCTTCCTTTGTACTGCATTATCATTTTCATGCAGCATTTTTAGGCTGATTTATGAAAAGTGGCAGCCACTTGATCATATTTCCTCCACTAGGCATTATATAAAAGACCTTGCCGATATAAAACGTAACATAAAGTGCTCCGCTTCGTAAATTTGCTGTATTGTTTCGAATCAAATCAATTCAATAACTCGAATGAACAATTAAAAAAGTAAATTATCCCAAATGAATTTCTACTTTATTTGAAAGCCATAGCAGTACAACGATAAAACATTTTATACCAGAAGCAGCACTGTTATAGTCTTCCAGTATGACGTTTCGCCGTTCTTTACCATTGATATCTGTCTTTGATGAATGCAGTTGGGCTAATAATATGGCGTTTTCTATTCCCACTAAACCTATCTTTCATGTTGCACTAGATGGTTTAGGACCAAATGATGACACGAATATATGCTCAATGCGCATCAACATTGACTGATAAGCCTGCCTCGTGCGATATAACACTCTATAAAATCGTCTATCATCGAAAGCAGATTAGGGGAATGTATTTATAGGTACGATGTTACGAAATAGCTAATAACTTGCGTCATTGCTCCTGGAAGCTCCCGCATGACCGGCTGTATCATGCTGTAGATATCATTAACTGAATGTTCTGTCAAAGCAGAGCGGTCTCCAGACAGTGAAACGTCTATAAACAAAACCTCGATGAAGTACAGATTGTCGCTTTATCACATAGGTGATGCAGTAGTGTGTTTAGAGTCCTGAGCTCCATTGTGCTGCTATCTCTTATGTAAGGGGAGTTTCATTGACAAATTAATTGCTGCCAAACATTTATTTATGCAGCTTAGAAAAATCTGTACAAGCTACGTTTTTGAAGATATTGATAATCAATATGCCTTAAAGTTCAGGTACAGATATCGCCATTACATTACAAAGTGGCAATACAGTGTGATGCATGTTCATGTCATTAGCATTGTGGGAAAGAAGTTATTGTGGTCGAATGAAACGCTATCTTTTCGTCTGTCAGTCTATCGTCTAATGGTCATTATTGCAATTAACGAATCAAGAGGACTAATCTTCCATATAAGTAAATTCAAGGACATGTTTATCGACTGATCGCTATATGCAACAACTATTATTGCCACATTGGATCGAAATAACCATCAACGGTTGTAATAAACCACTGAAGTAACTGTTTTAAACTAAATCGTAAAATTGACAGATATTTGCTGGGGATTGTACGCGTGAATTACATTCTTCTAAAATGGAAATATCCACACCAAACGCTTCTAGTAAATACTGCGCCGCATCGTTGGTTGTCAGAGCCACCACATATAATTGGTTGATGCAAACTGAATGAATCCGCCTATATCTATATGATCATATAACCTAATCATTCTGAGAGGCAATATTTAATCTTCTTCCCCAGCTTATAATCTGTCGTCAATTTCACTGGAACTTGTGTTCTTACAACGCAACATTCTACCGGTACGTTACATCTGTGTATTATTATTTCTACTAAATGAATATGGGAAACTAAAGAGCCACACACTGTTACAAAGCAATAAATGATTCATCAGCTAGTACTGGTGAATTCATTTCGTTTAATTACCTTGAGGATAGCACATTGTCATAAAGACAACCGCTAGAGCCGATGTATAACCCACATTTGTGGATGATGTATTGGTTAGTCTTGATGTAATAATATCTTAACGTATAAACTAGTATTATGTTTACAATGCGTGCATGTGATATGATCCATCGATAAATGGATGCGTTGTAAATAAACGCTTATCTTTCCTACATGTGGGATTATTATTACTTATTTGACACTTACGAAAGGTCCATCTTTTGCTCCTAGATCAATTTTACTAGATACATGAAATATGATTCTTGAATCGATCCAATCAATCGGCCTCTGTCAAACAAAGTAAGCTCACATAAAACTAGATGACTAGGTAAAGGTTTATATTTTGCTAATAACGGGGATGTTGACTGTTTGAGAATCTTGAGTATATCGATTGTGCAGAGATGCATATACGTAGAGCATTGAAGTTATCAATGACTGGATTAAACCACAATTAATGTCAGTTCTACTGGAAGAGATGACGTTATTATAGCCGTTCTGTGCCCTTTGATTAAATTCCAAACTCTATGATCCATATATCTTACAGTTATTTCGACTGCCATCCTCCTATACTGACTCATAATATTACGTCAAGAGGTATTTAATCTTATTTTTGAGCAAAGCAAGTAAGAGGTACTTATATCATATGTACTTTTCATTGATAAGGGTGCAATAGCTTTAAAGATATTTAGCTGAGGTTCTGTAACGTAATAAAAACACACTCGTATGCTGTTGGTTATAGACACAAACAGATAACTGCAAATGGGTGCCTTATCCACTAGTGCACTTTAAGCACCTGTCCTTCAGTCAGGGCTCATTGTCGAATGCCGATTGGGAGGAAATAAAGATGGGACAAGCCTTCACAATAAACCAGGCAAACGTCAATGATGGAGACAAGTTTTGTGCTTATCGGTTTAGTTCTACACTCTGCGCCGCGTTTATATGACTTACTTTGTTCAACATGGCCTTGATATTGTGTGAAACGGAGAGCTATACCGACATTATTCAAGAGCAGGCATCGTCGCGTCCAATGCATCGCTCTCTGACGCGAAAACAACTGTTTAGATTATGTCAGATGTTGCGTGTACAGTTATTTGGGGGTTCATCGGAGAAGCGCAAAGAAATTTACAATGGTTGGTATCAAATAGTGTCACTGTGCGCGCACCCTAAAGGTGATATATAACACGCCCAGACATGCAACCTGGAGTGTTGGATCCGGATGCGTTGAGCAGCAGGATTGATACGCATCCATCGTGCCTGGTAAGGCTATGCATGAAAGAAACCGAATTGATTACTTGCCTTGCAGAACGCGCTCATCTATTCTGCTTGCAGTTCAGAGAGAGAGTGAAATCCATAACAAACCTGGTATGGTAGGTATCGAACAAGCGTTAATTGTATTAACACCATACATGCGGATATCTATATAGTACCAAAGATGGAGTCCTCGGCATGCGGCAGTTGGTGGACGGTCTTGACATCCTTATGAGGCAACATGATAAGCCACACTTATTGTGATTCAATGCGAAGTACATGTATGACGTTCCAAATTCATCCTTGTTTGTTTGAACCTCTATGTTTATAATGTGATTAAATTAATATTTACTGGGAATTTAACCTCGTCGGTCATCGTCATCAAATTACAACCAATTCTTTGTAAGCTAATCAAACAGCATTCATCATGGTGAGTAACAAAAAGGGCTTAAGTTGCTACGGAACTGCTGCCTCGCAACAATCTGTGTTATCCAAAGCAATGCTTTGCCCAGATTGCTGTGCCATTGTAAGGGCCAAATATAGGATATTATTATGACTATTCTGCTTCTCCCTTTCAACAGCCATCGAGGTAACAATATGTCACAGAGTCGCTGATTACTATTTCTCAATGTAAATGTTAAGACATACGTTGAGCACAAAACAAGACCACGACGTCAAATCATTGCCTAATTGCTCGGTAGGAAAGAAAAAAGTTGAAAGTGGCATTTCAGTCATGAATGTTAAGAGCGAAAGTAGCCAACGTCATCCTTGCATATTTTGCGCTGAAAGTGGCATTTCAGTCATGAATGTTAAAATCAAAATTAGCCAACATCATCCTTGCATATTTTGCACATCAAATGAGCCATTTAAACGCTGGTGCGATTAATTAGGTCAGTAAAATTATGCTGGGCTCAAAAAACATTAATTTAGTTACGAGGTGTCCATTTGTTAACATAACCTGCACAACCGTACTGTCTTGATCAAGTGGTCTTGTCTAGGTCAAGCTATAATCAATTTACATTACATTGACACTTGTGTATTATATTTATAGCTTTGCGAAATTATGCTCTGCAAATTTACATTCAAAAGTTGCAGAAAAAGGAAAAACATTAAGAAAATATAGGGTTACATTTCCGTATAATACGGTATTTTTCTATTAAAGCAATTGTCATGTGAACCATATCTCAATAAGCATTGCGAATATCAACTGTCGACCACTAATAAAGGAGAAGCAATCTAATGTCGAGGATTTTAAAACGATATGTACCAACGTACGGCTCTCATACATGGGGTTAACTGACACCGTTTTGACGCAAAATCAATGATTTGTGATAATATAGCAGGGGTATCACCAACACAATAATGTACTGTCTTTATGGGTCAATTATGGTTTATTCGAGATAAAACAACTCTCTCGATCATTTTCCTCGGTGAATGACCTCCGGCGCCTGTATAAACATATACATGGTGTAAGCACATTCCATGACCCATCCTAGTTTTATCGACCACGTCGATATGTGGCTGCTGGAACATTTACCACACTGAGAGATTATATGAGAATGATTCTGACGTGTTTAAAGGGATCAACAATCTGACATAACGTTAGTCTGAGAACGTACTGTCGTATTGCCCTTATTAAGCTCCAGGATGGCAAAAGCATTATCAACGACACAGGTATATATGATATCAGTTAATGCATCACAGGCGACCGTTCGGTTACAGCCCAGTCTCTAACTGGAAGTCTAATGCAAGGTGATTCGTAAGACTTGGATAAAAGAGCCACACGAAAGATTTGCACTCTTAAAAACGAGCAGCCTTAGGCCTTCATGGCTGATTACTGTCAAAATAAAGCAACTACACTGAGTAATAATCACCTTCAGGTCAATTATAGAAGCTCTAAATGATTCCTTATAAGGGAATTCATGCCGCCACTGGAACGTATTACAACCTCATATATATGCAGCGATCACATGAGAATCAGTATAATAACATATGAAATGCGTAATGTGTGATGGTGATTAAATCAACAGACTGCAGATGAGTGAATATAAATCAATAATAAAAGAGCATGTCCGATAATTTGCTCTGATTTTGTATCTTTCTGTAGAAATCATTAATGGGCTTCATCTTTTGTTTCAATATCAGACTCTATTCACACCTCAGTTCTATATTCAAATGCGCACTTTTTTATTTATATAAGGTTGAAAAACAAAGAACCACTAAGTGGCAATATAAATAAATTCATA
Organism: Urechis unicinctus; assembly: GCA_034190875.2. Lineage (NCBI taxonomy): Eukaryota > Metazoa > Annelida > Polychaeta > Xenopneusta > Urechidae > Urechis > Urechis unicinctus. The sequence continues at coordinate 6,306,274 of CM067344.1, forward strand.
CAGGAATTCGTAATGAAAGAAAATCCGGATATGAGACCTCATATAATCGATTTGCCGCACCCTCGAATATTGGTTATTTACAATAAATCCAGGAAGCGCTCGTAGCTGATAGGCTGGCTGAGCGCTGTGGCATTACCAAATACTTACTTCTACCTTTTGCTAGGTCGTTAATTTCAATGGCAACTTAGCTCGTCGCCTAGATGCAAACGTTTTCAATTGGAAAGTAAATTGTATCTCTGTGTAGTCGGTGAACTAATGGCAGAGGATGTTCAAGAAGTCAGTGACCGGCCAGTGGCCGACCTAAATAAAGAGACGCAGTTTGTTACATACCGAAGCCCAACCGTGTCATTCATTCCAATGCCATTAGCAACTCACCCGACATAAGAATGATCCACAACTAAATCAATATCCAGGGAGCCACATGACCTTGAGAGTGTAGAATAATACTACCTACACCATCGCCACACTATTATCGGCAGATCCACCAGTAACATAATCTACAGCTTGACACACCTAATTAAAGCTATGCTATCGCTCACCTTTAATTAGATTTCACCTTTCATAGACATCAGGCTGGCTGTCAATTTGTATTTAGCTCTACATTTTCTCAACTTACGATCTGGAGCATGCCACGTTTATAACAAAACTAATTGCACTTTTGTTACTAATAAACGAAGTAGAACAGTTTACCTTATGCCTTCAATCAGTTAATAACTGCACAGAATGACTTTACGCTGCACAACCGCGTGGTCATGATGAGTGTGGAACTGCGTTAGAGACAACCATAGATATTCAACATAATTTCATGTCAGGCCGTTGAATTCTACAGAGTATTTCTGGCCGTTGAATTCTTAACATTATCACATGTGCCTCCGGTTATTCACCAAAACCAACGTTCCAGTTGCTTTGTGAATACAGTGTTTTTATGCATTATGCTCAGTTTCGCATTAAAAATAAACCCTTATTAAGTAAGATATAACCGAGTCATAGCTTGGCGCGATATTAAAATCGGCCCTTATCATTTGAATCTGTATATTTTCCTTTCGTATTCCGAAGAAAATGCAGCATCGGAACCACAAACTATTAGTTGGTATATCTAGCGACTTTGACACGATATGGTGTTATCAAATAATACGGCAGATATACACATAAACGCAAATACACACATATATACTCAAACGCAGCGTTTTACTCCTCGCCAGCGTGTTACCTTTGTAAATATAATCATACAACGAGCAAACAAAAGGTCGAGGCACTTTGTGCTGTTCGGTCTGTATCAGACAGACAGAACTTTCTTGATATATTTGAGTGGATTTGTAATCTCTGCAACTATATTTAGCAATGAGTTAAACTGCAGATTTTGATGCCTTCATCAAATACCAGTACAATGTGTTTGGCTGAACAAAACGCCTATTATTCACGAAGATAAGCTAATTATGTAGATTAAAACGTGTCGTTGACTACATATATATTCAATTCAGGCTACCCCTAATGGATAGGTATTGTATGGAAACATTTTCATGCGGTCAAACTACTAACTGTATTTCAGCAATAGGGGGATTTATGAATAATATGAAAACAGGGACGAGTAAAGCAATTTTATTACAATATTAAGACCTTAGATCGAAGAAGAATTCTATGTTTATTGACGATGTTAATGCATGGTTTCACGTTTGTACCAATTAGAATATATTGACTTAACCTTGGTGATTTGCTTGCAAATTCGACAAACAAAAAACAACGCCAGGCAGATGTAATCTTGATGGCTCATCTGTTGACTTCAGACGTTTTAAGACCTACAACTATCCGTCACGTTCGTATTCCGTACATTTTTGTTGTAAGTAAAACTGCACAGAAATCATAATGCTGCGTGAATTGGACGCAACTGGCCAACTTTTCGATGACGTTGAACTGCGCACTAGACTGACTTATTTGACAGGGACTCACTCTGTCGTTAGACATGGCCCCGGCTCTTTGTGGTCATTAGCTTTTGGAGCATTAAATGTAGATTTTGACATCTCTAAAGCATCTGATCTGCTATTCGTAGACATATTTTAAATCAATACAGTTTCTCCTAGTTACATGGAAAATGTCATTTTGATGAATGTGAAGCGCTCGTCTCATTTCGGGATAATTTTGTTTCACGAGCTTTTCATTAGCTTTTGGCAAATACCCTCAAATCGATTTATCATTCTAAGAACAGATTCGTTCCGATAATAACCAACCCCGATTATGTACATTTTAAGATGACAACGTTTCGTTTGTATCCTGCAGCAGCAGTTGATGGGGATGTACACAACTCTCTTTATCCTTGAAAGTAAATTGACTGCCATTAATTCTCAAATATAAATATTTATTGATGGCCGTTGACAGACTCTGGACAAACTCAAGATATTTAAAACCCCGTTTTCATATAATTATCTCAAATAATATTGCATATGAATATTATTATAGATTCATAAAATATACCTTGATTTTGGTACATTGTGTTGCTGTATTACATGCTCTTACATCATTCATTGAAGCCATTATCTCATTGATGAGTACCTGTTGGCCATGTTTTTATTTGTTGCTTCTGGCGTAGAATAAAATAACTGCCCAAACATTACTGAGCGTATGCTATGTCCCATATACATACAGGCTTATTCAATGACATATATGAAATAATTTTGGCTAATCAAATAATGCAGTCAAATGGTTTTTCTATTTTTTCAAGCGATTCGGCACTTTTAGCTGGGAAAATGCATTATTTTCGCTCTGCTTGTTAGGAATATTTGCCTATAGTGACCAATTATATAAATGTCTGCGCATTCGTTGGCCATGAGGGCTATATCCAGGGTAATTGCTTGCATCTATCTCTAATGTTAAATTGTATTAGGGGTAAATTTAGCATGCCGTACTTGCATTGGTGCCCCAGGAGAGACAGCAAAACAGTAAATCGTCCGTATCGCTATTGGTGCACCACTCAATGCGAATTAAATCTGTCCAATATTTGTCTAAATAGACGAACTCATGTGTTAATAATAAAGTTTAATTTCCAGCCCTAAAATTAGTTTAATAGATTAAATAAGATGTCTATGGACGATTGAGGGTACCGACCAACGATGCGTTCTCGGTATAGGAAATCAAAACAAAATCACAGTGTGCATTAAATCCCACAGGAGAAATTCATTTTTTTACATTTGAAGTCGTAATGATATGGGTGCTCTTAAGTGCTGAGCAACCATTGTTCCGGTGTATTAGAATATAAAGCGAGATTGAGGACTGCTCAGTGGGGACGAATGGAAAATGTGACCGAATACTCGGTCAATTGCGAATGATCCGTCGCAGGTCTATTTAGTAAAACTCTATCTAATGAAGGTAGCTGAATACTTCGTGATTGGATAATGATGTGGCCGAGTGTGTAAGTCGCACCTACTACGGAGCATTATCCTGAAAACATCATATGGTTAGTATGACTTACTGAGTCTTCGAGGTATTGGGTATCACCATTGTCATATGTACATCAGCACGACATATAGTGTATTGTTCTGCTGCAAGGTGCCGCCTCATCGTAGCGTTCGATTGCCCAGGTCCGAGATCTCGATTGCTGATTTTGGAAAAAGAAGCAGCACGTGCGCTGCTGGCGTTTAACTCACTCAGAACTCGGAAACACAATAGCTATTGGTAACGCCACGGCTATCCCGAGGTATGAGATGTAGCACCATCTTGTATCAAGTTGCGACATGACTTAATCCTACCAGCCACGATTGCAAAAATAATCGCTGCCAAACATTTATTAATGGAGCTTAAACAAAACTAAGTTAGCCTCGTTTTTGAATATTTTGATAAGCAAATATGCCTTATGTTCGGGTAGAAATATACTTAAAACATTACAATGTGCTAATACAGTTTGTGATACAATTTCATGTCAACAGCTTAGTTGTAAAGAAGTTATTGTGGCCAAATGAAGCATCATTATGCCACAATAACGTGAGTCAATAGTATAATGGTCATTTTTGCATTTAACGAATCAAGAGGACTAATCCTTCAGCACAAGTATATACAATGACATATTTAGCGACTGATAGCTATTAGCAACAATAATTGTTGCCACATTAGAGCTGAATAACCATCAACGGTTGCGATAAACAACTAAAGTAACTTTGTTCTAAACTAAATCGTATATTTTACATAAATTTGCTGGGGATTTCATTACTGTCTTCTAAAAAGAAAATATGCACTCCAGGCGACTTGTTCCATCAAGCGCTTCTATTAAACACTGTGCGGTGACGTTCGCAATCATAGCCAAGACATACAATTTGGTGATGCAAATTAAAAGGATCCTCCTATGTCTCTAATCATATAACTTAATCATTCGCTATATATTCTGAAAGGCAAAATTTATTGTTCGTCTACAACTGATAACCGTGTCAATGTCTCTGGAACTGGTTTACTTCAACGCACCATTATACTATGTCTAGCGGTACGTTACATCTGAGTATGATTGTTTGTACTGGACACATCGTTAAAATACAGCGGGGAAACTAAAGATCCTCACACTGTTACAAAGTAATAAATGATTCATAAGCTTGCACTGGTGGATTCATCTCGTTTGATTAACCTGAAGATATCACATTGTCACAAGGAAAACCGCTAGAGCCAACGTATTACACACATTTGTGGATAATGTATTGGTTGACCGTGATGAAATAGTATCTTTAAGTCTAAGCAAGACTTACGTTAACAATGCGTGCATGTGATATGAGTCATAGAAAAATGGATGCGTTGTACATAGGCACTTGTCATTCTACATGGGGAATTCTTCGTAATGATTCGACTTAAACGAAAAGTTCCCTCGTCTGCTCCTAGATCCATTTTGCTAGACACATAAAACGTGATTCATGAATCAATCTAATCAATCGGTCTCTCTCGAACAAAATAGGCTCACATAAAACTAGGTGACTTGGCTAAGGCTGATATTTTGCTAGTAACGGTGATGTTGACTTATTGAGAATTTTTAATATATCGATTATGCAGAGATGCAGTGAGAAACGCAGTGCACTGAAGTTATCAAGATGATTATAGGAGGGTAACAAACCGAGTATACAGCCAATGACTGCATTAAACCACAATTAATGTCAGTTCTATTGGAAGAGATGCTGCTATTATAGCCGGTCTGTGCCCTTTGATTAAATTCAAAACGCCATGATCCATATATCTTACATTTATTTCGACCGCTATCCTCATATACTGACTCATAATATTACGTCAATAGGTATTCAATCTTATTTTTGAGCAAAGCAAATAAGAGGTGTTTATATTATTGGGCCGATGCAGCTGTTTGGATAGGCTAATTTTCAATGATAAGGGTGCTATTGCCTTAAAGATATCTTGTTGAGTTTCTGTAAGGGGGAAAACACACTCATTTATTGTTGGTTATAGACACAAACAGACGCCTTATCCACTACAGCACCTCAAGCACCTGCCCATCAGTCAGGGGTTTATTGTCGAAATGCCAGGAAATACAGATAGGAAAAGCCGTCAAAATAAACCAGGCACATGACACTGAAAGATATTGCTATTTTGCCTATCGGTTCAGTTCTACACTGTGGGCAGCGTATGTAAGACTTTGTTACACACGGTCATGACATTGTGTGAAACGACATTATTCATGAGCAGGCATCGTCGCGTCCAATGCATCGCTCTCTGACGCGACAATAATTGCTTGGATTGTGTCCCATATTGCAGTGTTCAGAAAATTGTGGTCTCAATCGCCATCAGAGGAGCGCAAAGAAATTTACAATGGTTGGTATAAAATAGTGTCACTGTGCGCGCACCCTAAAGTTGATACATAACACACCCATGCGGATACCTATATAGTTGCAAAGTTGTAGTCCTCGGCATGCGGCACTTGGTGGACGGTCTTGACACCCTTATGACGCAACATGATAAGTCACACCTAATGTGATTCAATGAGAAGTACATGTATACCATACCGGGTGTCACGTTAAACATAATGTACCTCCACAAATTATCCTTGTTTATTTCAAACTCTATGTTTATAATGTGATTAAATCAATTTGTACTGTGAAATTATCCTCGTCTGTCATCGTCATCAAATCACAACCTATTCTTTGGAAGCTAATCAAACAACATTTATCATGTTGGGTAAAGAAAATGGCCTTAGTTGCTACACAACTGCTGCCTAGCAACAATCTGTATTATCCAATGCAATGCTTCGCGCAGTTTGCTGCGCCATGGTAAGCGACAAATATAGGATATTATGATGACTATTCTGCTTTTCCCTTTCCACACACATCGAGGCAATAATATTTTACACAGTCGCTGATTTCTCAATGTAAATGTTAGGACATGCGTTGTGAATAAACAAGACCACGACGTCAAATCACCGCCTGGTGGCTCGGTAGGAAAGACAAACGTTAGTCTGAGAACAAAACAAAAAATTCTCCGTTAATCAATAACTACCAGTATCTAGCTGAATTAACAGTTCATTGTTCGTTATTACAGAAATAACTGAAGTCATGAAGGAGCTATGTCGTTGGCAGTGATGTTTTATCCGATTGTTACAATATCCCATGTCTAAATGCTCTGATTTTTAGAGCTTCAAGTCATAAAAAATAGCCACCTACTGACGTTGCACATAGACTGACACTGAAACAAGATGCATATGTATCAGTCTAAAAGGACCAAGAGAAGAGGCAATCATGCCCAAAAAACACGAAATGTGCTGAGAAAATGTATATATATTTTTGTGTGTGTTATAAATACGCGCTCAAATTAGATATAGCATGATGTGTTACGTACCGGGGTTATATATAAACTCTCACTTCGCGTTTACAAAAGTCATAGCGTCCGTTAATAACTACATCGTTTATTTTCATAACACATTTCAAAGGGATTTTAACGAAGATAAGGTTGGCAAAAACTGAGGTGTAGCATGGAATTATTCATTTTGCCTTGTTTGAAGCCGTTACCAATTGCTCAGATGAAGTGAGTGGCATAATTGATTTGATTCGACATAGTCACATACCACACAGCTTCTATAAGTAAAACACCGGTGCAACCTGGCATGTTAAAGTACACCTAGTCATGAAGAAAAACAATATCATAAGAAAACTCGGAAGAACTAGTGCTGGCCAAATTTCTTTTATGAAACTTATACGTTCTTCAGTACAAACCCCCAAACGGCGTATTTGCAAAACATCCTTCACTTCTGATCACTCCATTCGTGCGTAATGACGAATTTACGACAATCCGAGATAGCTATTTGTAATATTTGCAAAACGCCGATCAATGGTTTCCATGAACACCCTCACACTGACCCTTACAACAATAAAAGTCTTATTTCTGACCTTATCAACCGTTCATTACAGTGAGCGGAATGTGTGTATTTTCGGAATACTAAGACTAACTAAAAAATAATGTAACCTTAGTTAACAAGACGTATTCCTTAAAGTCATTGCATATACCAATTTGTAGACGATGCAGGGAATATGACAGTATGGATTGTCACGGCCTCTCGGTAAACCCCCAGAACCCTGATGTCGATATAGATTACCTATACAGTTAATTGAACACTGGGAACCTATCTTTAAGAAGAATCGTGGGCTGATAATGACATCAGTACGATATTATATATCTCCTGTGGACATATGGCTGCCAATAATCCCGAGGGATGGTGAAACACATACAGAAAACTGACAAGGTAGGCTTCATGTTATTGGTCTTAAACCTGCCGAGGCATGGACGATCGACATACAGCATAATGCGGGTGGCTTACATCGAATGGCTCTGTGGTGATCGCTTCCCTTAGTATAAACACTGCAATCGTATGGTGGCGCTACCGTGACGCAAACAAAAGCACATGGGAATACTGGGCTGACTGACATCCCTGCAATTGATACGAGCGGGAAATAAATGTTGTTTTGCAGAGCCTTGCCAAAACACGTCGCACAATAGGCTAAAAAAATAGCGTTTTCTATTTGATAAATGTGTGGGATATACCTATCGAGAAAAGTTTGTCTATCACAGCGTCCGCGCAGTTAAGGATTCTCCACCTTTCTTGCACGTGCTGTAGGTGGTGGTTTAAGAGTGTCAGGAGCTTGGGAACTGGTCTGGGTTAAACAGTGACATTTGTTGGTTCGTCAGGAACATGTGAGGGTCTCGAGCAAAGTGTTTATAGCTACGCTAAGTTGTGTGGTGATCAGATGATGATACCATTAAAATTGTATAGAGCACTAGGTCTAATTTGTGAGCTGACACGGTTTCAGACGTCGTATCTAGTATGAACAGACATTAGTGTATATCATCGCACCAATTCAAGGACAAACATAACTTATAGGTTTTTCAATAAAGCAGAACGTGCTCGAAACGTGTGATTCAATGGCTGGATAGAAAAGGCCCTTGTTGTATCTACGCCATATGAGCGGATATCTATTTAGTACCAAAGCTTTGGTTTGTGGCAGTTAATAGACTTGTCATCCTATTAAGACAATATGATTAGCCATATTCCTTGGAAAATTAGTGCGCACTACGTGTATGTCATATCAGTTCACCAGCATTTACACCCTAAAACTTTCCTTGTTTACTGAAACCTCGATGTGAAATTAATATCTGCGGTCATTCGTATTAACTCAACAAACATTCATTGTAAGTTAATTGAACGGTATTTGACATTGTGGTGAACGGAAATGCCCTCAGTTGTTACGGAACTGCTGCCTCGCCGCAATCTCTTTTATCTATTGCAATGCACCAGGAAGTGAGTGGGCTGCGCTGTAGTATGCGACCAATATACGAGAGTATTATGGGCATTCGGGCTCTCCCCTTTCAACATCCATCAAAGTAACAAAATGTCACGTAGCCAATTCACCTTCTGTTAGCTATATTCCTGTTTGAATAGGGTGGCCTGTTGTTTGGCCGATCGCTTGAAGCCTTTCGTAATATCCTGATATACACAAACTGCCGTTAAAGTGATCATATCTTATGCATAAGCAGACACAAAAGGCTTCTCTCTGCGCATCAAGGGCTCATAATTTACCGGTCCTACCCATAGATTGATTCATTAACTGCGATCGAGCTTGGTCAAGTTGATGGGAAAATCATTGTAATGTCGAAGTGTTTGCCTGCAATACCATTACATCAAATATAGGCCGAAAACACAAGGCTGCGCGAATTAATTTACAAAACACTGCATCCCATTTTCGCCGAGGATCTTAGTACATTTAAAAATTTGCCCGAAGACTTGCTTATATCTACGCTCGTTGACTCATTGCCATGGGACATTCTGAGTGTAACCAGGCCTTGACCAGGGTCAGTGATTATTATTAGCCTAACTAGGATTATTGTCACATCCCATCGCTTAGATATAAGCATCAACATGCCGATTGCACATTCGATGACCCAGGCCGCGTTTTATCGCCATGTCAGTATGAGATTATCAGTGCATTGACCACAATGAGAGATTATATGGTGACAATTCAGGCTTGTTTAAGGAAATATCACTATCGCTATTGCGCCTTTTTAGCTCCACGATTGCAAAGGCATTTATAAATGTCGCGTGTAGTTGCGACACCAGTTAATGCATCACAGGTTACCATGTAGTCTCTCATTTGAAATCGATCATAGATTATCTAAATAATTCCTTATTTGGGAATTCATTACTGCCTTAGGGTAAGCATTACTGCCTCATTTACATACAGTGATAACGTGGTATAACAGTACATCTGGAAACACTTTAAGTTATGTTTGATGGTGATAAGATCAATAGGCCGCAGATGATTGAATATAAGCCAATAACAAGAGCAATATATTGTTATACTTGCTTTTATTAATTTTTCTCTGCACTAAAGGAAGCTTCATCGTTTGTTTCGATATAACTATCTGTAAAACAATGTAACCCTAGTAAACAAGATATCATTGCTTAGAAATACCCAGCAGATTACCGATGGCGGTTGGAAAGGTAAAAGTGAGTGCTATTGTCAACAGCATGACTTTGATTTGATTAACATTTACAATCATTAGAGCAAGATACCTTAACTGGATGTTACCAAGCAACTTAGCATTACACACCTTTTAAATTATAACATAAACTCCTTAATTTGCAAAAACCATTCGCGACACCACTTTCTTATGAATGCAGACCAAAAATTGCACAATTGATTTGCCATTCCTCAAATCGCTGAACATTAGCTGACCTCATACATTTCATAGTTACTGGTTGCCTTCTTTCGTCTGAGCCCCTAGGCCACATATGAACGGAATATGTGCTGCAAGCATTCAATAAATCACAGTTATTTGTCATCATGTAAACTTGTATCTTCACATCTTTTCCCGACACCAAAACAAGAAGATATCATTCGTTTGTATAGTCAACTGAAGCCCACTAAGCTATGATATCCTATTAAAAAGAAACCTTCTGCAACATAATGCGCACATATTTAGGAATCCCTACTTTGTGCACTAAACCTTATGTAAAACAAATTTGATACAGGTATATGACAGTATGGATATCGCGCTACTGGGGTGATAATATTATCATGGTCTATCGGTATGCCTCCATAAACCTGCCGCTGATATCGATAATCTTTGCAGGTGATTAAACGGATCCATGTAGGGTGTTCTGTTATGCAAACACTGCGAACATATCTTGAGGGAGAAACGTTGACAGACATTGACATTGCTGAGAAATAATGGCATACCTGTTGACATACGGCTGCCTATCACATCTCTTCTACGCATAAGTTCGTAAAAGCTAACAACACGTAGAGGTTGATTCCCTAGGCCAACGTGTTCATTTATCTCAATGCCATTATCAATCCACCCAACCCCCACCGACAAAAGTATGATCCACTAATAAATCAATGTCCAGGGAGCCGCCTGACCTTGAGTGCGGAGAATGGTACTACCTCCAGCATGGACACATTATTATCAGCACATCCACCAGAAACGTAATCTACAGCTTGTCATACCTAATTCGTGTTCATCTGGCTAGAATTTATAAATATGTCTCTATATGGCGCTCTGTTCAAGTGGCATCTTGCTTAAACTACACTATCATTCGCCATTAATTAGATTTCAACATGCAAGGACATAGTGTCCCCTGAAAGTTGTTTCAGCTGCATAAGCAAGTGAACATCAATTTGAAGATATTTGCACTGCCTAATACTACTTCCTAATTTAGCTACTCTAGATCGCAATCAATGTAACGATGATGTTTACTGGCCGGCACATTTGTAGCTGTTGTTACTTTTTCCCAGTTAATTCATTCATCCATTTGTTTTTTTGTGAAATCAATTTAGGGTTGAATTTTTTCCAACAATCGATATTTTAAAAAATCTAAACATATTGGCCAGAGTTCATCCTAATCTTTGCTTGTACAAATAGAAAATCGTCCATCGGCACCATTTTTGACTCACGTTTCTTTCCTTAATCAGAGGAGCAAATATGTGAACACGATTGCTATCTTAGACATTCATCAGCCGCGATGATAACAATATAGTTTGTATTTTAAATGCTTACAATCGCTGAAGTTAATACGTGCAACCAAGGTGCACGAGAACGCCTCTCCTGTCTTGGGTTTTTATTCCCTCGGTCGTGTTAATGTAACTCGAACACTTACAGTACATGGCTACTAGGAATGTGTTTAGATTATCTCAAGATTTTAATGCTGTGTCCACATTTCCTTGGAACGGACGACAATGGTGCGGAAATTAAAGAGATCGATTCACTATCCACCGACACTAATTCTCCGTCTTCTCCTGTTCCGTAATGTGATACCTATCCCGCAATATATGTTCGTCAGAAGTATCACGAAGTTTAATGAGAGGCAAAAAGTATGTCGTGTAGTGCATCTCACTCACGTGGAAATTATCCCTTGAATCTGGCGCAGATTCCATTAGATGCACAACCGAATGAAACATACAAATATCAATATTCCATTAGCGGAATACATCATCGCGAGACTTAATATTAAGCAATACTTTCCTTGGTCAAATTAGTGTTTTGTTCAATACTAGGTTTGCTAAAGCTAAGGTGTTGAAGGTAATTCATCCCCTTCTGTCATCGGCTAACACGCGCAGCATTTACCCATCATAACAACATAGATGACTTGACTTCGCGCTTCCGGTCAAAATCTCGCTCCTCAGATTACTCCAATTCACAGAGTCTTTGTGAATTGACCCTTGATATTGCTAGTTGGTGTCCGTGCGATATGCGATTCACTGAGACATGTAGTTGGTGATGACAATGCTATTGTTGTGCTGTATAACTATTTAAGTCTGCAAAATGAATACCACGTTAATTGATGTTACATAATACGACAAGACCCTGAAAAGTGAACATCATCATCCAAGAAAAGGCATTGTGTTTATTTGTTCAACCACCAATGTTGCATGAATGAATTATTGCGCATTTAGCCAAAACCTCGCACGCCAAATTTGCAGGAATTCTACGCTGATACGCTGTTAGCATACCTTTTCATTTCTATTAAACATGATTATATCATTCGTATAAATAGATTTCAGAACCAACTGAAACACGCTCGGCAAAGTAGCGCTATATGTCAAATATTGTTAAGGTCTAGATTCCCCGAGCATTGTCCCGTTGCACGGTCTGGTTACACACCTTCTTTGGTGGATTTCAAATTGAGTTGATAAATTCATAGACGCCGCATGGAATAAGACAATAAAGAGGAAGTGCTGTTAAGGTGAAGAGATTGCTTCGCGCTGCGGAGCTTAAAGGTGCACTACTGCCCCCTGAAACCATAGATTGGTGTACTTAATCCGGATTGGCGACTGGTTTGATCCCTATGTGGGGCTACAATGAGATCACAATTTACGTGAGGAAGCTTAACCGATACAGACTTCGCCAATTCGGCGGGGTTATAAAAGATTAATTGTTCCTCTAAGTAAGTGTCAAATTCTGTGCGCTGATGCGACCGACAACCTATAACGCCAGATATCCGAGTTTATCCTGTACCTAAAATGCCTCGCATTCACAGTGCAAACACAGCCCTCGTCCTGTTGGAAATACAATTATAAGCTTCATTGATTGAAGCCTTTGGCAGCCTTAATATCACTGAGGGGATTGAATCATACACATCGACACATCGAAACTTCCTTTGTTTGAATAACAAGGCGTCTACCGGAGCCATTTGGGTAGATATTGCATATGTAATACTGTACTCAATATCCTAGTGTATATCATTTTCATTGTACTTCCAGACATCCGGTGCTACACTTCGGACCGACGAATCCAACCACAATCACGTAAAACATTTTAATATCTTTGTCTTTTCGGCCATAAAAAAATAACATAACGCTGTAGTGGAGGAGGATGAGTTCTGCCGCGCGTTAAGGTAGGTGCATAGGTCAATGCAGTGGAGTGCAATGAGGAAGGGAATGAGGCGGTTAAGTACTATTGTAAAGAGTTCCCTAGAAGCAAATAAGAGGCGCAAGTAAGATTTATATGTCACTACAACGGCAGACAGGTTACTAGGCCTAAGTCCAAATAAAGTCGTTTAAAGGTCAACTACAACGATTTTCATCATTTCTTTATAATGTGTTTCAAATTGAAGATTAATAACTCATAAACCAACGGGGACCCATAATTCATTGCAACGGCATGCATAAGTACAAAAAATCCACCGATAAGGTTTCATTTGGAAGAAAATACGAAGCCATCCTCTCGATGCCATTTTGCCTCAGTTGGCCGCTAGGTGCACGTTGCGTGACGTCATTCCTGCTGCGCTGCCTCCAAGAGAATTTGAGTGCGAGCGAGCGAGCGAAGCGAAATACGATTGTTTGGATTTTAAAATTACACCGTTTTGACAAGCCATGTCGTCTTCTGATGAAGTTTACGAGTCCCCATAGCATAACATTGGGGCAAATCATGTCCATGACTATTTATTTGAGCCAATACGGACGGGAGTTGAAAAATCCAAGTCACACTACGAAATGACACCGGGAGCTCTAAGTCTAACTCAAGGGTCCGCTTCGGATGAAGAATCAACAAAAGATTTCGATGAATGGTAAGGTTTAGAATACCCTTCCCAAGCTTTATTGAACTATATTAACTGGTAAAAATAATCGTCAGTTTCATTTACCCTATAAATTTACACATTCTGTAAGTTAAGGATTGTATGTTGATAGACCTAACTACTACAACAAATAGTACTTGGCTAGTGAATGTAGCTTTGTCATTGTACCCAGAGCACATTGAATATTGTGGACAGATGTTTGCATGCAGTTTATAAAGTATGTTCCTTTTATATTCATTCATTGTACCACAAATATAAATTTACAATGACTCTTTAATTATTTCTCTAAGTTAGGTGTAGATGTCATTAATGCATCCCAATGGACACAACCACAGAAGTTTGGAGAGAGTGATGGCTCTAACGGAGGAATGGACATGCATCATCAAGCATCCCACATTCCTGGCTAGCTGCATGAATAAAAATGTGCTGGAAGTGTCCAAATTTGAATCTATTCAAATGGACAGACCTGTTGGAGATGAGGTCTCTACAATGAGTAAGTTAGCCATTATTGCTACCAGAAAGGATGGTTTGAGGTTGAACAATCATATTTATTACAAAGGGAACATTAATTCCACTGTGTAAAATATTCAGTGTTCATATTGATGAACTACAATATATTTTACATAGCCAAGAATACTTAATGCCAGTTACATGAAATCCAGAGGCAGAACTTACAATAAAATTATGAAGTGAGGGAATGGTTGACAAATGACAATTGTTTTTTTGACTATACAACTTATTTTAAAACCATAGACAACTAATTGACATATTGCTTCATATTATTCAGGTATCTAGCTTACCGCCAGTTTACACTCTGGATATGGCACAGACTGGGCAAAAGAAACAGGAAAGTGCTGGCAGCCTGTGTGGCAACAGCTGTTAGAAAATCCTTCCCTGACCCGGGCGGCAAATATACAGGTTAGCCACAATGGAGCGGAAGATTTCTTGGTCAGGTTGAATCGACACCTGTGAGCACCTACGAGAAGATCCTTTTCAGGTTTCTCGTACTGGGAGGCAATAGGTGGTGGGACAGTCCTGGCATCTGCAAGGACCCCAGCAAGTCTGTAGCTTAGGTATTTTTGCCTTAGATCAAGCACCTGATGTACATAGTCTGAAGCAAATCAATGATATTCATATTTTATGATAGTCATATAATAAGTAAGTAATATTATATGCCAATTTTTAATTGGGTAACAATGTTTGTGCAAATGAAACTTATTCAGGTTTTGGTAATAAATGTCAAAATAACATGTGTTTCATTTTAGATTAATGCATGTTCACACCAAAAGATATTGGTACTTTGACAGGCTTGGGATTTTCCCATACCTGAACATGTTCAGTGTTCTAATACCACTACTGCCACTAACAAAAATCCCTGAAGCCATAAACAAATTCCATGCGGGCATAGCTCCTGTAAAAAGTTGGCAATCCCACATCTTACGGTGTCCATTCACGCGGATTTGTTCAAAACAAGCAAAACTCCCCCGGTATCTTTGATTCTGACTAGGGCCATCCTCCAGATCAACACCACTGTGCATAAGCATTCTGTGAGCTAAATTTTTCTTCCATCAAATAAAACCCTGTGATTACACTACAAACAAAACAATATTTACCTAACAGTTCTTCAAACGCCATGTCATCATCAGTTTCCATCTGAGCATCATCACTTCGTCAGTGAAGTCATAGACAGGGTCAGTTTCCATCTTATCATCGCTGTCCACCAGTCCAACAGATTCCTCCTGGGGCTCATATTGGGTGCCCCTGGTGACACTTTTGGTGAGATGGGCCAACTTGGGTACCTCTTGAATATTTCTTTATCCCAGGAAAGATAGAACTCTGTGTCTGTAGAGACTTGTTAGCCATCTATGGTATCAATACAATGCGTATGCTACAATTTCATTCATCATAGCCTTTAAGGATGTAAATGTTTACAAATTGACTCTGAAAAGACACATGGATACATACAACAGAAGTTATTCCTGCCAATGCATTTCATCATATATAATAATGCAGTTGCCTTGTGACACTCACCAAAACATTTGCTTGCACCCCTAATGACAAGTGAGAGCAAGCTTCATGGTCGGCAGACGGCAAGGCACTCGCCCATGGTGTAGCAAACAGCGCGGACGCTGACAGGCGAAGTTTCTTCGCCTAGTCTAGGTCAGCAGTACTTGAGTGTGACACCTCAGTCTGTGATTCACCACTGTCACTTGATTTATCTATCTGCTCAGCTGCCAATACCATTTCGGAGCCTAGGTTTCTTACGAAATCCTAGACTTTTGAGCAGCTCTGGGTCAGTCTCATAAGCACTTTTCTCGAAATGATCAGAACATAGAACTGTCGTATAACTATAAGGGCAGGACTCCAGTGTTTACGCTTGACTTTCGACAGCCATATGCGGCGCATATGTCTTTTAGAAACAAAAAAAAATCATGCCTGACTTCTCATTGTTCCGACAACCAAACGCGTAACAATAAGGTATAATCCACACCAAGAAACGCACCAGACCGTGAAGAAATACGAGTTAGTCACACGCTGTCAACCAACCGGGAAGGCTAAAGATGGCGATGAATATTCGCAAACAACCTGAATGACGTCACTGTACGGAAATTCACGAATTTTACCGAGCGGTATCTTGTCAGATTCGACGTGGGAAATAAACATTTAAAAATCATTTTTCTTAAAGAAAAAAAAGTCACCTTTTTTTTGGTCACGATACCCTTTTTAGAACTTTGGAAAAGAAAAAAAATCTTTGTTGTTGACCTTTAAATGTAACGCAGTCACCTTATTTTGGTCACGAACCCTTTAAAAATATAGAGATATATTTGGAAAAATTGATAATATTTGTTGTTGATATATTTAAATGTATCTATATGACTATATATATATATATATATATATATATATATATAATATATATATATATGTCTATATGATCTATATATATATATATATAACGTATATAGGGCCTGATTTGAAAGTATATCATCAGGCGACATTGTTCAAGCATTTCTGCTCGATCTTACGCTATCTCTCTCTCTCTCTCTCTATCTCTCTCTCTGTGATTATATATAAATCTATATGTGTGACTCCCGTCCGTAATAGGCCTGATTTGAAAGTCCATCAGGCGACATTGTTCAAGCATTTCTGCCGATTTACGCATTGTGTGATTATATAAATCTATACGGAGGTCCGCAGGGTGAATACAATCTGAAGAGAAACTGAGAGTATGGGATGATTTGGCTTAGATTGAAGTATAATAAGTGATGAGTACAAACAGTATTATAGGTAGCCAAATGGGAGCTCTCTGACATATAAGGCCTCTGTTACCATCTGATTAATTGTTACGGAATAGAATAGTTCCTATAGTGGTCATCTGATACATGTAAAAACAACGGTTCGTGCATTAAAAACATATCAATGATGTAAGGAAATTCTGATGGTAGGGCAAACACATTCCACTCCTGTATAACGTACTCATTATTTTGGATAAATCTAGTTTAATATTAATCAAATGCCAACCTGAGAGATCGATGTGAGATATAATAAGCTCACGTCAGGTATTGGATTATATATACTTAATTTTGTATTCCTGCACTAGATTCCCAACATGTAACCGTAAATCACACACTGGAATAAGTATGTAATAGCCCGGTGCGTCTTACATGGTGTCAAATGTGGCATCAGTTATCACTATCGATATTCGTTATTAGCATGTATGTCCAACAGTGAGCAACAGCAGTAATCTCTGGCATATGTATTGCACATAACTCAAGGAGCTCTTATTCGTACTGCGTTTCCTTTTAACTAATGCAAATATGTGTCATTTGCCGCACAACCATTGGTCCGGAGCTGTCCTCCAGCAGAGAGATAGACTCTTTCTCCTATCTATTGAGGCATGAAATTGATCTCCTGCAATCTCATGAATCTATACAAAAGGCCACAAGGACAACTTAGCATTAATGCAATATCTTCCAACCTTATTGTGTTGTCCGCTGTCAGGTATACCCATCGAACATCCGAGAAATTACTGGCATTATTTGTTTATTGAACAGAACACAGGGATACAGAAGAGGGAATATCATGAATATCCACCTGGTAAATTAAGGTCTATTGCCCATTATATTTTCATCTAATATATGGCTGTTATCCTGCAGAATCTGCTCCAGCTTAGTAAGGATCCCCCTTAGCAAATTATCCAACACCGAGCTGTCCAACAGTGTCAAGCAGCATATTAATAAGGGGACGTTCTGTGACTGCAATGATTGTCAATTTCGTTTAATTATATGGTCAGAAACTACAGAAAACGTTGTGAAACTAAACTAAAATAACGCAGTTTTTATTGTAACGCTGAAGCTTTGATGGCACTTGAGGAAAATAAAACCACTTTAGACGTTTATCAGTGATCTACTAGGAAGGTCCGTTGACGCTATTGTTCCTTGTAAAGATGGCCAGCAGACAAATGGTGGTTAGATGGAACAGAGTGCTAACCAGTTAGTCAAGGTATAGTAATTATCCATACATTTGACATGGTTGCAATTCAGTACAAGCGAAATCAGAGGAATTATTATGCTAGATATGTCGAGAAATCGGATCTCTCAAAAAGACGTCTTCAAACATGACTAAAAGTAGCGCACAGCCACAGAGAAACAACTATATATGGTTTGATTATTACAATTTATGTTGCAAGTTTGTTATTGCTAATATGCTTTCTCGGTAGAGACATATATATATATATCAGCAATGCACTATTCGTCCGGATAGAGCACACCCTTCATCCGTATTAATTTAGGTAATTCAGTAGCCACATTCACGAATTGCGATATTGATATATTTGTGGTGTAGTGACGAATAAAGCCAGCTTTGTCTATACTCTTTGACGTTGGCTTTTGCTTGAAATTAATCACACCGCTACTTAGCTTGCAAGCCATATTGCACCCATGCAGTAATATTGAGAGGGGTGATGATCAGTGTTCTATGAAAGCTATGGTTGAGGTAGATTCTTGCAACTTGGAGTCAACTCCGCCATGAGGCCGGCTATAGTATAAAAAATATATTATTGAGTGTGCCAGAAAACGAGGTTAGAACCTTGTACAGCACTAGGTCTGATTTGTGAGCAGACATCGGTTTTAATATGAACAGATATTACTATATATGATCGCATCAATTCAAAAGACAAACATAACAAATATGTTATTCAATAAAAGCGAACGATCCAACACTAGGCAGCACATTATCACCCCTATGATATCGAAATGTTTCATAATACTCAGCCACTTAAGATTATACGTCTATTTTGTACTCAGATCACGAGTTATGCACGCTACGTGTGATTCAATTGAGGATAATGATGGGTCTCTTTATTTCCTACGCGTGCAAGCGTCCGCCAATTCTGTGAACAAGTATTTGTCTTAGAAAAGTGTGAGTCTGGCGTGGATGACGTCATTGTGGCATCAAGCGCCATTGGTTGGAGCGCAAACAGATTAGCAAGGGATGCCAAACAACAGCGACACATTGCAAACACCTTATATGTGATTCAATGCACGCCCCGACATACAACCTGGCGTGTTCAATCTGGATGCGTTGAACAATAGGATTGATCCACCTCTATCGTTCTTGGTTAGGCTATACAGGAAATAAACCGAATCGATTCATTGCCATGAATAAATCCCTTACCTACCATTTTGGCAGTTCAGAGAGGCAGTGTAATCCTTATAAAACCTGGTATGATAGGTATCGAAAAGGCCCTTGTGGCAGTTGATAGACCTGACATCCTAATAAGAAAATATGATTGGCCATATTCATTAGGAATTAATGCCCACTACGTGTATGTTTTATCAGTTCACTAGCATTTACCCCCATAAACTCTCTTTGTTTACTGAAACCTCGATGTTTATAATGAGATTCAACTAACATGAACTGTGGAATTGATAACTGCGGTCATTCTAATCAATGCACATTCAATGTAAGCCAATCGAACGGCATTTGACATTGTGGTGAACGGAAATGCCCTCTGTTTTTACCGAACTGCTGCCTCGCCGCAATCTCTGTTATCCATTTCAATGCACCACGAAGTGTGCTGCGCTGTATTATGCGACCAATTACGTATTATGGGAATTCTGCTCTGCCCTTTCAACATCCATCAAGGTAACAACATGTCACACAGTCCCGGATAATGATATATCACAACAAAGTGTAGACATGGGTTGTGAATAAACCGAGACTACTACATACAATTGTGACATGACAGCTCGATGGAGAAGACCGAAGTTGAAAGCAGTGTCTAAATAAGGAACATTACTAGCGAAAAAGCCAAGTCAACCGTTCAACAAGAACTAGACAATAGGAACGCTGGTGTGATTATATAAGTTTGAAAAATCTATGCTTAGTCCACAAAATCATTACCATAGCTGCGTGGTTCACTTTTTCAAAAATACCCTGCACAACCCTACTGTCTAGACCAAAGGATTCTGTCTGGTTCCTGTCTTCAAATATGGAAAAATGAATCTTGAATAACAAACAAGGAACAACTTAATACAACTTTATATTTTATTTAAACATTATTATTTTATCAATATCCTGGCGAAGTTACGCCCTGGAACGAGATACAATATGTAGTACAAAACAGTTGTCGGCTTTCCGTATGAAACATTGTTTTCATTGCAGCTATCGTCATGTATCTCAATCAGTATTACGAATATCAACTGTCGACCATTATTAAAGGGAAACCATTCTCACGTCGCGTAGTAAAAACAGACGTGTACAAACGTACGGCTATCGAACATGGGGTTTATTGGCAACGTCTTTATTTGTCTACTGATGAATGATCTTTCTATTGTATGATTCTAAAGTGAATGATTTCCGGCTACCGAGTAATACCATCCGTAGTGGTATATCTCTGTGTCGTGTAGCCAATCCACCTTCTGTTAGCTATGCAAATATATTCCTGTTTAAATAGGGCGGGATGTTCTTCGACCGATCACTTGAAGCCTTTCCCAATATCCTAATATGCACAGGCTGCCGTGAAAGTGAGCATATCTTATTCATAAGCAGACACGAAAGGCTTCCATGTGCTCAACAAGGGCGCGCATTTCACAGGTCCTATCCAAAGATTGACACATGAACTGCATTCGAACTTGGTCAAGTTGATTGATAAATCATCGCAACGTCAAAGTGTTTGCCTGCAATACCATTTTATCAAATATAAGCCGAAACACAGCACTCAAAATCTCATTTTCGCTGAGGATCCTAGACTGTTCCAAATCCCCCTGAGGACTCGTTTATATCTACGCTCGTTGAATCCCATTTGCCATGGGACATTCGGAGTGTAAAAAGGTCTTGACCAGGTTCAGTTATTATCATTAGCTTGACTAGGTTGATTGTGCCATCACATTGCTTAGATATAAGCATAAACATGGCGTATGTACATTCAATGACCCAGGCCGCGTTTTATCGACCACGTCAATATGAGATTATCGGCGCATTGGCTACTACGAATAATTATATGGTGACGATTCAAGCTTGTTTAAAGAATCGGACATCGGAAATATTGCTATTGCTATTGCGCCCGTTTAGCTCCACGATTGCAAAGGAATTTATACATGTCGCTGGTAGTCAATGCATCACGGGCGACGGTTAGGTTACCATGTAGTTTCTCATGTGAAGTCGATCACGACATATCTGAATAATTCCTAATTCCTAATTGGGTAATTCATTACTGCCTAAGGGTAAGCATTACTGTCTCATAGCAATGAATCAATCACGTGGTATAACTGTACACTTGGAAACACTGCGTTATGCATGATGGTGATTAGATCAATAGGCCGGAGATGATTGAATATAAGCCAGTAACAAGGGGATCATGTTCTTATGCTTGCTTTTATTTATTTTGCTCTGCACTAAGGGAAGCTTCATCGTTTGTTTCGCCATAACCACCTATTAAACAATGTAACCATGTAACAATGGTTTCATACGTTGGTCCTACCACCTTAACATACCATAACCACTTGCATCAGGTGTCATCTACCCCGACCATCCTCTTCCGCCCATCCTCTCCCGCCCACCGCGGCGACCAAATCAATTCGTTTTTGGCTCTCGTCCTTGCAGCGAGGTTTCGCAATCAGCTCAGCACAATGGTGAAGTGCCGCAAAAATCCAATGTTTCACTCCATTTTGAAGCATATCAAGGAAATGAAAGAGGAATGTGGAGAAATTTTCATGCACACTAACAACGCACATATGCGAGATGGTTATCTCCGATTAGGAAACACACCAGTCTATGTGTATTTGTCTTTATCGGATGGCACCCAACAAACTATCGAAGCATATTCTAATCAAATAAACAAACAAGTATAGAAACAAGCGTATTTGTCTAATCATCACTTAAACACAGACAGCTGAGGCCGAATGGGGGATTAACATCTACC
>CM067344.1:6335804-6343304 GCA_034190875.2 Urechis unicinctus
ATATAGATTTGTTCGTTTAAAAAAAACAAAATACATACAGCTGAGATCAATCTCTTTCTATGCCATTCGGCAGACATACATTAAATTTCGAACAGACGCATGAGAATATTATCCGCAATAGGGTGGCTGAATTACTCCAGAACATGATTCATTGCTTATTGAATTTGCAATCATGCATTGACTAAAATAACGTAGTTCATCAAGTGTGTTTGAATCGTATAACGTTCACGTTAACCATTATGTAAACAGAATGAAGAGAAGATGTATAATCAATCACATCCTAGTTTATTCATTGAAAAGCTTGCAAATCGAGCATGATATTTTGATTACCTCATTAAATGTGTTGTCGCGCTGAAGCAGGTAGATTTCGATTGGGTCACATTACAGGGATAAGATAAAAAAATAAAGTGCGTCACATGTCTGCCTCTGTGCAATGGTGCAAACCTAACTACTAGGTCCCCTAGGCTTTCGCTGCGGGCGCTGTTTACATGTGAATGATATTCAATATTGCGCGACAAGGTCTACGCTGACGACATCCCTTGAAGTGGACCAGCATCCCAGATTTTGGATGTTCCAAGTATAAGCCGTGTCTCTGGAGTAATTTTGAGTCATTGGCTCTGATTGGTCAGTGTTACATTTTCCGATGATTCAGCGCAATATTTGTTTTTATACGCTTCGTTTTAGACCTTTTTCACTGAAGTTTATGCTCTTGCTTAACATGGAAATTACTCCAACGCACAACAGTCGCATTTCGTGGAATTGAAAGACTTTTACAAGGATTTTACACTCTGCTGCTTGATGGGTCGTGACTGCTTTGTGAATGTGCCTGCTGGGGCGGGGAAACATTATACTATACCTTGTTAGCTACTGCTCTCGATGCAATGCATGGAGTGGGTCAGTGTTCGACGCCAATGTTGTCAAGTGATTTGTCTTGTCGGACAAGTGACTTGCCTAGTCAACTTGCCCAACTGGACCAGTGATTTTAATGAGCCGGGCACGCATTCTGCAACACCCTGATTAGTTGTTTCACGCTGAGCAGCACCCTTAATCACACAGTCGGCGAGAGAAGCAGACACATAGCTGTTCTGTTTAACTTACGGTATTACGTAAACATACTGTCATCCTGTGTGTTATTATTGGACGCAGACCACAACTATGTAGATGACGTCACAGAAAACCGAGGGTTCGAAACACAAATCAGTTTCAGGAGTTGGACGCGCTACACGAAGGTCATTCCGGGTCCCAACCATTGCGTTCATTGGTCAAGTAGGAGCTGTCACGATAATGAACGACAAGTCTAATGAATATTCGGACACGTCAGTGTTAGACCTTGTCTTGTCATAGACTCTAGTGCGAGAAGCGTAGAGGAGCCCCTGGAGTCTGGGACGCAGACTACCTAACTACAGTTGAGACTTCATTGGGCGATTTATTCATATTGAAGATAGGCTCCGCCTTTACCTCTAATAGACTCCATCTTCACCTCGAATAGGCTCCGCCTTCACCTCCACAAAAACGATTTTATAAGACATTTATTTAATGATGTTGCTATGGATATATAATTGGGATTGTCCAAGTGCTTTCTTTATATTTATTGTATGAAGTGCTCTTCAGAATCGGATTCAGTGATCGATGCCGTTTTTATAAATAGTGGCCATTCCACCGGAAGAATGCGTGGTATATAAAAGCATATGTTATATTTTATGTCCCGACGGTTGTATTCAACTTACGTCTTGTTAATGATGTCGTAGATGGAATGCATTAAACATACCTAATATAGACAACAGTGACAGTAATATATGAGTGCAATGCGCATGTTAACTCTGCCTCGTTTAGGTCATCATTCTTGGCACTAGGATGAGAGATACTAAGCGATAGACACGCAACAGAGGTGGCATTTCATGCACGGTAATGAAATAACATCGGTTATTTGAACGATATGATTTCAGGTTCGCGTTCATTGGTTATTTGTCCCTTTGCTAATAGACATTTGTATGCGCACACATCCACGGCAGCCTAGTAAACACGACTGCGTTAGCATGGACGTTAATTACCAGACTACAAAATTTGTTGAATCCTAGTCGCCATATCGCCCTATCAATTACATAGATATCCTTCTGATGTGCCAGCAAGCACCCGGGACACCGACGCAGTTGCCGAGCAACATGCTTGTGTGTTCAAAAGAAAAACAAGACACGTAATTTGTTCATTACAGTAGTTATATCAAAGGAAGGTGTTCATTTCTTGGGATTTAGTAATGAACATTGTGGCGGTGATGGTATACTATGGCAAGTAACAGATCCTTTAACTATGTAGATCATTTGATCAATGAATAACCGCAGAATACATTACCTTGCATGGGGAAATCAGACAGTTGACTGCAATCGATGCCGATGGGGCAATAACGATTGAGTAGTTGTAAGTACGCTGGTCGGACGTCGATGTTCCGTGGTTGTCTGTGAACTGATCTCAGACAATGTTGTCAAAAGCCAGCGATGTATCGATTCAAATGCCTTAACAAAACAGCTAACGAGCTCTCAAGCGTCAGTGTTACAATATGACGTCGTGGTTATCCTGTATCTGATGGCTCCTCAAAACCAGCAAACTAGGCAATTATTAACAACGCGAAGAAAACCATGTTTCACCTTGCTTTTATCTTATTACTATCTAGTAACTAACTTAATGTCACACAGTTACGATATATCTTTGTGTAAGCCAAACTGATGCATGGTGATTATTCCATTGTGTGGGTCACTTACTCATGATGTTACCGCAAAATTGATGTACAGTCTTTAACTGCAAGGTTTTTTCCCCGACATATATCGTGGCAATATATAAGCCATTCCATATTGTATTTAACTTATCAATAGAATATTCAATTACTCCCCCCTGAACGATATTCATTTGTCACGGCCGTTGTTTCATTGGCAACCTCTACCACATGCTAACCCAGGAAATCGTAACTTTTGCTGAGTCTACTGCCTTCATCGATGCCTTGATTATACGATCCAATCATTACTACCACTTTAGGATTTAAATTGTCCTGAAGTAACCCATCCTGTGCAATTACAACAGTACCATTGTTTCTTCGTATTAGCTCTGATTAACGTTAGACCGCGTGGTGAATCTCGCATCATCGATCAATGTGTTGAAATAGTTTTATTTAACAGCGATCCAAGACAGTGGCGTAATTAATCTGACAAACGAAAATCCCTCTCCTCTTGCATTCACGCGCACTCTATGTACAAACCTCGTACAACTGAACAAGCAATGTAATTAAAGCGGAGCACGTCAAGCGTTGAACACGTCTCGCTCCGCAACAACATCAGGAAATGTATGATTGGCACAAACTTACCTTGAAAGCGACGATAGCAGAGAAGCTGGGTTGAGCTGCTCTTACATCCTTCCAATAATGTGTATCCAATATATATATCGCACGTTACTCACAAACAACATTGCCTCCACAATGTACAAAACCCAGTAGTGGTTAATACCATTTAAAAGTAGACAATAACAACTTGGTTGTACAGTTCTTACAACACGCTATAGCTACTAATACACAGACATGGCTTATTCGTAATCACGGGAAACAGCCAGAAACATCGACTCTCGTATCTGCAAAAATGATAATAAGAATACCTCTTATAAGTATTTCATGCATACAGGGGGGCAATGACAGCAGTTCAGTGTTAAACATATATCATTCATCCACTAGCTCGAATGAGAGTATGCTACAATAATGAATATGCATATCGACCCACCCCAACTCCCCGCTCCCTGTGAAGTAGTCGTCTGCCGCACCATAAGCTAATGCAGAGCGCTTAGTCACACAATTCAGGTGAACATAAATGGCATGTTCGGAGCATTGGTCGAATTGAGTAAGATAAACGGTCATGGTATGAGATCCAAGAGAGGCTTAATTGCACACTCAATTAGACTGGAAAACCAGCCACTCACGGTAATGCAGAGGTAATCGGAACTGTTAACCTTTGACGTTAACCGCCCGGGAACGATTATACCTGCTAATTAATCTAACCGCCTGGCTCTTCTGCTGAATATAAATGTATTGAATGTGACGTTAAAAGGCGGCTCTCAACCAGGGGAACGCATGCGATCATTACACATAAATACATGGTAGACCAACCTATCCTATGTAATGACTGTTCAATTAGGACAACCGCACATTCCTGTAATTTGAAGTTATTATAGGGCTAGCCCTGCTCGGGTAAGTCACCTTTGCGGCGCATTTCACATGGCGGTGAGCTCGGCAGCAGTGTATGTGGTAGCGCCATTGGGACCCCCGTAAGACATGCGGGCAGACCAATGCTTGCCGTTAGTGTTACTACTCATGCTGTGAGCCGACATACGGTTGAAGTGTTGCAGACTTTGAAAGAAAGTCAGACGGGAATACTGGCATTTTAAGGCTCTGTGGAAGCCTTTACGGAACTGCGTGGAGAGGAATGCGTAGATGACTGGATTCATGGCCGAGTTGGCGTAGGAGAAGACGTGTGCCGTGATCTTAGTGTAGTAGAACGTGTAGGTGTATGTCCAGTAGGACGGGTAGTAGTTAGTAGCCAGCCAGATGACGTGAGACGGCAGCCAGCAGACGAAGAAGACCATGATGACGACGATGACGAGTCGCGTGACCTTGCGTTTGGCTCGGATTGACCCCCGTAGTCCAGGTCCTTCGGCACCTGGCAAGGTCCACAACTGTCGGATGAGTAGGGAATTGAATATGAGGATAACCATGAGAGGCCAGGCGTAACCAACGAGGAAAAGGATGAGGTAGTAGGTTCGCTTATGAGGGCGAGCTGATCCCCAATCGTCGGCGCAGACATCGGTGTCGGTCGAGGCGTAGAAGCGCACGGTGTAGTAGCGCAGCCAGGGGGCGGCCATCGCACACGAGGCCAGCCAGATGACCACGGAGATAGCCAGCGCGATGGTCGGCGTGCGGATGTGTTTGGTACTCAACGGATAACTCACAGCCATGAAGCGGTCCACAGACATGGCTACCAATGTGAAAATACTGGCAAGCATACTGGCGTATTGGATAAAGTTGACGAACTTGCACATGAACTCACCAAATGGCCACCAACCCATGGTATAAATAAACGCATGGAACGGGACACAGAAGAGCACAAAGAGCATGTCAGCGAAGGCTAGGTTTAAGATGAATAAGTTGGTTGTGTTTCTAAAGACTTCTTTGTTTTTCACAACGACGACAATGACTAACATGTTGCCCAAACAGCCAAGCAGAACAATGATAGCAAATACTACCGGCAAAATGATCCTTTCCAATCCCGGATAGCAGCATCGGTCCGTGTAATTCATTCCCATCAACAGCTGTTCTGCGGTCGAATTCAGCGGGGAGAGAGAAGCATTCACAAACTCGTATTCCATGACACTCGCCATTTCTATGTCAATATTCAGCATCCGTCAACAGACAGAGGTTTCTATTTTACAATATCGTCACGCTTTCTGTATTCTTCTGTTTGACTATATGAGAGGGATTTGTTTCGGCGACTCGCTCGCTGTGTGCGTTGAACAAATAAAAGCAGCAGATTTCTGTCGCGTTACAAGCACCTGTCTCCGTAATAGATTTCTTAGGATGATTAATCTTCAAAGGCGAGCGTTAATAATAGGTTTCCTTGCGCTGATTGAGAAGTGCTCCAGGGATTTTTGTTATTTCCATTGATGATTACCACGAAGTTAGCCGTCCTCTCGTTTGCGTGGCTGTTATTTAACAAAATAATTTTCCGACACTAAATGTTCTCCCCATTTTCTCAAATGTCGCACCAAGAACAGATCTTGCGGGGTTATGGATTTTCGTCACTTTTTGATAAGTCAGCCTGCGTACAGATAAAGAGCGTGTAATCGCGTTGTCCGGTCGCTGCCCACATTCGTGACTACTGTAAAGAAGTTAGCTTGAGCTTCTGAAGCTCCCGCCAACAAGCTTACTCAGCCCCGCACTTCACGGCTAGATGCTACTCAGCTGTCGCCGCTAGGAGGCTCCGAGGCCGATAACTGAATGCATGGCGCTACCAGCGGGCGCCTTATAGGTTATTCAGCGGCCGCTAGGTGTCTCCCGTGAATGCAGTAGGTGATGCCGGGCGGAGAAGCTACTTCTGGAGTCGCTCTGGACCGCTTCATTAAACAACACCTGACTGCTATAATTCCGTCAACTGTTGCCTGGCATCTAACGTCCGTAATGCTTATCACGCACAGGAAAGCCACGCTGGGGTGAATTCTAGTTCAATCAATGATGCCACCCAATAAACCACAAGCTAAGGTCTTACTGCTGAGCTTAATTTAGTGATATATATCCTGGGGATATAGAGCAATAACGAGTAGTACAAATACATGTACACATCACACAAACAAATACTCACAGACTGGTGTGATTTCTAATCGGAGATAACCATCTCGCATATGTGCGCTGTTAGTGTGCATGAAAATTCTACATATTCCTCTTTCATTTCCTTGATATGCTTCAAAATGGAGTGAAATATTGGATTTTTACCGCACTTCACCATTGTGCTGAGCTGATTGCGAAACCTCGCTGCAAAGATGAGAGCCAAAAACGAATTGATTTGGTCGCCGGGGTGGGCGGGTGAGGAGGGGTGGGGTAGATAACACCTGATGCAAGTTGGTTATGGTATGTTAAGGTGGTAGGACCTGCGCATGAAACCCTTGAATAAGATGTCCTCCGTGGCGCGGAATACATTCTCCCAGCTGACAGGGATTCGCATTGGCCTGCCGGCCGCTATCTTCTATATATACATAAACTAACGGGGGCAACAATTTCGCAACCAGCTCACCAAAAATCTCGCTTTAGCCATCTTTAGTCCCGTTTACGAGCCTGGCGCGCCCCATAGCCATTGAGATTATGTTCCTCGACCTAACAAAACCATCCGCCCCGACATTTGTCACCCAAAAGAGTACGTTTTTCGAGTTCAAATTCTAATTTAGCTGTTTAGACGGTCTACTGTACCCAGAAGTTTATTGATCGTCTGCACTTCGTCCGGGACAAAGAAATCACGAGCTCTGATTGGACAATCTAAATAAGAGGTCCAATCAGAGCTGTCTCTCACCTTAGTTACCAGGTCACTAACTATGATCTTGGCCACGGCTCGCGCCCGACACAGCTTCCGTACCTTCCATTTCGATCACTAAGACTGCACCAAGGCATCGTGAAGGAAACAAGCGGATGTTCAAATATTTCGGCTGTTTTATACGGTGCGTGGCGTTTCATTATGAGTTATGTACCCTAATCACGTAGTCATTATGTCGTGATGGTGATTGGGGAACCGCCACACAATCCACACAATAGCTGTGTCATTTCCAGCCACAATGCTGCGCCGGTTCTATTTCCTTCAGTGTCGTTAACTGTTGAATAACGCCTCATATCCACTGTAATATCGCTTGCATGGAGTCATCATCCGATGATAAAATCAAACACAATGGAGCGAAATTCACCCTGGAAGACGCTATCGGAGATCGTGC
>CM067344.1:6345804-6399860 GCA_034190875.2 Urechis unicinctus
ATATATATAGATATATATATATATATATAATATATATATATATATAATATAAATATCAATACATATGTATATAAATATATACATATATATAGATACAAATATATATATATATATATATATATATCTATATATATTTATATATATATATGTACATATGCATATATACATATGTTAATACATATATATATCTATAAATATAAACATATATATATATAATTATATATATATATATATATATATATATATATATTATATAAGTTTTTCGTCGAATGTTTTGGATGAAAATATATTTACGCAAAATAGAATGACATTTACGTTATCCGGTTATGTACATCTATTTTGGAAATAAATATTATATAAGCTAATTCTACAGTGCCTGACGTTAGTGTTGTCTTTGATGGGTGAACGAACTCTGGTATGATGTTTAGTTATATTGGTCTTGTCAATCTAAGTTACATCAATAATCGATGCCCTTTTCTTGTTCCAAAGAACGACATTACTGATTGTAACACTGAATGGTTGCACCGCAAACGAATTCTAATTTACGGACATTGATTACTGTAAATGCAAGCTATGAATAACCGCGATATCGCTTGGGGAGATGTATGCTACGTAACCTGATTTATTAGGCATTGGAATAGTGATGTTGTTATAATCCGGTTTCAGTTCGGTTGTGCATCTAATGAAAGAAGCGCCAGATTCTCGTTGACATAATTGTGAACATATCTTGCGGGTTAGGGATCAAATTACCGAATAGGAAAAGACGTACAGTTAATGTCGGTGGATACTGGATCGATTTCATTTATTTCCACAGCCTTATCGCCTTTTCAGAGGACAGTGTAATTCAATTGCATTTAAATCTTGCGATAATCATAAGCAAATTTGCAGTAGTTTATTTACAGAAAGATTTTCGAGTTACATTTAACACGACGGGGGGAATACCAAGCTCATTATCATATATTGACGACGTTCTTTATATGTACGCAAATGGTATTGGTTCTATTACGGCGTTTATGTACGGAATTCACCAGATAAAGCAAGTCAATCGACCGTTGTTCGGTTGTGCCTCTAATGTATTTTACGCCAAAACCTCGTGACCTAATTGTGAACATTAATAATGCGGTTAGGGCTCAAATCCCTCGACATGCATCGACAGAACAGTACACCGCTATGCCATTGCCTCACTTGTTATTGAAAAACGTCATTGGGTAACCTTTGCTTGTATTATCTGTCCCAATCATCTAAGGCAATGTTTATTAGGTATTTACGGTTGAATGTTTTGCTTCTGGGATTTAGTGGAGTGTGAATTTTGGTTCATTATCCTTATTGTGCACGTTCGACATGTGAATGGTGTTTCTTCCGTACCGAACGAGTTCATACCCCGCTTTTGCCTCTCTTGCTTCACATACACACACAACGTTTTAATAGTTAAGGCTTCCCTCGACATTGGTCAGTAGTATGTTACTTACGTGTTATGCCAATGCTTCAAAAACACACAGTTTGGTCATTTCTATAACAGCATTCTCACACGTTCAGCCCGTGTAATTGCTGTTGCTAGCTACGCTTTAATGAGCTCATGAACAATTTTTGGAGCCGGCTGACGTGAGATACTTATAGCAACCTTAGAGGAAGTGTTGCCATCCATCAAAACTGCGAACACAAAGAAGCCTGATAGCATTGGGAATACTCCATTTGTATTTTGTTACTTAAAGCATAACAATTTCGGTGTGGGTTTGAATCTACTTATCAGCTACTAGCAAGACGAGAAGAGTGCATTCGATAGCACCTTGGTTTGAACACGTTAACAACTTTTCAGTGGTTGGAAAATGAAATAACAAGTTTATTGTGATACGAAACCGATGGATGGCTAAGATAGCATTGTGTTATCCTCTTTACCAAGGACTTAAGAGCATTCGATAGTCCTTGGTTGAAAAAGTAACTTCAGTGGTTGGAAATCTTGAAAATCCTCGTTATTGTGACCCCCCCCCCGGACCAAAAGGCGCTTAAGATAGCCACTTGTGTTATCCTTCTTTACCATTCTATTTCAGTCCTAACTCGTCAGTCAAAAATGGACCAGGTGAAATCATGTTACAAAGTATCTTCTTGGATGATGTTTACTCTTCAGGGTCGTGTCGTATTATGTAACATCAATTGTCGTCGTAGTTATCATACAGACTCAAATAGTTATACAGCACACTAACGACATTGGCATCACTAATTTCATAGCTCAGTAAATTGCATATTGCATGGACTCCAGCTAGCAATATCAAGGGTCAATTCACAAAGCCTCTGGGAATTGGAGTAATCGAAGGTGCGACATTGTGACCAGATGCGCCAAGTCTAGTCATCTATGTTGTTATGATGGGTGATGGCTACACGTGTTAGCCGATGACAGAAGGGGATGCAACACCTTGGCTTAAGCAATCCTAGTCTTGAACAAAAAAACCCAAATTTGACCGTACGTTGATGTATGAGATTAACTCATTACAAACAGTGAAGTTGTGACGCACAACATGGCATAAATAATTAGATGCATTGATTACTGTAATGCAAAACTATGTTTCAGCACGGAGATCACAAAGGAAAGTATTGCTTGATATAAAGTCTCGCGATGTATTCGGCTAATGGAATATTGATATTTTAAAGGATCCTGTGTCATTCGGCTGTGCATCTAATTGAAGCAACGCCAGATTCAGGGGATAATTTTTCACGTGAGTGAGAAGTATCACATAACATTTTATTTAAAATATAAACTATCTTGTTATCAACGCAGCTGATGAATGTCTAACATAGAGATCGTGTTCACATATTATCTTCGCTGATTAAGGAATGAAACGTGAGTCCAAAATGGTGCAGATGAACGATTTTTCTATTTGTACCAAGAAAGATTATGTTTGATTGGCCAATGAGCTAATGAGAGGAAAGGTGGCAATTTGAATGCGCCGAATAAGCAGCTAAACATAAAGAACTCGTCCCAACAATGTTTAGATTTTAAAATATAAATTGTTGGAAACAATTCAACCCCGAAATGAGTTCACAAGAAAACTAGTTGATGAATGAATTAACTGGACAAAGAGTAACAACTGCTGCAAATGTGCCAGTAAATATCATCAATACATTGATTTCGATCTAGTGTAGCTACACGAGGAAGTATATTAGACAGTGCAAATATCTTCAAATTGATGTTCACTTGCTTATGCAGCAACACCAACTTTTGGGAGACGCTATGCTCTTGCATGTTGAGATCTTATTAATGGCAAATGATAGTGTAATTTTAACTAGATGTCACTTGGACAGAGCGCCATATAGCGACAGAGTCATGAATTCTAACCAGTAAAACACGAACTAGGTTTGAGACAAGCTGTAGATTGCGTTACTGGTTGATGCGCTGATAATAATGAGTCAATGCTGGAGGAAAGTACCATTCTTCGCTCTCAAGGTCAGGGCGGCTCCCTTGACGTTGATTTAGTAGTGGGTCATACTTTTGTCAGTGGGGGTTGGGTGGATTGATAATGGCATTGAGATAAATGAAAACGTTGACCTTGGAATCAACCTGTACGTGTTGTTAGCTTTTACGGACTAATGCGTAGAAGAATGAATGTGTGGTTTTTTATAACAAAGTAATATATATGGTGTTTAGCAGGCTATATTGTAGGATGCTAAGCCAACATTGGTATATAAGAAGAGTTAGTTTAGTGTTTTCCACTACCCATTATTATCCACTAATTAAGTCATTTGTTCCAGTTTCAAAATCTTAGTAATAAGAGAAACAAGGACGATATACTGTGTTCGTACATGTAGAAAAGCGAAAATACAAGGATTAATGTTTGAAATATATCCAGTTATTTAAAGATTGTTTGTGTCGGGTACAGTTATTCGTAACCCTATAGAATGCATATAACAGTTAGCCAATTAACCCAATGCGGCTTATAGATGGATATAATGAAAGACGAACCAACCATTGCCAAATAGATCTATGTTGAATTCTGCTTGACCTCAGACGGGACATGTCTTAAGCAAATGTCTGATGAGAGGATTTCCATCGTCAATAGTGATTTGTCTACAGCAGGTAACGACCAAAACGGTTAGATATAAATAGCTTTGGTTCTTCAAAAAATTCGAGACATATTGATGTCCAATTGCAATTGAGACAAAAGGTAGAATCCTGGGCCCTGAGTGCAGCTATTATAAGTTGTGTTAATACGGTACTAACAAAGAGTTGAATTGTGCATCGAAACTTACATCTCGGTTGTTTGCACACAGGCAAATGTCAACCCCCCTCCCCCCATCCCCTTAAGTTACAACTTGTTCACATAAGCAAGTTGTCAAAGGTTTTAATTGATCATGCAAATAATTGCATTCCCATGGCATTAATCAAGGCTTATGTATGCATGGCAAGTACAACGCCACTTGACGGAAGGAGAGACCAGGATATCAATTCCAAAATTTGCGCTCTAGTGCTAGAGTTTTACAGCTGTACTGTAATTGTGAAACCTTGAATATATTCGAAACTCTCACACATAGATCAAATGATTACTTGATAGCCTGGCCATCTTAAGGTACAAATGTGAATGTGAACTTTCAGTAAACGCGGTGTGTAAACTTAATATGCATTATGCCTGTGAATAACCTCTAGGGAGTTACACTTTGTAAATTGCATTGCTCATTTATACTCCAAGGCAACCTTCGATGCATAATTGGTTTACAACGCCAACTTATCAATTGAACGTTGAGACTGAACGGCGTGAGACGTGTTTCTATATGATCAGGTCATCCCGTATTCGTCCGAGTATGCCACTGATGATATTAAATGAGGTCGTGATGGTTATTGTTGAAATTGCACAAAGCAAAATTATATTAAGGATGGTTGTTTTGCGTCGGCTACTATATCAGTAATTACATTTACAAAACCATAGATACATATCTGATTCTGCAAGCCACCATGGTACTTATTGACTCGTTTGGGACATCGAAAAAGCGCCTCAATTTTCTACAATTAATCATAACACAGTTTTGTACTATTTGATTCTCACATCTTTTGCACTTTAATGATTTCATATATTTTCGTATGATGAATTGAAACTGCGGGACATATGTTTACCAATTTCAAGCAAAATGTTCCCTCGACAACTATCTAAAACATGATTGTAAAATCATTTACTAGCCGTGTATGAGAGCAGAAGTTGGAGGACGAATGTAATTTAATGGGTTATACAAGGCACCGTGGCAATCAAATCATCCATGCATCGTGACCACTTCAAATGACATTGCCGTTAAAAGTGCAGGGCTAATAAACATTCTGTTTTTATCAATAATTCAAACCGATTATATGATCTGTCAGCGTTTGGTTGCATGCAACTTGGAATATGTTTTTCAATTTAACTCATGACGTGCAACAAACATAATGTAATATTGTCATGTTTTACTGTGTATCATGACAAAATGGACTATTGAATGACACACTTCATCATCAGCAACGATCATTCCCCACAGCATGCTGTAAGCTGATCCTGACCTCACGTCCATGCCTCGGCAGTTACAAGTCTAAGCACCGTAGACCGACAACCAGTTTCTTTGTGAATTTCAAAATCCCTCGGGATAATAAGCAGCTGTAGGTCAACAGGTGTGACGATATTTCTCGGCAACGTCAATGTCTGTCAACGTTTCTCCCTCAAGATATGTTCGCTGTGTTTGCATAACAGAACACCATGCATGGATCTGTTTAATCACCTGCGAAGATTATCTACATCAGCAGAATGTTTCTGGGCATATACCATTGGGCCGTGATATTCTTGTCATCCCAGTAGCGCTATATACATAATGCCATATACTTGAGTCAAAGTTGTTTTACATAAGGCTAAGTGCACAAAGTAGGGATTCTAAAGTATGTACACATTATGTTGCAGAAGGTTTCTTTTTGATAGCATATCATAGCTTAGTGGGCCTTAGTTGACGATACAAAAGGGTGGTACGAATGACATCTTATTGTTCTGGTGTCGAGAAAAAGATGTGAAGATACCAGTTTACGTGATGACAATTAACTGTGATGGCCATATTATTGTATGCTTGCAGCGCATATTGCGTTCATTTGTGGCGTAGGGGCTCAAACGAGAAAAAGGTAATGGGTATCTATGAAATGTATGAAGTCAGCTAATGTCAAGCGATATGAGGGAAGGCAAATCAATTGTGCAATGCTTGGTCTGCATTAGAAAGTGGTGCCGTGAGTGGTTCAGCAAATTAAGGAGTTAATGTTGTAATTTAAAAGGTGTATATATTCTAGGTTACATCGAGTTAACGTATCTTGCTCTAATAGTTGTAAATGTTAATCATATCAAAGTCATGCTGTTGACAATAGCACTCACTGTTACCGTTCCATCCACCATCGGTAATCTGCTGGGTATGTCTAAGCAATAATAGCTTGTTAACTAGGGTTACATTGTTTAATAGGTGGTTATGGCGAAACAAACGATGAAGCTTCCCTTAGTGCAGAGCAAAATAAATAAAAGCAAGCATAAGAACATGATCCTCTTGTAATTGGCTTACATTCAATCATCTCCGGCCTATTGATCTAATCACCATCATGCATAACGCAGTGTTTCCAAATGTACAGTTATGCCACGTGATTGATTCATACCTATGAGACAGTAATGTTTACCCTAAGGCAGTAATGAACTACCATATTAGGAATTATTTAGATATGTCATGATCGACTTCACATGAGCAACTACATGGTAACCTAAATGTCGCATATGATGCATTGACTTCCAGCGACATGTATAAATGCCCTTGCAATCGTGGAGCTAAAGAGGCGCAATAGCCATATTTCCGATTTCCGATTCTTTAAACAAGCTTGAATCGTCACCTTATAATTATTCATTGTAGCCAATGCACCGATAATATCATATTGACGTGGTCGAAAAAACGCGGCCTGGGTCATTGAATGTACATACGCCATGTTTATGCTTATATCTAAGCAATGTGATGGCACAATCAACCTAGTCAAGCTAATGATAATAACTGAACCTGGTCAAGACCTTTGTACACTCCGAATGTCCCATGGCAAATGGGATTCAACGAGCGTAGATATAAGTCCTCAGGGGGATTTGGAACAGACTAGGATCCTCAGCGAAAATGAGATTTTGAGTGCTGTGTTTCGGCTTATATTTGATATAATGGTATTGCAGGCAAACACTTTGACGTTGCGATGATTTATCAATCAACTAGACCAAGTTCGATTGCAGTTCATGAGTCAATCTTTGGATAGGACCTGTGAAATGCGCGCCCTTGTTGCGCGCATGGAAGCCTTTCGTGTCTGCTTATGAATAAGATATGCTCACTTTCACGGCAGCCTGTGCATATTAGGATATTGCGAAAGGCTTCAAGTGATCGGTCGAAGAACATCCCAACCTATTTAAACAGGAATATATTTGCATAGCCAACAGAAGGTGGATTGGCTACACGACACAGAGATATACCACTACGGATTGTATTACTCGGGAGCCGGAAATCATTCACTTTAGAATCATACAATAGAAAGATCATTCATCAGTAGACAAATAAAGACGTTGCCAATAAACCCCATGTTCGATAGCCGTACGTTTGTACACGTCTGTTTTTACTACGCGACGTGAGAATGGTTTCCCTTTAATAATGGTCGACAGTTGATATTCGTAATACTGATTGAGATACATGACGATAGCTGCAATGAAAACAATGTTTCATAAGGAAAGCCGACAACTGTTTTGTACTACATATTGTATTTTGTTCCAGGGCGTAACTTCGCCAGGATATTGATAAAATAATAAAGTTTAAATAAAATATCAAGTTGTATTAAGTTGTTCCTTGTTTGTTATTCAAGATTCATTTTTCCATATTTGAAGACAGGAACCAGACAGAATCCTTTGGTCTAGACTGTAGGGTTGTGCAAGGTATTTTTGAAAAAGTGAACCACGCAGCTATGGTAATGATTTTGTGGACTAAGCATAGATTTTTCAAACTTATATAATCACACCAGCGTTCCTTTTGTCTATTTCTAGTTGAACGGTTGACTTGGCTTTTTCGCTAGTAATGTTCCTTATTTAGACACTGCTTTCAACTTCGGTCTTCTCCATCGAGCTGTCATGTCACAATTGTATGTAGTAGTCTCGGTTTATTCACAACCCATGTCTACACTTTGTTGTGATATATCATTATTCGGGACTGTGTGACATGTTGTTACCTTGATGGATGTTGAAAGGGTAGAGCAGAATTCCCATAATACGTAATTGGTCGCATAATACAGCGCAGCGCACTTCGTGGTGCATTGAAATGGATAACAGAGATTGCGGCGAGGCAGCAGTTCCGTAAAAACAGAGGGCATTTCCGTTCACAACAATGTCAAATGCCGTTCGACTGGCTTACATTGAATGTGCGTTGATTAGAATGACCGCAGTTATCAATTCCACAGTTCATGTTAGTTGAATCTCATTATAAACATCGAGGTTTCAGTAAACAAAGAGAGTTTATGGGGGTAAATGCTAGTGAACTGATAAAACATACACGTAGTGGGCTTTAATTCCCAATGAATATGGCTAATCATATTTTCTTATTAGGATGTCAGGTCTATCAACTGCCACAAGGGCCTTTTCGATACCTATCATACCAGGTTTTATAAGGATTACACTGCCTCTCTGAACTACAAAAAGGGTAGGTAAGGGATTTATTCATGGCAATGAATCGATTCGGTTTCTTTCCTGTATAGCCTAACCAAGAACGATAGAGGTGGATCAATCCTATTGTTCAACGCATCCAGATTGAACACGCCAGGTTGTATGTCGGGGCGTGCATTGAATCACATATAAGGTGTTTGCAATGCGTCGCTGTTGTTTGGCATCCCTTGCTTATCTGTTTGCGCTCCAACCAATGGCGCTTGATGCCACAATGACATCATCCACGCCAGACTCACACTTTTCTAAGACAAATACTTGTTCACAGAATTGGCGGACGCTTGCAAGCGCAGGAAATAAAGAGACCCATCATTATCCTCAATTGAATCACACGTATCGTGCATAACTCGTGATCTGAGTACAAAATAGACGTATAATCTTAAGTGGCTGAGTATTATGAAACATTTCGATATCATAGGGGTGATAATGTGCTGCCTAGTGTTGGAACATTGCATCGTTCGCTTTTATTGAATAACATATTTGTTATGTTTGTCTTTTGAATTGATGCGATCATATACAGTAATATCTGTTCATATTAAAACCGATGTCTGCTCACAAATCAGACCTAGTGCTGTACAAGGTTCTAACCTCGTTTTCTGGCACACTCAATAATAATTTTTTTGTACTCTAGCCGGCCTCATGGCGGAGTTGACTCCAAGTTGCAAGAATCTACCTCAACCATAGCTTTCATAGAACACTGATCATCACCCCTCTCAATATTACTGCATGGGTGCAATATGGCTTGCAAGCTAAGTAGCGGTGTGATTAATTTCAAGCAAAAGCCAACGTCAAAGAGTATAGACAAAGCTGGCTTTATTCGTCACTACACCACAAATATATCAATATCGCAATTCGTGAATGTGGCTACTGAATTACCTAAATTAATACGGATGAAGGGTGTGCTCTATCCGGACGAATAGTGCATTGCTGATATTATATATATATATATATATATATATATATATGTCTCTCTACCGAGAAAGCATATTAGCAATAACAAACTTGCAACATAAATTGTAATAATCAAACCATATATAGTTGCTTCTCTGTGGCTCTGCGCTATTTTTAGTCATGTTGGAAGACGTCTTTTTGAGAGATCCGATTTCTCGACATATCTAGCATAATAATTCCTCTGATTTCGCTTGTACTAAATTGCAACCATGTCAAATGTATGGATAATTATTATACCTTGAATAACTGGTTAGCACTCTGTTCCATCTAACCACCATTTGTCTGCTGGCCATCTTTACAAGGTACAATAGCGTCGACGGACCTTCCTAGTAGATCACTGATAAACGTCTAAAGTGGTTTTATTTTCCTCAAGTGCCATCAAAGCTTCAGCGTTACAATACAAACTGCGTTATTTTAGTTTAGTTTCACAACGTTTTCTGTAGTTTCTGACCATATAATTAAACGAAATTGACAATCATTGCAGTCACAGAACGTCCCCTTATTAATATGCTGCTTGACACTGTTGGACAGCTCGGTGTAGAATAATTTGCTAAGGGGGATCCTTACTAAGCTGGAGCAGATTCTGCAGGATAACAGCCATATATTAGATGAAAATATAATGGGCAATAGACCATAATTTACCAGGTGGATATTCATGATTTTCCCTCTGCTGTATCCCTGTGTTCTGTTCAATAAACAAATTATGCCAGTAATTTCTCGGATGGTCGATGGGTATACCTGACAGCGGACAACACAATAAGGTTGGAAGATATTGCATTAATGCTAAGTTGTCCTTGTGGCCTTTTGTATAGATTCATGAGATTGCAGGAGATCAATTTCATGCCTCAATAGATAGGTGAAAGAAAGCTGGAGGACAGCTCCGGACCAATGGTTGTGCGCAAATGACACATATTTACATTAGTTAAAAGGAAACGCAGTACGAATAAGAGCTCCCTGAGTTATGTGCAATACATATGCCAGAGATTACTGCTGTTGCCCACTGTTGGACATACATGCTAATAACGAATATCGATAGTGATAACTGATGCCACATTTGACACCATGTAAGACGCACCGGGCTATTACATACTTATTCCAGTGTGTGATTTACGGTTACATGTTGGGAATCTAGTGCAGGAAGACAAAATTAAGTATATATAATCCAATACCTGACGTGAGCTTATAAGATTATATCTCACTGGAAATCACATCGATCTCTCAGGTTGGCATTTGATCAATATTAAACTAGATTTATCCAAAATAATGAGTACGTTATACAGAACTGCCACCGAGTGGAATGTGTTTGCCCTACCATCATAATTTCCTTACACCATTGATATGTTTTTAATGCACGAACCGCACAAAAACCGTCTATAGTTGTTTTTACATGTATCAGATGACCACTATAGGAACTATTCTATTCCGTAACAATTAATCAGATGGTCACAGAGGCCTTATATGTCAGAGAGCTCCCATTTGGCTACCTATAATACTGTTTGTACTCATCACTTATTATACTTCATTCTAAGCCAAATCATCCCATACTCTCAGTTTCTCTTCAGATTGTATTCACCCTGCGGACCTCCGTATAGATTTATATAATCACACAATGCGTAAATCGGCAGAAATGCTTGAACAATGTCGCCTGATGGACTTTCAAATCAGGCCTATTACGTTACGGGAGTCACATGAGTTACCTTATTGGTATGAGAAAAACAACATCACAACGGTACTTCAGACCATGATATATGTATATATATATATATATATATATATATATATATATATATATATATATATATAGAGATATATATATATATATATATATATCTCTCTATATATATATATATATATATATACAATATTTATATATATATGTAACATATAAAAAATATCTATATATATATATATATATATATATATATATATATATATATATATATATATATATATATATATACACACAAACATACATACATAGTACGTGTGCGAAAAATGAAAAGTCAGTAGTTACATTTAAACGACTTTATTTGGACTTAGGCCTAGTAACCTGTCTGACGTTGTGGCGACATATAAATCTTACTTGCGCCTCTTATTTGCTTCTAGGTAACTCTTTACAATAGTACTCTATATATAACCGCCTCATTCCCTTCCTCATTGCACTCCACAGCATTGGCCTATGCACCTACCTTAACGACTTTATTTGGCGCGGCGGCAGAAGAACTCATCCTCCTCCACTACTGCGTTATGTTATTTTTTTATGGCCGAAAAGACAAAGATATTAAAATGTTTTACGTGATTGTGGTTGGATTCGTCGGTCCGAAGTGTAGCACCGGATGTCTGGAAGTACAATGAAAATGTTATACACTAGGATATTGAGTACAGTATTACATATGCAATATCTACCCAAATGGCTCCGGTAGACGCCTTGTTATTCAAACAAAGGAAGTTTCGATGTGTCGATGTGTATGATTCAATCCCCTCAGTGATATTAAGGCTGCCAAAGGCTTCAATCAATGAAGCTTATAATTGTATTTCCAACAGGACGAGGGCTGTGTTTGCACTGTGAATGTGAGGCATTTTAGGTACAGGATAAACTCGGATATCTGGCGTTATAGGTTGTCGGTCGCATCAACGCACAGAATTTGACACTTACATAGAGGAACAATTAATCTTTTATAACCCCGCCGAATTGGCGAAGTCTGTATCGGTTAAGCTTCCTCACGTAAATTGTGATCTCATTGTAACCCCACATAGGGATCAAGGGGGCAGTAGTGCATCTTTAAGCTCCGCAGCGCGAAGCAATCTCTTCACCTTAACAGCACTTCCTCTTTATTGTCTTATTCCATGCGGCGTCTATGAATTATTCAACTCAATCCGAAATCCACCAAAGAAGGTGTGTAAGCAGACCGAGCAACGGGACAATGCCCGGGGAAACTAGACCGTAACAATATTTGACATATAGCGCTACTTTGCCGAGCGTGTTTCAGTTGATTCTGAAATCTATTTATACGAATGATATCATCATGTTTAATAGAAATGAAAAGGTATGCTAACAGCGTATCAGCGTAGAATTCCTGCACATTTGGCGTGCGAGGTTTTGGCTAAATGCGCAATAATTCATTCATGCAACATTGGTGGTTGAACAAATAAACACAATACCTTTTCTTGGATGATGATGTTTACTTTTCAGGGTCTTGTCATATTATGTAACATCAATTAACGTCGTAGTTATTTTGCAGACTTAAATAGTTATACAGCACAACAATAGCATTGTCATCACCAACTACATGTCTCAGTGAATCGCATATCGCACGGACACCAACTAGCAATATCAAGGGTCAATTCACAAAGACTCTGTGAATTGGAGTAATCTGAGGAGCGAGATTTTGACCGGAAGAGCGAAGTCAAGTCATCTATGTTGTTATGATGGGTAAATGCTACGCGTGTTAGCCGATGACAGAAGGGGATGAATTACCTTCAACACCTTAGCTTTAGCAAACCTAGTATTGAACAAAACACTAATTTGACCACACGTTGATGTATGAGATGAGTAATTTGATTACCGTAATGCAAAACAATGTTTTAGC
Organism: Urechis unicinctus; assembly: GCA_034190875.2. NCBI lineage: Eukaryota > Metazoa > Annelida > Polychaeta > Xenopneusta > Urechidae > Urechis > Urechis unicinctus. Next base: position 6,359,051 of record CM067344.1, read on the forward strand.
ACAGAGATCGCCAAGGAAAGTATTGCTTAATATTAAGTCTCGCGATGATGTATTCGGCTAATGGAATATTGATATTTGTACGGATTCTGTTTCATTCGGTTGTGCATCTAATGGAATCTGCGCCAGATTCAAGGGATAATTTCCACGTGAGTGAGATGCACTACACGACATGTTTTTGCCTCTCATTAAACTTCGTGATACTTCTGACGAACATATATTGCGGGATAGGTATCACATTACGGAACAGGAGAAGACGGAGAATTAGTGTCGGTGGATAGTGAATCGATCTCTTTAATTTCCGCACCATTGGCGTCCGTTCCAAGGACATGTGGACACAGCATTAAAATCTTGAGATAATCTAAACACATTCCTAGTAGCCATGTACTGCAAGTGTTCGAGTTACATTAACACGACCGAGGGAACAAAAATCCAAGACAGGAGAGGCGTTCTCGTGCACCTTGGTTGCACGTATTAACTTCAGCGATTGTAAGCATTTAAAATACAAACTATATTGTTATCATCGCGGCTGATGAATGTCTAAGATAGCAATCGTGTTCGCATATTTGCTCCTCTGATTAAGGAAAGAAACGTGAGTCAAAAATGGTGCCGATGGACGATTTTCTATTTGTACAAGCAAAGATTAGGATGAACTCTGGCCAATATGTTTAGATTTTTTAAAATATCGATTGTTGGAAAAAATTCAACCCTAAATTGATTTCACAAAAAAACCAAATGATGAATGAATTAACTGGGGAAAAGTAACAACAGCTGCAAATGTGCCGTCCAGTAAACATCATCGTTACATTGATTGCGATCTAGAGTAGCTAAATGAGGAAGTAGTATTAGGCAGTGCAAATATCTTCAAATTGATGTTCATTTGCTTATGCAGCTAAAACAACTTTCAGGGGACACTATGTCCTTGCATGTTGAAATCTAATTAATGGCGAATGATAGTGTAATTTAAGCAAGATGCCACTTGAACAGAGCGCCATATAGAGACATATTTATAAATTCTAGCCAGATGAACACGAATTAGGTATGACAAGCTGTAGATTACGTTTCTGGTGGATGTGCTGATAATAATGTGTCCATGCTGGAGGTAGTACCATTCTCCGCTCTCAAGGTCAGCCTGGACATTGATTTATTAGTGGATCATACTTTTGTCGGTGGGGGTTGGGTGGATTGATAATGGCATTGAGATAAATAAAAACGTTGGCCTTGGGAATCAACCTCTACGTGTTGTTAGCTTTTACGGACTTATGCGTAGAAGAGATGTGATAGGCAGCCGTATGTCAACAGGTGTGCCATTATTGCTCAGCAATGTCAATGTCTGTCAACGTTTCTCCCTCAAGATATGTTCGCAGTGTTTGCATAACAGAACACCCTACATGGATCCGTTTAATCACCTGCAAAGATTATCGATATCAGCGGCAGGTTTATGGAGGCATACCGATAGACCATGATAATCTTGTCACCCCAGTAGCGCGATATCCATACTGTCATATACCTGTATCAAATTTGTTTTACATAAGGTTTAGTGCACAAAGTAGGGATTCCTAAATATGTGCGCATTATATTGCAGAAGGTTTCTTTTTGATAGGATATCATAGCTTAGTGGGCTTCAGTTGACTATACAAACGAATGATATCTTCTTGTTTTGGTGTCGGGAAAAGATGTGAAGATACAAGTTTACATGATGACAAATAACTGTGATGGCCCATTTATTGAATGCTTGCAGCACATATTCCGTTCATATGTGGCCTAGGGGCTCAGACGAAAAAAGGCAACCAGTAACTATGAAATGTATGAGGTCAGCTAATGTTCAGCGATTTGAGGAATGGCAAATCAATTGTGCAATTTGTTTGGTCTGCATTCACTAGAAAGTGGTGTCGCGAATGGTTTTAGCAAATTAAGGAGTTTATGTTATAATTTAAAAGGTGTGTAATGCTAAGTTGCTAGGTAACATCCAGTTAAGGTATCTTGCTCTAATGATTGTAAATGTTAATCAAATCAAAGTCATGCTGTTGACAATAGCACTCACTTTTACCGTTCCAACCACCATCTGTAATCTGCTGGGTATTTCTAAGCAATGATATTTTGTTTACTAGGTTTACATTGTTTTACAGATAGCTATATCGAAACAAACGATGAAGCTTCCTTTAGTGCAAGTATAACAATATATTGCTCTTGTTATTGGCTTATATTCAATCATCTGCGGCCTATTGATCTTATCACCATCAAGAATAACTTAAAGTGTTTCCAAATGTACAGTTATACCACGTGATCACTGTATGTAAATGAGGCAGCAATACTTACCCTAAGGCAGTAATGAATTCCCCAATAAGGAATTATTTAGATAATCTATGATCGATTTCAAATGAGAGACTACATGGTAACCTGTGATGCATTAACTGGTGTCGCAACTACACGCGACATTTATAAATGCCTTTGCAATCGTGGAGCTAAAAAGGCGCAATAGCGATAGTGATATTTCCTTAAACAAGCCTGAATTGTCACCATATAATCTCTCATTGTGGCCAATGCACTGATAATCTCATACTGACGTGGTCGATAAAACGCGGCCTGGGTCATCGAATGTGCAATCGGCATGTTGATGCTTATATCTAAGCGATGGGATGTGACAATAATCCTAGTTAGGCTAATGATAATCACTGACCCTGGTCAAGGCCTGGTTACACTCAGAATGTCCCATGGCAATGAGTCAACGAGCGTAGATATAAACAAGTCCTCGGGCAAATTTTTAAATGTACTAGGATCCTCGGCGAAAATGGGATGCAGTGTTTTGTAAATTAATACGCGCAGCCTTGTGTTTTCGGCCTATATTTGATGTAATGGTATTGTAGGCAAACACTTCGACATTGCGATGATTTTCCCATCAACTTGACCAAGTTCGATCGCAGTTAATGAATCAATCTATGGGTAGGACCGGTAAATTATGAGCCCTTGATGCGCAGAGAGAAGCCTTTTATGCATAAGATATGATCACTTTAACGGCAGTTTGTGTATATAAGGATATTATGAAAGGCTTCAAGCGATCGGCCAAACAACAGGCCTTTCTATTCAAACAGGAATATAGCTAACAGAAGGTGAATTGGCTACATGACACAGGGATATACCACTACGGATGGGCTAAGCATAGATTTTCCAAACTTATATAATCGCACCGGCGTTCCAATTACCTAGTTCTATTTGGACAATTGACGTTAGCTTTTTTCGCTAGTAATGTTCCTTATTTAGACACTTCGGTATTCTCCAACGAGCCGTCATGTCACAATTGTATGTAGTAGTCTCGGTTTATTCACAACCCATGTCTACACTTATGCTGTGATATTTTGTTACTTTGATGGATGTTGAAAGAGGAGAGCAGAATGCCCATAATACTCTCGTATATTGGTCGCATACTACAGCGCAGCCCACTCACTTCCTGGTGCATTGCAATAGATAAAAGAGATTGCGGCGAGGCAGCAGTTCCGTAACAACTGAGGGCATTTCCGTTCACCACAATGTCAAATACCGTTCAATTAACTTGCAATGAATGTTTGTTGAGTTAATACGAATGACCGCAGATATTAATTTCACATCGAGGTTTCCGTAAACAAGGAAAGTTTTTGGGGATAAATGCTGGTGAACTGATATGACATACACGTAGTGCGCACTAATTTTCCAAGGAATATGGCTAATCATATTGTCTTATTAGGATGTCAAGTCTATCAACTGCCACAAACCAAAGCTTTGGTACTAAATAGATATCCGCTCATATGGTGTAGATACAACAAGGGCCTTTTCTATCCAGCCATTGAATCACACGTTTCGAGCATTAACTGTGTACAAAATGGAGGTATTTATTTGGGTGGCTGAGTATTGTGACACATTTCTATGTCATTAGGGTGATAATGTGCTGCCTAATGTTGAATAATTGCATCGTTCTGTTTTATTGAAAAGCCTATAAGTTATATTTGTCCTTGAATTGGTTCGATGATATACAGTAATGTCTGTTCATACTAGATACGACGTCTGAAACCGTGTCAGCTCACAAATTAGACCTAGTGCTCTATAAAATTTTAATCTTGACCACTGCCACGGTAAATGATAAATATGTGCAGAAGTATCACCACAGCCCGCTAGATGGCGGAGGTGACCCCAAGTTGTAAGAATCTACCTGAAACCGCAGTTTGGATTATGATAGTAACATCCATAGAGCAAAGATCGTGACCTCTATCTCAATACTAATGTTCCGGTGCGATATGGCTTGTAAGCCAAGCACAAGTTTGATTAATTGCCAGCAAGAGCCTACATCAAAGATTAAAGATAAGATGGTCAATCAATGATTTTACTGCACCACAAATATATCAATATCTTGGTTCCTCGACTATGAGAACTTTTCTATAATTGTGGCATTTTAATTACCTAACTTTACATGGATGAAGGATGCGCTATATCCTTATGAATTGTACATTGCTGGTGTATGACTGTCTCTCTACCAAGCAGTCTATATAGTTGCTTCTCTGTGGCTCTGCGATAGTTTTAGTCATAGCTCTGCGATAGTGTTAGTCATAGCTCTGCGATAGTGTTAGTCATAGCTCTGCGATAGTGTTAGTCATAGCTGAAGGCAAATGTTTGAGACGTAAGTTTCCTTGACATAGCTGGCATAAGCCAATTTAATATCATTGTAGTCACAGAACGTTCCAATTTAAATATGCTGCTTTTGCAGGAGAACAGCTATGTCTAAATGCAATCGGCTATAGACTATAATTTGCCATGCGTAAACCGACAGAAATGCTTGAACAACGCTGCCAGTGGAAACTTCACACTAGGCCTATTACGTTGCGAGTTATCACAGTACGAGTCACATTACTAACCCTACAGCGGTTCTACAGACAATGAATGCACATTTAATTATCATAATAAGATGCAATCCAGCCCGTCTGCGTCTGCATCAATTAATGAAAAATATTGCGACCACGTCAAGATGCTGCTTGATTTTAATCCATTACTAGGTGCCACATATTGCGTTCAATGAAGCTTTACCATCAACCTGTCATGTAGTTTATCATATCTTCCAACGACAGCTGGAAGACATATTGCTTTAGCCAGAATTTTTTATCAATTTTTTTTCTTCTCCAGTCAAGGGTTTTCGGGCTTTTCTCCGGAACCGTTAAACATATCAACATGACATTTTGGGGAATGATAAATCAAATTGGGACACAACTGCCGATCCAGTTTGACGCTGATGCGCTGTGTTGGAGGCTTATGGGATCGATTTTTCGTCAATTTTTCCCCCCAATTTCTGTAACTAACTCCTCCATAACTGCTGCCGTTACAAGCATATGAATTATATGGTTGTAACAAGCAATTATCGTAGCATGGAATAGGCGAAAAAAATACTTGTTTTCACCATTTGTACTATGTATAATGAAATGTATTTTAGAGTACCTATCGCGATTTTTGCTACGAGTTCTCTCCTCGCTGATATCTCTGATACGGCTGTATTTACGCAGATGACATTTTGTCAGTAATTAGAACTTGTCCTCGTGATAATGATTGTAACAGTATTTTAAGCATTCACAGTATCAGAAAACAGTAAATAGGATGTTTAGTTTGAGTGTTTTCTACTGCAGCAGCTTAGCGTGCAGGCTATCTGCAGTTCTTGTCTAACTAGGCAAAACCTTAAGTAATCGACCAGAGACATTCAACGCTTACCTTGGCTGGCTTTAAGGGGTCATGTCAAAACAGGCCAAACCTTACGTAATCGACCAGCGGCATTCATCGCTTTCGCCTTGTATTGACTTGGCGTAGGGGTCATGTCAAAACATCTAAGCGGCAGCAGCTTGTGATCTTATAAGTTACCAGCTCTTCTCGGTCCGTGTATATACTGTCTTTTTGTCTCAGCGACAGTGTGCGCTGGATGTCCCTGTGCAATCAAAGCGGGTATATATACATAAACACGCATATATATATATATATATATATATATATATATATATATATATATATATATATATATATATATATATATATATTTATATATATATATATATATATATATATGTATATATATATATATATATATATATATATATATATATATATATATATATATGTATATATATATACACGGTTTTCGATGCCAAGCTTCCGAGCGCCGAGCCGCTATCTATAAATAGCATATATATGTGTATATTTATAAGTATGTTTGTTTTATATACGTATATATATATATATATATATGTATATATATATAGATATATATAGAGATATATATATATATGAGAGATATATACATATATATATATAGACATATATATATATATATATATATAGATATATATTCATACATATACACATATATAGAGATATATTAATATATATACATATATATATGTAAATATACATATATACATATATACATACATATATATATACATATATATATATATATATATATATATGTATATAGATATATACATATATTTGCATATAAACATAGATATATAAATAAATAAATATATATAAATATATAGATATATATATATATATATATATATATATATTTATATATATATATATATGTCATGACCAAGCTCATGTTGTATTTCAAATGTTTTTGTGTAATATTGGTCTTTAATGTCACATGGTTTGATTGTCCTTATAAGCCATGCGATTGCCAAATAAAGACAGTGTTAGTTGGACTCTTGTCGGACGATCGTCACACTTAGCATGGTTTGATCGTCATATAAAATAAAGGATCGTCACATAGCATTCGGCAGGATAGACAGGAGTCGTGGAGTGGCAACAACCACGTGTTAAGAAGATGTTCCTGACTCGTTGACGGAGGGGAAAACGAGACACAACGAGTATTACAGGTTTACATAAAGTTGTGATAACTTGATATTAATGTCATAGTACTATTTTGTGCACGTGGTCAGATGAGCGTTGGCCACATTACTGTGCATTGTAGATGACTACGAGAATAGCTATAGTAGTTATTTGTCAACTTTATTTTCACTCAATAGCCCATATTTGTTTGAAATAATTTTACTGTTACATGTTGGATTGTTATATGCGTGTGTGTTAATATGGATGTTGGTTCAAAAATTTTGTATACCAGAAGTGATATACTTAGAAAATGGTTAGTCGAGGCGGGTGTATCATCTGACGAGGTTGATAAACTTGACAGAGAAAGTCTGGTTCAAATGATAGTGAAATTAAAATCAGAGGGAACTTTAAATCCAGAGTATTTGAAGTCTGAAAGTTATGAACTTGATGTCCAGACTAAATTAGAAATGTTACGTATGCAACTCGATGCTGAGCGAGAAGCTAGGATGCTTGAAATGAACAAGCTTGAGCTAATGAGGTTACGGTTAGACGAAGATAGGGAAGCAAGGCTTGCTTTAGAAAGTAAAAAGTCAAAGTCAAACATAAAAGTGAGTTGGAACCATGCGAGTTGGTTAAAAAATATAGTAACGTCATGAGAAATGCCATTGCTCCCATGTCTTCTGACCCTGTCGAGTTGCCAACGTTTTTGGACTCTTTTGAGTCGGTGTGTAAAGGTTTTGATGTGCCAGTTAAATTATGGTCCACCTTAATCAGGCCGTATCTGACAGACAAGACAAAAGCTGTGGTCAGTAGGTTCCCTGTCCAAGAAACAGCAAATTATGCAAAACTTAAAGAATGGCTTCTCAAAGAATTCAGACTCACTCCAAAGGCCTATCTCAATCAATTTCAAAATGCAAAACGAACAACTGGTGGAAGCATTACGCAATATGGGTTCCGACTATTGTTATCTTACTATTTACGCAGTAGAGACATTGGTGAAACTGACAGTAAAGGGCAGTTGTCTGAATTGATTGTGGCAGATCAGTTCAAAGTCGCTATGCCTTTTAAAGTTAGAGAATATGTTTGTGACGGAGCGGGAGATGATTGGTTTGATGTTTCAAAGCTGGGTTCATTGGCCGACACCTTCGAAATGAACCATCTATCTCACGTTGACTCTGGTTATGCAAATCCAAACATGACTACAAGCCTGCAAGTAATTCAACTGAAAGGCCTCAACGTTTTCTTACAGGAAATGCTCCTTTCACTTGCCATCATTGCCATAAACCAGGACACAGGTGAAAAAAATGTTCCTTGCGACAGTGGGACATTGATTCTGGCAAACTTGTTGACCCTGGCAAAGTTCCTGTTGGTCATATTGCTTCCGACGAATTTTTTTAATCCCCTCGCTGAGAGCTTTAGACCAGGAGCAGGTGATGGACTGTGCGGCAGGGTATCGATTTCACCGTTTGCCCCCGTCACTGCAAAATCAAGTTGTCCCGTCAAAACAAAGCATTGTGCTCCCTCAGTGTAAACATGGGTTGAAAATGTACTGTGTAATGGCCATGTAGTCAAAGCGCTGATTGATACTGGTGCAGATATTTCAGTTATTCCAAAACACATTGTTAAACCTGAACAGATAGCTGTGGGGCGACAGCTAACATTAAAAACTCCCTTTGGTCATAATGTGTGTACACAAATTGGGAATATATTTCTTTCGTTGTATGGTGATTTTGCATCAACTCAAGCCCTAACCCTCTTACTGTTTGCAGTCACTGAAAAATTAGACATGGTACATGATATGCTTTTATCTGCTGATGCATACAACACATTACTAGGAAGTAACAATGTGATTTGTCCGACTTCCAGTAAAGCCAAAAGTGTTGCACAAAAATGTAATTCTATTCCTAAGGAGTGTGGTAAAGAATTTGCATTGCAAGAGGGTTCTCATGGCGTTGGTTCTGAAGTTGAATCTGACTTGAAAATGGTTGCTGGCAGTGACGGAGATTTACCTGTTTCTGATCCTGATACTATAAATGTTGATCCAGGAAATAAGATTTGTCCATGTGATTCGGTTCCACCGGAGAGCAACCAAACATCATCGGCTGTAAAAAGAAAACTTCAGTGATTTGCAGAAAAGAGAAAGGCATTAGCCAATATGTGGCAAGCAGCAAACGAGGGCAAACACGGTATGATCACTGATAGGGGTGTTTTGTTCCACGTTGATCACGTTCTAGGTGAACGAGTCAAACAACTAGTGGTGCCCCTTGAGCGGAGAAAACAAGTGATGCTACAAGCTTATGAATCAGTTTAGTCCGCTCGTTTGAAAATTTAAAAAAATATGCAACGAATTTGATATTATTTTTGGTGGCCAGGATTACGAAGAGATGTATGTGAATTCGTAAATTCTTGTGCAGAAATAAAAATAAACCAATCTGATGATGTCCCAATTCCACCAATTCAACGTCCTAAGAGTCCATGGGAAATGGTAAACATGGACTGTATTGGTCCTATTGAACCCAAAACTGCTTCTGGAAAGAAGTATGTGTTGTCCGTTATTGATTATACAACAAGATGGCCCCTGAAGCTGTGCCTTTATTATCTTTGTCAGCAAAAGCTACATTTGAGGCGTTGTTGCAAATATTTGCTAGAACTGGAATACCTAAAATCATTGTCTCTGATTGTGGGACAAATTTTATTTCTGAAGTAGAATGCATGCTTGAGAAACAGTTGTTGTCCTAGATTTTCCACTCTAGGGTGCTCTCCAACTAATGGACTTGTCGAGCGGTGGAATGGGATACTGAAATCTATTTTGAAGAGTTTTGTCTGTGAGCATCCTCGCAATTGGGACAAGTTGATTCCATTCTTACATGGTGCATACAGAGAAGTGCCTAATATAACACTTGGTGTATAACAATTTCAAATGATGTACGGCAGGTTGCCAAGGGGTCCTTTGTTAGTCGGCATTTCTAAACCTGTAAGTGAATATTTGCTTGATTTGAAACGAAAGTTGGAGATAGCTGAAGACAAAGCATTAGAATTTGCTGACAAACAACAACTATCCTATGCGCATTATCGGAATCGCAAATGTAAAAACAAGGTATTTGATGTTGTCGAGGAAGTGTTGGTTTTCACACCTACATCATCAAACAGGCTCTTTGCTAAATTGATTGGTCCTTGTATTGTCACCAGAAAACTTTCCAACCACAGTTATGCAATTGAAAGTGGAAAGCACATCCATTTGCATGCAAATAAACTGCGAAAGTTTATTAGACGGGTTGTTGTGCTGGGTGTCATCCATGAGGAGGATGAGGACTTTGGGGAGTTCATATATGCCCCCACAAGTGCGGAGTTTGACTCTGATGAAACCTCCAAAAGTGTGAAGCTTGATGTATTGCTACCTGTATAAAATATGCATATGCATATAAAAATATATATATATATATAATATATATATATACATATATATACATATATATATAAACATATATATATATCTATATATATATACATATATGTATATGTATATATATATGTATATATATATATATGTATATATATGTATATATCTATGTAATATAGATAGAGAGAGAGATAGAGAGATAGAGAGAGAGAGAGAGATATAGAGAGCTAGAGAGAGAGAGAGAGAGAGAGAGAGAGAGAGAGAGAGAGAGAGAGAGAGAGAGAGAGAGAGAGAGAGAGAGCTCGAGAGAGAGAGAGCTAGAGAGAGAGAGAGAGCTAGAGAGAGAGCTCGAGAGCTAGAGAGAGAGAGAGAGAGAGATAGTCTCGCTAGAGAGAGATAGAGAGAGATAGAGAGAGAGAGAGAGAGAGAGAGAGAGAGAGACACAGAGAGACACAGAGATCACAGAGAGAGACACATAGAGAGACACAGAGATACACAGAGGAGACCAGAGAGACATAGACATAGAGAGAGAGAGATAGAGAGAGAGACAGAGAGACATAGAGAGACAGAGAGAGAGAGAGAGAGAGAAGAGAGATCTCTCAGAATAGAGAGAGAGAGAGAGGATAGAGATAGAGAGAGAGAGACCTAGAGAGAGAGAGAGAGAGAGAGAGAGAGAGAGAGAGACAGAGAGAGATATAGAGAGAGACAGAGAGATACAGAGGAGAGAGAGAGAGAGAGAGAGAGAGAGAGAGAGAGAGAGAGAGACATAGAGAGACACAGAGATATAGACAGAGAGAGACAGAGAGATAGAGAGAGAGACACAGAGAGAGACACAGAGAGAGACACAGGACAGACAGAGAGAGAGAGACATAGAGAGACACAGACACAGAGAGAGAGAGACACAGAGAGAGAGAGAGACACACAGAGAGAGAGATACACACAGAGAGAATAGATAGAGGAGAGACACAGAGAGAGAGAGACACAGAGAGATATAGACACACGAGAGAGATATACACACAGAGAGAGAGAGACACGGAGAGAGAGATAGAGACACATAGAGAGAGATACACAGAGAGAGATACACAGAGAGAGAGACACATAGAGAGAGAGAGAGAGAGTAGAGAGAGATATAGAGAGAGATATAGAGATAGAGAGAGAGAGATAGGAGAGACCTATAGATATATAGAGATATATATAGAGACATAGATAGAGAGATATAGAGAGAGAGGATAGATAGAGATAGAGAGAGATAGATATAGAGATAGAGAATATATATAGACATAGATATATACAGACTAGATATAGACATATATATATATAGACAGAGAGAGATATATATAGAGATATATAGAGAGATATAGAGAGGATATAGGTATAGATATATCTAGAGATATATATATATAGGGAGAGAGAGATATAGAGATATGATATATAGATAGAGGTAGAGATATATATGTATATATATGATATATCTCTATATATGTATATATGATATATCTAGGTATATATAGATATATCTAGATATCTCTATATATATGTATATATATATAGTCTATATATATATATATATATATCTATATGTCTAGATATATCTGTATATCTCTATATCTCCCTCTCTCTATATATATATCTATATATATATATCTATAGATATATATATATATATATATATATATATATCTATATATATATATATATATATATATATATGAAAGATAAATATCAGTATATGTCGCAGCAGAAAAGCTGACATTAACTGATACCTCAATGTATGAGAACTCAGTTAAATATATTATTGCGTTATTCATCATTTCTTGCGAGGTGATTCATGACATAATAGACCATCATGTGTCGGTTCATAAGCTCACAATAAGCGTGTCAAGCATATCATATTACGTAATGAATTGTGAGCAAAACATAACTGCTTTCCATGGCAGTAAAATATAAGAATTGGCTTATGGAGAACTGTAATAATGGCAACAAAGAGCCATTTATATGAGTATGGCTGTATTTATCAATGTCATTCTCGTCTAGCAACGGTAATCAGACGAAGTAGCCAATAATAAAGGCATTCGGTCGGATTTTCACCCACATGCCACAATTTATTAGATTGTTACGCCTCATTGATTCGGCAGTATATGCACAACAAGCCATTTCGTTTCGAGGCTGGTGGCAAGCAAGTCACAACAGAGTTCACTATTACTTAATAAATTGCGATTTTGTATTGTCTCTCTGATAAACACCCCGTTTCATGGAAGGACTGGATCAAGTTAATAACGTTATTAGATGCTTAATTAAGCTGAACCACCCACATCACAAAGTAACTAATCCCAAGCAAGCTGTCAGATTATTATTCTCTAAGAACAATTTGTAGATTATTGCTATATTTGTGCAAATGTGTTGTGTCCAAAATTGGGGTACCATGTAGTATTCCTTTCCCTTCTAACTGCCTATTTCACAATATTGTTAAAGCATGTTGGGGTGCTTGTGGAGTAAACGATTCAGGCGATGAATATCGACTTTTTGCAATCCTGAGGGTTCTTTCTTGTTTCGGATGAAATCAAATCAACAACTCTATTGAACCATAAGCAAAGCATGCAAGTTATCCATCATGCATTTTGTACCTTGTTTGAAAGCTATACAATTTTTACGATACAACATTTTATACCAGATTGAACACTGTGAGAGTCTTCCAATATGACGTATCGACTTTCTCTCCAATTTATATCTGCCTTTGATGAATGCAGTTGTGTTATATAATAAAACGCTTAATTATCCAACAACAGCTATCTTTCATGTTGCACCAGATCGCTTAGGACACAGACTGGTGACTTGTATACATTCTCAATGCACATCGAAATTCGTTGATAAGCCTGCCTCAATTGATATTTCACTTCATAAAATCGTCTATCAGGGAATCCTTATTCAAAATTAATCATTCTTTAGCATGTTAGGGAATTTATTTTCTTCAAGGTACAGTGTCAAGCAATAGCTAATAATTGCGGCACTGTTCACAAACGCTCTCATATGACCAGCTGTATCATGTGGTAGCTATCGTCAGCTGTGTGTTCTGCTGAACGTCGAATGCAACAGAAACAATGTAAGCGACGCATTGGCTATTCGCGTTACGCCAACTAGAATCGAAGCAGTGGTGATTTTAGACAGCACACATGTCTATGAATATACAGCCAATGAATGCATTAAACCTCAATTGATGTCAGTTCTATTGGAAGAGATGGCGTAGTTATAGCCGCTATGTGCCATTTGATTGAATTCCAAACGCCATGATGAGTATATCTTACAGTTATTTCGACCGCCATTTTCATATACTGACTCATAATATTACATCCAGTGGTATTTTATTTTCAAGGTAAGCTACTTTTCAATGACTAGGGTGCGATTGGTTTGAAGTTATGTAGCTGACTTTCCGTAACGTGAAAAACACACTCATTTACTGTTGGTTATAAACACAAACAGATGGCTGCAAATGGGGCCTTATCCACTAGCGCACTTGCCAATCAGTCAGGGGTAAATCGTCGAAATGCCGACGGGGAGGTAATAAAGAATATTTCATGTTTTGTAAAATTATGCTGGGCTAAAAAAACATTAATTTCGTAACAAGGTGTTCTTTTTCGAACAAAGCCTGCACAACCGTACTGTCTCGATCAAGTGGTCTTGTATATTTCCAGCTAAAACAATTTAACATTACATTGACACTTTTGTGCAACACTCAATATCAGCACGTTTTGATTAGACTTGTCAGCTCGCTTTGATAAGACTTGCCAGCACGATTATATCATGACTAAGAATTCATTCGGGTTTTTTTCTCCTCTTTATCTCTGAAGGCACATATTTATCTCAAAAGCATTGACGATCGAAATCCCTGGTTCATTTAGTCGTTTGTCGGAAAGCGTGGGAGATTAACCGACGTTACATCGTGTGACGACAACGTCAAAATATAAACATTAAAAGCATATATCCCACAGGTATTTGTTAAATTTGGCTGATTATGTTTTTATGGCAACTTTAAATGTTTACACCTCCCCATTAAAGACCATGCGCCTTTGCGACTTTATTAGAGTGAATGCGTCATTTACATGAGACGGCGTACATACTTGACGCACTTTAAACAGCCCATACGTAACACAAATGATCAGCCAATTAACCAGTATTGTAGATGTATGAGAGGCAGCGAATGATTGCGCTGACCCATGCATGGCATTCCCTAGCACCAGCTGTGCGACCAAATTTCGAAACAGGAACCTGAGTTGAGATATATTAGTGAGACACATTTCTATTTACAATATAACGAGACAGTGTAATTTATTTCTGTCCCGATAGGGAAGGCGTCGGCCAATTATATCAATTAAATACCAAAGCTGATGTGACACTCAAAGCCGGCAATTCATTTTCCCTGTACAAGAAAAGGTTGAATGTTATGAACTGGTACCTACATTCCCCAGCTGCTACGGTTAATTTATCATGAATTAATTATTTAACTGACATGGCAGAATGCACTACAGGGTCTGGTTTGTCGCACGCACTTATTGCCCACTCAGGCAAGAGAAAGGGGAATAATAACTGGTTTTGTGCTAGACATTCATTCTCTCTTGGTGGCCTTGCTTTGACAATAGGAAGACAGTTGATATGGTAGTGAACCGAACTGTACGAATTTGAAGCAGGCTGAAATATTATAACCAGTAATGTGGCTATTCTGCTTTCCATACGAACGATATAAATGATAATGCCTTCCATGACAAAGGCTATTGCATATCCTATCCCCGTTTAATGTTACACTTACAACCATTAAGATGAGGCTTATTGTTTCATGTTTGCTTCAATTTGGTTTGTTTGGCAAGGTGGTTAGATGTATTTATAAATAAGTAGTTATCAAAATAAATAAATGCCTTTATTTAGTTCGGCCGTTATATTCGGCATAATAAAGATCGTGCCAGCCTGTCCAATTGTACCCTTTGATAATTAAGTGCTAAGATTTAAGAATAAATATTTGCATATTTTCACAGTATTTTATTATCAAGCATAAACAACCTAATCTTGTGTTGCAATCAGCGCGCTCTGTGAGATGATTAAAATACTGAAATATTTCCTAAGTAGTTAGGCTCTACGGTATAATGGCTAGCATTATGATAATGATTACAGGGCAGATGTCAGCCGTGTTATAAAAATGACAACACAACATATCGATCAGAATATGATATTGTATTTGTACTTAGAAATCATCAACAACGACGTAATTGGGTAATATCATGTTGAACTGGGACACCAAATAAACAAATTGCGTGCTTTTGTCGTAAGCAAGATTTGTTATGTCTGTACTAATGTCCCACATCCTGATAAACACTACGTTATAATTCAAAGTGCAGCACCGAATAAGGATGGTTAAGGGGACTAATCTAATATTCTAAACGAATTTTCGTTAACTTTTGTACGATCTTGGTGGGTTGAGAACAATCTAGTGTATCGCTGTCGCTGATTCAAATCGTTTATTCATTTTTCAAATAAATACAGCCGAATCGGAGCTGCAATCTGTTTTGATAAACCGCTGACCAACAACAAGTTCCAACATGAGAACTCATATGTTAGCAAGCCTTAGCCTGAAATCAAACTGCTGTTTGTCATCAGCAGGAATAGGGCCCAGCGGATTGAGTAATGAAATCACTAGGGGTATTATAACTATGAGATCAATTTGTATTACAACACAGACGTTTTACATATAATATGAGCAGACTGCCCTGTGGGTAGCCGATGGCGTCACTAATGGTGCTCATTTCTTCATTATGCAAGGTTTAAATTTTCAGGCAATGCGTATTACGTTTCTGATGGGTATGGGGACCTGAGTTCACACAGAGCAGAGATCTGTCCTATCCTAGCGAGAAAGGGGTTCTTTCACTCTCAGTTTCCTATGCTACGGGATATAAATGTATCCCCAGGGAGGACCAGGACCGTAGGGTCTCCTTATCAGCTTGAGGTATTTGATCGTAGGCGCTCGGTTACCAATGGCAAGCTTTTGAGGTCCAAGTCGCTATCAATTAATAACTCGACTAAGTGTAAGGGACGCCGTGCCAATTCGTTACCCATCTCTCATTCACAAGCATCAATGTCTTTTCTCTCGGAACTTCAAACATTGCAACAAGAGCTTAAGATGCTCTTTAGAATCGCCTCGTCATGCAGCTGGTGAGTATAAGCGAGCAAGGCCGTGTCTGGTATTTGTTTGACTCACTACGCGCCCGATGTTGGGAAGTTAAGAGTAATTAAGCATTCCATGTCATATTATTCAAAATCAGCATCATGAATTAGACACACTCCATTTAATATTCCTTAAACACAGGTTGTTTTGGCACGGATTTACTACCTATTTTCCCCCTTCTCAATAACTTGCACTAAATGGTAACTAAGTCTGGAGACCCATATTGTGGTGGGTCAATTGAATCAGGATTGATGCGGCTGTTTTTACGTTCGTGTTGCACCCTCTAATTTGCTATGTAAACAACTTCGCCCTGGTCCACCATAAGATTCATCTGTCAATCAGCGTGGTCGAGCTATGAACCACATCCTCGAAATAATCCCGTGTGTGAGCACAAAAAGTGTTTGCCCAACATAGCCAACATAGGTTTTACAGTTAAGTTGTGTTCCTTAAAGCTTTGCTTTGCTCGGCGATCTCACTTACTTTGGGTGTGATGTTTACTAATAGCAGTGAGCCATTGCTACATTGAACCATCACCGGTCCAGTTATGACTTACAGACCATTTCATTTGCGTGCTACATACGTGTGTTATCATCCATCCTGGTCTTGTTACCTTTTTACACCTCGTTATAATTGTAGTTCTCCCTCTTAGGTTGTTGAGTAGGTTCCATGAATCAGCCTCATGTTACGACATGTATATGCCGTTATCACTTCGATCACTTATGCCTAATAACGATGTCTCACAATCTGGTCGCTATATTAGATGGGAAGAAGTCAAACCGCAGGCCTCACTATGAATAGGTGATTCTATTACAGATTCCTCCTACGCATAGACGATCACCTGGTCATATACAATAGCTGTCAGATTCCCGGAGGCGTGCTCGGCTTGGATTGTGGTTCCTTTAGTGAATTTATAAAGCCATTGATAGATTGCCGCTTCTATGCGTAGATGATTAATGTTACCTTGGGCGATTCCGTGAATGCGTGCAAACGTTCGGAATCATTTATCATTGTTTCATTACAAACCCCTTGAGCTGATGCGTCATATTATATAATAGTCAATAATGTGTTTGATCTCTGTAAAAATCGAATCTTCATTGCCACAGGTTGCTCAGAGTCATATCATTCACAGTGAACGTCATTATCAATTATTAATCGCTTACTGCATGAAACTCCACGAATCATGTTCTAAACCACGCAGCCGGTCTATCATTACTTTGCAGTCATTGCAAGTATTCTGTATCTATATGCATTGCAAGCCATACTGTACATATGCATCGACTTGCAACTTTGATGAGTTGATGAATGGAGCTATCTGCGTCGCAATGTTAGTTGGACGGGAATAACAGAAAGAAAGGCCTGCAAATTAAATCGTGCTACCTCCCTGCATAACAGCCCACACATCTAATTCACTATTACAATAATATCAGAATATACAATTTGTTATTTTTGTGTGTTTATTTGACATCGCACATATCATAGGGTACCAGCCAATTTTCAGACCAACGTGTAGCATATATTTGCATGATCGACATCTCAGGTATGTGACTGCAGTATATAACGATTTGTTACTTTTGAGCAACTTCTTTATGTGGTCGTTGTGTTTGAATAAATTGATGCTGTCAACGGCTGTCGGGATAAACCAAATATGCTGAGGTAAATAGCGGCCTTCATCGTCGTTAATAACACTGCGAATAGTTTACCGAACAAATAAAGTTATAAATATTGCCCGCACTTTGATACGCCGTGTCACAAAAAGCCTAGGTGCTGACAAGCTTTTGCGTTAGTTCAGCCAAAATGTAATTGGCTGCCTTACGGCCCAGTAACTTTGTGGATCATTTATTGCTTTGTTATATTGTCTCTTAAGATGCCTCTTGTGTTACATTCTAGGGCGCAATGAAAAGTGCGATCAAGGAATGATGTGGTATGTAAAATACACAATGTAACCAAATGCAATTTGCTTTTTGTAAGTCTGTGCGATTATTTGTTGTCCCTCCGAGAAGAATAAATCATGTAGTATTTCCCAGACATATTATATATAGCCATTTGATTGGCTGAACGTTGTATAAGATCAGAAATGGAGAGGGGAATAGGAAAATATCTGACATGGACGGCCTCTATACATGCATTATTCCTTTTTACGGGTTCGAACATGTACTATTACTGTCATTTGATAATCGTATATGTTTCACAATAATAAATGCGACTATATAGGGACAACAATGTTATGGTGGTGGCGTAAGAACATTTCGTTCCAAGGCATATGCTTACAATGTACTCGATGATGTTGTAGGAAATTGTAAGTCAGAACTTATCAAATGTTAAACAACGAAGCCCAGGTGATCTCCAGGTGATATGTATCAGTATCAAGCATAACGAAACCTTGAAGGGTTAGCGGCGATTCCTCCCTGTTTCATGGAACAAGTAGAGGTGGGAGGGCGTTTATTCGCTGATATATCTACGCTGACAACTATATATACCACTTACCATTACGTGGCTATAGAGTCTCACTTGTAACAAAAACAAGTCATGATACATAGATAACTGTTTACCATACAAGCAGTATAGATTACCGGGGTATGTTTACACGGTCCCGCTGTCGAATATGTCAACATTTGTTGGGTCGATCTAACCACTCATTTACAATTATATTTATGTCTAACAAACGCTGTTCAAAAACAATATTCGAGTTGGTGACGTTTGCATCAAGGGAGAGGGATAATTTTATTAACCTCTTTTTCACAAATTCTATTGCTGTTACGATTGGCACATTATCATATGATTTGCGATATGGCTTTGCAGTTGTACTTCATACAGAGTTAAACAATCATAATATAATTTACCCGCGATTATAATGCTTAATTGATGCATTCAACAGATCACTATAACCCATGAATTAAAATTTTCGTGATTATTCATTAATCTAAAGATGATGAATATTAATTTTAACGTTATCCAATGAAGCCTGTCTCCTTTTTTCTAGCACATCTTTGATGTGATGTTATCTGTTGCCACTGGTTCGCAAATGATTATCAGCCCCGCTATGAATCCGGCGCCATTAAGCCATGCTACGCCCCAATGGTGATCATGTGGTAATAAACTCTACACACTGGCGATTTCTGGACAAAATGTGAAATAACAACGGATGTAAGCAAATAGAAAGATAAACTGTGAAACAACATGAATTCAAAAACCAACCGCAAGTGTTCACTGATAAGCAATGATGAAGGAGGACATGATTAGGTGCAGAAATAGCCTCCACTTCAGAATATTTACAGCCAGTGCTTTCCTCGTCATGCTCTCAAGTGGCACATGTGGAAATGTGGTAAAAACAATATATACTGGCGATAGCAAGATCTAGCCGTGTTCAGCATCAAACCAGCGAATCGTACTTTCCCAGAACCTTTCCATTATTAGCAAATATACCTACAACCATGTGATGAATGGATTCAGCATGCGCTGTATGAGGCAAGTAGTAGATTGCTTGAGATGATCAAAACAAAGATGCAAACAGTAGTATCCCACATAAATAGTTGTGGTACAATAACCGACATTTCAAAAGGTCTTTGGCCTTATTCAATTATTATTGATAAATGACTCTGTGCCATTTGTTTTACTGTGAAAGTATATCTAGATGTTATGCAAATATCGTATTCACAGCATTGCACGTAAACAAACATTTCCGAAATGGTCGCCGAGCCTTTCAGATAAATTCGCTATCCACTCCATTAGTGAACAAAAATAGACATAGATCACATATTAATTAATTATTCTTCTCTAAAGAACACACAAGTTTAATCAATATAATAAACAATGAATATTTTGTATTACCTATTGATTACCTCAATACTCGTTATCACTTGATGCAGCACTATCTGCTTTGATTGTTGTGCTTGCTTTGTATGGTTGGGGAAATAGCTTGATGACTTGCGGCTTCATGCAAATGTTGCCATATTGCAATTTGTAATAAGATTACAGCAGCCAAAATGAAAACTGACGATTCCTATGAATAATAATCAGGATGTCATTACGCTATGTTATTCGTTTGAACACAGTACATATATGTAAATATATAGATATATATATAGAGATATATATATATATATATATATAGAGATAGAGATATATATAGATATAGAGAGAGAGAGAGAGATATATATATATATAGATATATAGATATAGAGAGATATATAGAGAGATATATATATATATATATATATAGATATAGATAGAGATATATATATATATATATATATATATATATATATATATATATATCTCTATATATATATATATATATATATATCTATATATATATATATATATATATATATATATATATATATATATATATATATATTGCCGGATAGTAAAAAGCCACGTTTTCATCAGTACAGTGACTTGACAACCATTTTACTGTAGCAGAATGACCCTCGCTTTGGCTTTAAAAGCATACACGACAATCAAAACAAAAAATGGCTGTTAGTGTGGTCATGCTTTGATGCGTCGATCAGAAAGTTGAAGTATAGTGCTAGCTGTCGGGATGTTAAGCATGAGTCAAAACGTCAATCCACGAAAACATGAAGGTGGGATGTGCCAACTTGGTTTGTTGCACTATTATTCATATCAAGTCCGTTGGCGGCATCTTGTTCATATAACCTTGTTGGCAAAGGCTTTGACTGATAATGTAAATAGTTGCGATCGAGGGTTATTTATGCATAGTAAATACGTGTACATCAAGCTAATGGACGAAAGAGGATATTACATTTTATCCATGAGTTTCTAGCGCTAGCGGTTGTCAATGTTACTATGACTGTAAAACCGTGAGTACAATCGAACTGAAGTATCTTGCAAGCAACAAAGATCGAATGATAATTTTGAAATAGCCCTGCAAACTTAAGGAACAAATATCACTGCGCTCTTCCAATATTCGTAGTGTGCAAATGTCGTAAACTGAAGGATTAAGTTTAACATTTGCTTTAAGACAGTATTCCGTTGAATACGCTTTAATCTCCATGATGCTTTTGAATGACTGCTAGGACGTAACGCTTTGTGATTTGCATTTCTCATTTAAATTAAACTTCATTGCACAATCATAATAACAACGCCAGCTAATCTATCGGACGTTTGAATAACGTGATACTCGATTCATCACGTAGTCGACGGATTGAACAACATAAACATACGCTATTCATAGAAATAGCGGTGGTTATTGCAGAATTGTGCATGACACATTCATATAAGGAAAGATTATTAATATCGGCTTAGGCAATGCAACTCACAGGACCTTACAAAAGCATTGGGCGTATCAGCAATGAGTTTATAACCTCGCTAAGAGCGCCCACTCAATCCATCCGCTCGAGGAAATATTTGAAAATGCCACCTGTGAACCGAAGCGCTTTGACATAGCGTCTTGTCATAGCGTCCCACGTGGAATTCTCTGCTTAATTTAGAGCCGTGGTCACCTCGACTAATCAGATGGCTCCACATTTGTAACAGACGCCGCGCTCCGAGACGTTCATGACAAACCAACAAATGTCACTGTCTAACCTAGACCAGTTCCCAAGCTCCTGACACTCTTAAACCACCACCTACAGCACGTGTATGAAAGGTGGAGAGTCCTTAACTGCGCGGTCGCTGTGATAGACTAACTTTTCTCGATAGGTATATCCCACACGGGGAATTTTATCATGATGACATTTATCAAATAGAAAACGCTATTTTTTTAGCCTATTGTGCGACGTGTTTTGGCAACGGAAAGGCTCTGCAAAACCACATTTATTTCCCGCTCTTATCAATTGCAGGGATGTCAGTCAGCCCAGTATTCCCATGTGCTTTTGTTTGCGTCACGGTAACGCCGCCATATGATTGCAGTGCTTATACTAAGGGAAGCGATCACCGCAGAGCCATTCGAAGTGAGCCACCCGCATTATGCTGTATGTCGATCGTCCATGCCTCGGCAGGTTTAAGACCAATAACCTGAAGCCTACCTTGTCAGTTTTCTGCATGTGTTTCACTATCCCTCGGGATTATAGGCAGCCATATGTCCACAGGAGAGATATAATTTCGTACTAATGTCATTATCAGCCCATGATTCTTTTTAAAGATAGGTTCCCAGAATTCAATTAACTGTATATGTAATCTATATCGACATCAGGGTTCTGGGGGTTTACCGAGAGGCTGTGACAATCCATACTGTCATATTCCCTGCATCGTCTACAAATTGGTATATGCAATGACTGTAAGGAATACGTCTTGTTAACTAAGGTTACATTATTTTTTAGTTAGTCTTAGTATTCCGAAAATACACACGATCCGCTCACAGTAATGAACGGTTGATAACGTCAGAAATAAGACTTTTATTGTTGTAAGGGTCAGTGTGAGGGTGTTCATGGAAACCATTGATCGGCGTTTTGTCTATGGGAAGCCACAATGGGTTTTCGGTTGTATTCCCTGAGTGCGGTGTATTACAATATTCGAACCTCCATAAAAAGAAATTGACCTGTGACATTTGAACTAAACTTGGTAATATTGTGCATTGGTATATGTACTATGAGCAGAAATTAAAAAAAAATAGGTCCACGTAGTCTATGGGAAGCCACAATGGGTTTTCGGTTGTATTCACTGAGTGCGGTGTATTACAATATTCGAACCTCCATAAAATAAATTGACCAGTGACATTTGAACTAAACTTGGTAATATTGTGCAGTGGTATATGTACTCCGAGCAGAAGGTAAAAAAATAATAGGTCCACGTAGTCTATGGAAAGCCACAATGGTTTTTCGGTTGTATTCCCTGAGTGCGGTGTATTACAATATTCGAACCTCCGTAAAAAAAATTGACCAATGACATTTGAACTAAACTTGGTAATATTGTGCAATGGTATATGTACTATGAGCAGAAATTAAAAAATAATAGATCCACGTAGTCTATGGGAAGCCACAATGGGTTTTCGGTTGCATTCCCTGGGTGCGGTGTATTACATTTTTAAAATGACATAAAATGACTGTTATTGATTATTACAAAATATATATGTTTATTTGTATAACCCTTTACTTTGAAATTGACGTACAAAACAGCATATCATCGTCAAATACATAGTCAACAACATAACGTCTAGTAACTTAGAACGGCACTATCAATTTTCGAACAGTATAATTTCCAAAAGACATACCATTAACATTCAATGAATCATAGCTAGAAACACACACTAACGTTGTTGACTCAGGTAACTGGCAACAGATGAAATTACTCTTTTGTGCCCATTTATATCTTTGTCACCAAAAAGCGACACCAACCCTTCTTCACCCTATCTTCTGTATGCTAATAGTAGATGCCGAAGTTGCAACCCACTTGCAGCTATCTTCCCTACCATTGCAGCGCCACATAATTTGTTCCTGATCAAAACTTCAAGAGAACCTTCATTTTGTGACCTCGCTATGCTTCTCTCAATTTCCTGAATAACGACAGAGACTGAAAAGCTTTGCGCAAACAAATCTTTCTTGG
The DNA here is from genome assembly GCA_034190875.2 of Urechis unicinctus. NCBI lineage: Eukaryota > Metazoa > Annelida > Polychaeta > Xenopneusta > Urechidae > Urechis > Urechis unicinctus. The sequence goes on from CM067344.1 coordinate 6,382,999, forward strand.
TACTCCTACTGGCTTCAACAACTTCCTGCAAAACTTGTGCGTCCTCTATTGCATTATGAGCATCATATTCCTTCTTCAAAATTCCTCTAACAACTGTTGTTTGCTTAAATTTCCTAATTAGTCCCTAGTACAAAAACCTGAACAATGGCAGAGTATCTGCAAAACCTGCAACTACTTGTGAAAATTCCTCTATAATGGAACTTGCTACCACATGCCGCACCAATCTACTTGCATCGAAAGCTTTACAATTATGAGCAACTAGGATAACCTTTGCTTCAATAACATTTTGAAGCCATCTAACAAACTCCAACATGCAATCATTTATTGGTACAGCTTCTACCTCGTTACCCTTGGGGTACATTTTCCCTCCCTCAATTCGAATTTGTGTCAGATCAGATACTTTGTCTTGAATCGGCACTGTGAGCATAACAAATCTATTGAATGTCTCCACACCGCACACTGCCGCTACCTGGATGATATCACACAATCTGCTACATGAAGTTGTTTCCAGGTCAAAATATACAAATTTACAGCCATCTGATATGTTGCTATCAACTGCTGTGTAAACTGGCACACTAACAGTAGCAGGAATCACTTGTACGTCGTCCTGACTAATCGGCATAGCCTCTATCTGTGATTGATAGGTTTTACCTTCTCGTAACTAGTTTGTCCGTTGTTCTGTGGTCTTTATCCTGTCCTTTGTGACAATGTGCTATCTTCAGGGTAATCAAACGAAATTAATTCACCAGTACTAGCTGATGAATCATTTTTTACTTTGTAACAGTGTGTGGATCTTTAGTTTCCCCGCTCTATTCTAACGATTTATCCAGTACAAATAATCATTCACAGATGTAACGTACCGCTAGACATAGTTAAATGGTTTGATGTAGTAAACCAGTTCCAGAGACATTGACACGGTTATCAGTTGTTAACGAACAATAAATATTGCCTTTCAGAATATATAGCGAATGATTAAGTTATATGATTAGAGAGACATAGGAGGATCCTTTTAATTTGCATCACCAAATTGTATGTCTTGGCTATGATTGCGAACGTCACCGCATAGTGTTTAATAGAAGCGCTTGATGGAATAAGTCGCCTGGAGTGCATATTTTCTTTATAAAAGACAGTAATGAAATCCCAAGAAAATTTATGTAAAATATACGATTTAGTTTAAAACAAAGTTACTTTAGCTGTTTAACGCAACCGTTGATGGTTATTTAGCTTTAATGTGGTAACAATTATTGTTGCTAATAGCTATCAGTCGCTAAATATGTCATTGAATATACTTGTGCTGAAGGATTAGTCCTCTTGATTCGTTAAATGCAATAATGACCATTAAACTATTGACTCAAGTTATTGTGGCCTAATGATGTTTCATTTGGCCACAATAACTTCTTTACATCTATGCTGTGGACATGAAATTGTATCACAAACTGTATTAGCACATTGTAAAGTTTTAAGTATATTTCTACCCGAACCCTCAGGCATATTTGCTTATCAAAATATTCAAAAACGACTGAGTTGTGTTAAAGCTGCATCAATAAATGTTTGGCAGCGATTAATTTTTCAATGCGGCTCCCTTTACATAAGCAATAGTAGTACAACGGAGCTCTGGACTTTCACCACACTAGTGCATAATCTATGTGACAAAGCGACCCTCGGTACTTCATTGAGGATGTGTTCATAGACATTTACACTTTCGAGAAACGTCTCTGCTTCGACAGAACACCTGGTTAACGATATCAACCGCATGATACAGCCGGTCATACGGGAGCGCTCATGAACAATGCCGCAAGTTATTAGCTATTGTTTGACACCGTAGCTTCAGGAAAATAAATTCCTCTTATCTGCATTCGATGATAGACGATTTAATGGAGTGATATATCGCACGAGGCAGGCTTATCAGTCAATGTTGATGCGCATTGAGAATATAAACGTGTCACCATTTGGTCCTACACCATGTAGTGCAATATGAAAGATTGATTTAGTGGGACTAGAAAACGCCAGGTTATTAGCCCAACCGCATTCATCAAAGACAGATATAAATGGTAGAGAACGTCAAAACGACATATTGGAAGACTTTTACAGTGGTGCTTCTAGCATACAATGGTTTACCGTTGTAGTGCTATGGCTTTCAAATAAGGTAGTAAATACATTTTGGATAATTTGTATGCGTTTCTTAATGGTTCATTCGAGTTATTGATTTGATTTGAACCACACATCACCCAAAGAACAATCACATCGACTTCGTACACTGGGCTATTTCAATTAATTTCTGAACGAATGGTGCATTGTTTGGTGATAACACCATCAGGACATAGATACAAGATTATAAACTCCTATCTATCAATTGATGCTTACATTTGACTGACGTGGCTGTTAGGATTTATTCAAGTCGCAACTTGATACAAGATGGTGCTACATCGTATACCTCGGGATAGCCGTAACGTTTGCAATAGCTTTTGTAAATCTAAGACCTGGGCAATCAGACGCTACGATGAGGCGGCACCTTGCAGCAGAACAATACACTATATTTCGTGCAGATGTAAATATGGCAATACTTCGAAGACTTAGTAAGTCATACTAACCATATTATGTTTTCAGGATAATGCTCCGTAGTAGGTGCGACTTGCACACTCACCCAATCACACTCGGCCACATCATTATCCAATCATCATTACCTTCATTTGATTGAGTTTTACTAAATAGACCTGCGACGGATCATTCGCAATTGAATGAGTATTCAGTCACATTTTCCATTCGTCCCCACTGAGCAGTCCTCAATCTCGCTTTATATTCTAATACAACGGAACAATGGTTGCTCAGCACTTTAGAGCACCCATATCATTACGACTTCAAGCGTAAAAAAAGGAATTCCTCCTGTGGAATTTAACGCACACCGTGATTTTGTTTTGATTTCCTATAACGAGAACGTATCATGGGTGGGTACCCTGAATCGTCCATTAATATCTTATCTAATCTATCAAACTAATTTTATGGCTGTATATTAAACTGTACTATTAACACACGAGTTCGTCTATTTAGACAGATTTGTTGGACAGATTTTATTCGCATTGAGTGGTGCACCAAGAGCGATACGGACAAGTTACTGTTTTTGCTGTCTCTCCCGGGGCATAAATGCAAGTATGGCTCGCTAAATTTACCCCTAATACAATTTAACAGTAGAGATAGATGCAAGCAATTACCCTAGATATAGTCCATATGGATCAATGATCACCATAGGGAAATATTCCTAACAAGCAGAGCGAAAATAATGCATTTTCCCTGCTAAAAGTGCCGAATCGCTTGAGAAAATAGAAAAACCATTCGACTGCATTATTTGATTAGCCAAAATTATTTCATATATGTCATTGAATAAGCCTGTATGTATATGGGGCATAGCATACGCTTAGTAATGTTGGGGCAGTTATTTTATTGTAAGCCAGGATCAAACAAATAAAAACACGGCCAACAGGTACTCATCAATCAGATAATGGCTTTAATTGATGATGTAAGAACATGCAATACAGCAACACAATGTACCAAAATCAAGGTATAATTTATGAATCTATGACAATATTCATATGCGTTTAGACAAAGATACATGACTCAATTATTCACAATGCCTACTATCAGTATGATTCCATTTAATGCCAAATGAAACAAATGTTATGGAGAGTCTTGTAATCGTGTGCACATATCTAGGCAAATCACAAGATGAGAAGCAATGCTCAATCACTAGTGGCGTCAGCGACAGCAGTGTTAAATCGGTTGGCATTGTACGAGGTAAAATACATTACGACAATCACAAAATCGTCGCTCGTTATTGAAAACAAGAACACGTGATGTAATAGGCGTCAGACATTATTCAGTAATCTTACCGCCAAGGTTGTACATTGGTAAATTTAACATACACTTGTTAACACTTTTAATTCGTTGTTCCCTAATCTGGAATAAGTGGAGGATTGTGAAATCTAAACTAGCCAATGTTCAGTTTATAAGGCTCTGTGACATATATACAAACACAACAAATGTTTTCCGAGATAATATCAAACATTCAGTATATTTTGTGGCTCAGTTCATCCTGAGCTTAAGTAGTTAGACAGAATATATCTGAGAGGGGCCTGATAGACACAGGCATTCTAGTGACCAGTTATTTAGCTATTCTGGTCCAATTACGAACGTTATTATTGTTGCTGTTTCGCTGTCTAACATTACAATGAAGCCTCATTACATTGTGTAACTTCGTTATCAGGGTACAATGTTGTGATGTTATAAGAATGAAGCAGCAAACAAAATAAATATACCATTTTTTTATGAAAGCAAAAAGCAATAACTGGCATAAGGAGCCAAGAGCACGAATACCCCAATAACTCCAACAGAAAATTGATTATCCGCTTTGAACGTCACACCAGCATAGTTATTTTATTGTTACCAGGAATGATAGATACGTTCACGCCTTCAAACCGACTACCATAAAAGGTTTGAGATGGACTTCAATATTACTTGAGATAATTAAATGAAAACGGGGTTTAAAATATCTTGAGTTTGTCCAGGGTCTGTCAACGTCATATTCATTTTATGCCATCAATAAATATTTATATTTGTGAATAAATGGCAGTCAATTTGTTTTCAAGGATAAAGAGAGTTATGTACAACCCCATCAACTGTTGTTGCAGGATACAAGCGAAACGTTGTCATCTTAAGATGTACATAATCGGGGTTGGTTATTATCGGAACGAATCTGTTCTTAGAATGATAAATCGATTCGAGGGTATTTGCCAAAAGTTAATGAAAAGCTCGTGAAGCAAAATTATCCCGAAATGAGAAGGGCGCGTTGTTATCAAGGTCCACATCACATTCATCACAATGACATTTTCCATGTAGCTAGGAGAAACTGTATTGATTTGAAAAATGTCTACGAATGGCTGATCAGATGCTTTAGAGATGTCACAATCTATGTTTAATGCTCCAAAAGCTAATGATCACAAAGAGCCAGAGCCATGTCTAACGACAGAGTGAGTCCATGTCAAATCAGTCAGTCTAGTGCTCAGCTCAACGTCATCGAAAAGTTGGCTAATTGTGTCCAGTGCATGAATGTCGGATGAACATTGTATCTTTGAAATAATCGCACACGCTAAATTTGGCTTACCCACCATGAGTAAATTGTGTTCACGTATTAATTGCTTAATATGTTTTGTATTGATCTGAATTGCATATCTTACGAATCATTACACAGGGTATGACGTCACACAAAATCACGCAGCATTATGATTTCTGTGCAGTTCTACTTACAACAAAAATGTACGGCATAAGAAGGTGACGAACAATTTTAGGTCTTAAAACGTCTGAAGTCAACAGATCAGCCAGCAAGATTACATCTGCCTGGTGCTGTTTTTTGTTTGTCGAATTCGCAAGCCAATTAACGAGGTTAAGTCAATATATTCCAATGGGTACAAACGTGAAACCATGCATTAAGATAGTCATTAAACATAGAATTCTTCTTTGATCTAAGGTCTTAATTTTGTAATAAAATTTCTTAACTCGGCCCTGTTTTCATATTATTCATAAATCCCCCTATTGCTGAAATACAATTAGCAGTTTGACGGCATGAAAATGTTTCCAAACAATACCTATCCATTAGGGGTAGCCTGACTTGAACATATATGTAGTCAAGGACACGTTTTAATCTACATAATTAGCTTATCTTCGTGAATAATAGGCGTTTTGTTCAGCCAAGCACATTGTACTGGCATCAAAATCTGCAGTTTAACTCATTGTTAAATATAGTTGCAGAGATTACAAATCCACTCAAATATATCAAGAAAGTTCTGTCTGTCTGATACAGACCGAACAGCACAAAGTGCCTCGACCTTTAGTTTGCTCGTTATATGATTATATTTACAAAGGTAACACGCTGGCGAGGAGTAAAACGCTGCGTTTGAGTATATATGTGTGATTTTGAGTTTGTGTGCATATCTGCCGTATTATTTCGTATTATTTGATAACACCATATCGTGTCAAAGTCGCTAGATATACCAACTAATAGTTCGTGGTTTCGATGCTGCATTTTCTTCGGAATACGAAAGGAAAATATACAGATTAAAATGATAAGGGCCGATTTTAATATCGCGCCAAGCTATGACTCGGTTATATCTTACTTTATAAGGGTTTAATTTTAATGCGAAACTGAGCATTTTGCATAAAAACACTGTATTAACAAAGCTACTGGAACGTTGGTTGTGATGAATAACCGGAGACACGTGATCATTTTTAGAATTCAGAGGCCAGAAATACTCTGTAGAATTCAACGGCCTGATATGAAATTATGTTGAATATCTATGGTTGTCTCTAACGTAGTTCCACACTCATCATGACCACACGGTTGTGCAGCGTTAAGTCATTCTGTGCAGTTATTGACTGATTGAAAGCATAAGGTAAACTGTTCTACTTCGTTTATTAGTAAAAAATGTGCAATTATTTTTGTTATAAACGTGGCATGCTCCAGATCGTAAGTTGAGAAAATGTAGAGCTAAATACAAATTGACAGCCAGCGTGATGTCCATGAAAGGTGAAATCTAATTAAAGGGGAACGATAGCGTAGCTTTAATTAGGTGTGTCAAGCAGTAGATTATGTTACTGGTGGATCTGCTGATAATAGCGTGGCGATGGTGTAGGTAGTATTATTCTACACTCTCAAGGTCACGTGGCTCCCTGGATATTGATTTAGTTGTGGATCATTGTTATGTCGGGTGAGTTACTAATGGCATTTGAATGAATGACATGGTTGGGCTTCGGTATGTAACAAACTGCGTCTCTTTATTTAGGTCGGCCACTGGCCGGTCACTGACTTCTTGAACATTCTCTGTCATTAGTTCACCAACTACACAAAGATACAATTTACTTTCCAATTGAAAACGTTTGTCTGTCACAGCGCTCAGCCAGCCTATCAGCTACAAGCAATACCTGGATTTATTGTAAATTACCAATATTCGAGGGTGCGGCAAATCGATTATATGAGGTGTCATATTCGGATTTTCTTTTGTTACATTACATTTATACTGGCACTTAGTGGTTCTTTGTTATGTAACCATATATACATAGGAAGCAGACATGTGAATATAGAACTGAGATGTGACTAGAGTCTGATATTGAAACAAAAGATGGAGCTCATCACTGACTTCTACAGAACGATACAAAATCAGAGCAAATTATAGGACATACTCTTTTGTTATTGATTTATATTCACTCATCTTCAATCTGTTGATTTATTCACCGTCACGCATTACTTTGGGGATTTCAAATGTATTATCAAACTGATTATCACGTGATCGCTGCATATATATATGGTAGTAATACGTTCCATTAGCGGCATGATATCTCTAAAGGGGAATCATTAAGAGCTTCTTTAATTGACCTGAAGGTGATTATTACTCCGAGTAGTTGCTTTACATTGACAGTAATCAACCATGAACGCCTAACGCTGCTAGTTTTAAGAGTGTAAATCTGTCGTCTCCCTCTTTCATCAAAGTCTTACGAATCACCTCGCATTAGACTTTAAGTAAGAGACTGCACTGCATCCGAACCGTCGCCTGAGATGCATTAACTGATATCATATATACCTGTGTCGTTGATAATGCTTTTGCCATCTTGGAGCTTAATAGGGGCAATACGACAGTAAGTTCTCAGACTAACGTTATGTCAGATCGTTGATCCCTTTAAACAAGTCAGAATCCCTCTCATATGATCTCTCAGTGTGGTAAATGCTGCATTAGCCTCATATAGACGTGGTCGATAAAACTAGGCCGGGTCATGGAATGTGTTTACGCTTACCATACCAGGTTTGTTATGGATTTCACTGTTTCTCTTAGCTGCAAACAGAATATAAGGAAGCCTCCTGAAAGGCAAGGAATCAATTCGTTTTCATTTATCCATGGCATTACCAGGCACGATGGATGTGGGACAATCCTATTGCTGAACACATCTTGATTCATTAGTCTAGGTTGTATGGCTGGGCGCCTTATGTATCATCTTTAATATGCGCGCACAGTGACACTATTTTATACCAACCATTGTAAATTTCTTTGCGCTCCAATTAACTGTACACGCAACATGTGACACAATCTAAACAGTTGTTTTCGCGTCATAGAGTGATGCATTGGACGCGACGATGCCTATTCTTGATTAATGTCAGTATAGCTCTCCGAGTGTAAACTAAACAACAAATTTGTCTCCATTTTTGTCGTTTGCCTAGGTTTATTGTGAAAGCTTGTCCCATCTTTATTTCCTCCCCATCGGCAGTCGACAATGTGCCCGTACTGATGGACAGGTGCTTACAGTGCTTTAGTAGACATGACACACATTTGTAGCAATCTGTTTGTGTATATTATCATCAGTAAATCAGTGTGCTATCAGACCCTTATCAATGAAAAGTACATCGGCCAAATGATATAAGTACCTCTTACACACTATGTAAAAATAAACTTAAATACCTCTTGACGTAATATTATGAGTAAGATATATGGATCATGGAGTTTGGAATTTAATCAAAGGGCACAGTCCGTCTATTACAACGTCATCTCTACCAATAAAACTGACATTAATTGTGGTTTAATGCGGTCATTGTATGTATATTCGATTATTTCCTCCTCTATAATCATCTTGATAACTTCCGTGCACTAGGTTTCTCACTGCATCTCTGCATAATCGATATCCTCAAAATTCTCAAACAGTCAATATTCCCGTTATAAGCAAAATATCAGCCTTAACAGAGTAACCTAGTTTTATGTGAGCTTACCTTGTTTGAGAGATGCCGGTTGATTCGATCGATTCGTGGATCTTGTTCAATGTGTCAGGTAAAATTGATCTAGGAATAACAGAGGGACCTTTCACAAGTTTCAAATATGCAATAATAATCTCCCATGTAGGAAAGATAAGTGCTTATTTACAACGCATCCATTTATGTATGGCTCATATCACATGCACGCATTGTAAACATAATACTAGTTTATACGTTAAGATATTATTTCATCACGACTAACCAATACATCATCCACAAATGTGGGTTATACATCGGCTCTAGCGGTTGTCTTTATGACAATGTGCTATCCTCAAGGTAATTAAACGAAATGAATTCACCAGTACTAGCTGATGAATCATTGATTGCTTTGTAACAGTGTGTGGCTCTTTAGTTTCCCCGATTTATCCAGTACAAATAATAATACACAGATGTAACTTACTACATAGACATTGTAGAATGTTGCGTTGTAGGAACACAAGTTCCAGAGAAATTGACGACAGATTATAAGCTGGGGAAGAAGATTAAATATTGCCTCTCAGAATGATTAGGTTGTATGATCATATAGATATAGGCGGATTCATTCAGTTTGCATCAACCAATTGTATGTGGTGGCTCTGACAACCAACGATGCGGCGCAGTCTTTACTAGAAGCGTTTGGTGTGGATATTGCCATTTTAGAAGAATGTAATTCAAACTAAAGAGGTGGGTAGTTTGGAGGACCTTCACGTGGTACGCGATGTAAGTAGGAGACCCAGACAGCCAGCTGGGCGACCGAAACTAACACACCCTCACCGGAAAAATCTCCAGTGGCGATAAACTTCCGGGCTTAATCCCGGGTGTCTGGAGCAAACGTAGGGCACAGCGCACGAAGTGCGGAGCGTTCGCAGTGGGAAAAGTCGCTGGGAGCACGGAGATTAGCATGTCCCCGAGCTTCCTTAAGCTTAACGACAGTGCTAGCAGTGGGTCAGATACAGAAACACGCAAATGTATAATACGGCTGGTCAAAATAGATGACGTCGTATGCAATGGTAGGTCTACCCTTAATTGGGACGGCCGAATGGACTGCAGCGTTGTGAGGGCCCCACCCGGGGGGAACAAAACGGCTCCAGAAGCCAAGATAAAAACGGGGGGTGGCCGGACGGGTCAGAAATCCGTTGGCCTTGCACGAAGCTGGCCAATGGCGCTCATCAATGAGCTACTCTCTCTTGGAAACGAATTGAGTAAAGAAGGAAAATGCTGCGGGAGACACCTTAAAAAAGCGTGGGTGGAAAAGTATCCAAGGTTGACGGGTACACGAGAACCCCATAGCCTACTATCGCAGTATCGCCGCAGTAGCAAGAAATACTCCGACGGGGTACCAGCGGAAATGCTGGAAAAAGAATGCGAGGTATTGCACGGATGGTGTGGGACCGGAGTGGTAGACGAAGGTGGAGAAACGGAAATAGAGGAAAAGACACGGATTGTCGGTGAAACTCTCGAAAAGAAGGGTAACGAGATCAAACCAGCTGGGGAGGTCAAACGCAGGTCGGATACTCGACCCCGCTCAGCTGACAAAGGTTACAGCACGGTAATAGCGGATACCCGAAAGAAGATCGGGTGGGTAGATCAGGAACTACGGCGGCGTAGAAACGAGCAGACCGGAATGCCAAAACAAAGATGGATTTTGGGCCAGCTGGCGAAACTGGCAGGAGGTAAGTCGAACGCCAGGCTAATCCGACTGCAGGACGAATTGCTATCTAAGCTGAAGGCTAGAGCATTCGAAAAGAAGCAGTCCGACCTCCGGGAAGAACGTAACTCCATCAACCGTAGGTTCACACTAGAAGGGCCGAAGGTCCTCGATGACCTACCAGTGATTCCAGAGAGGATACCCCAAGCGCTCAAATTGAAGAGTTTGGGGGAAATATTGTCGGAAACACGAGAGAGGCAGAAGGATTGACCAGCGAGGTGAAGGAGTGGCTCAAGGATCAGAAGGGCAGAGCCGGTACTCGGTGGCGCCCGGAAGTCTCAGAGCTACTGACGGAGAAGGTATGGGACAGAATGGTCAAAGAAGCTAAACCGTGGAAAGCGCCAGGTCCCGACGGGGTTCGCAACTTCTGGTGGAAGAGAATCCCAGGGGCAAATAAGGCCCTCAGAGTCATCGTCACAGGTCGGGTGACTTACCAGTACCTGAGTGGCTCTGTGAAGGAAGGAGCACACTGATCTTTAAGAAGGGTGACGCGAGCGAACCAGCCAACTACCGGCCAATAGCATGCCTGAACACCATGTATAAATTCCTGACGAGCGCCATGGCGAGGAATCTTACCACCTTCCTTATTCAGGAGGAGGCACTTCCAATAAACCAGCGAGCGTTAAGGAAGGGAAAGAGGGGAACGTACGATTGCCTGCTAGTTGACTAGATGATGGTCAGTGACGCAAAGATCGGAAGGAAAAGCCTTCAGGTCATGTGGTATGACTTCAAGAAGGCGTACAATATGGTCCCACATGCGTGGTTGCTGAAGGCGTGCGAAGGGCTAGGACTGTCGGCATGGTTTACTCGTACACTCACGGAGATTATAGGGAAGTGGAAAACTTGGTACGTAGTGAGGGAGGGGAAAAAGATGGAAGAAACGGCGGAGGTGAAATACAAAAGGGGGCTATTCCAAGGCAACGCCTTTGCACCAGTAGCCTTCTGCCTAACCATCGCACCCCCGAGTACGGCTCTAAACAAACTGCAAGGATACAAATGCAGAGGGTCTAACGGAGGTCCAGTCATTCATGCGTATTACATGGACGACCTGAAGATCTGGACGGACCCGAGCCAAGCTCCGGCGTTTCATTTGACAGTAGTCCGCTTATCAAAGGCAATCGATATGCGCTTAGGAATGGATAAATGCGCTACCGCTAAGCTAATCCGTGGTACAGTCGTCAATGGTGGTGGCCAAGTTAAAGGACTAGAAGGACTGCGAGTACTCGGGAAAGGGGGACTCAAATACCTACATGGGGGTTCCACAACTGCTTGAGATAGCGGAAGATGAGGTGACGGGCATGCTAGCTGAAGAGTTCAAATCTGACGTCGAGCGGATATTCAAATCAAAACTGAACGTCCGCAACAAGGCGTTGACTTACAACTGGAGGGCAGTCGGCAAATTAGCGTACACCCTGGCAACAGGAGTGTGGAATCTCAAGCAGTTAGACGAGTTGGAAATAGCAGCACGGAAGATAATGTCCGATAACTGGGCCTGGTTTTTCGGTACAAGCAGGGACCACTACTACTTGAAGGGAGAACAGGGCAGATGGGGGTTCAAGAGCCTCAGGGTTGAATACCAAGTGGCTTTAGCATCCTTGTCCAGATAAGTTCTAGGGAACCTAGACCCATTGATACTTGAAGTGCGAGACGTACTCGAGAGCATGTGTAAGAGACAACCCGACCGAGCAACGAGCGAAAAAGGTTTGAAAGGCGCAGGGACCAGTACCAGTACTGGAAGAGATTCCAACAACCAAAATCCTCAGGGAGAGACAAAGGACATAATGGCTGGAGTTCCGAAGGAACAAACAGCATTATGAGTTTAGGAAAACATGCCTCTCGGACGACACGTACAGATGGTTGAAGGAGGGGAGAGTTGACGCTAGGTCAGCCGCTTATATACTGGCGTCACAGGACCACGTGACTCGAACAAGGGTACACTGCAAGAAAATAGGGATGTACCAAGGCCCAACAACGTGCAGGGTGTGTAAAGAGGGACAGGAAACTCTCGACCACATCCTGGCATAACTGCCCTTCCCATAACTTCTCGATATACAAAGAGAAGCATGACTCAGTATGTAGACAGGTTCAGTACCAGCTAGCAACAGAGACAGGGTTAGTAGGAGCCCCCGCTAAAGGGAGCTGGACGGAAGTACCAGACGTAGTAGAAAACGGAGAGTATAAACTAGTCTGGGATATATGTCTGACAACCACAAAGCGAATGGAGCACCGAAGACCGCACATATTGCTCTGGGACAAGAAGGAGCGCCGGATATTTATTGTCGAAATTGCAGTGGCACTCGACCACCTGGTGCATGACCGAACTGCCGAGAAGCGGGCACGGTACTTCGAGCTCGCAGCAGATATGGCTAGGACGTCTGGCTATACCACGCAAGTCGTGCACATAGTGGTTGGGAACCTATGCAATGTAGACAGTCTGGAGAAGGAGCTGGAAAGGTTTCCTCTGATAAGAGATAAGCAACGGTTGGTCGGAAACATCCAGCGCACAGCGGTTCTCGCTAGCGCAGGGATAATCCGGCAGCATCTGGCAAGCAAGTAAGAGAGAGTGGACAACGATAGCGCCAAGCGGGTGGAAGACACGGACGTTTGGCCGGGTATTGCCTTGTATACCCGGGACCCTCGGGGCATTAAATGAGGACTGTTGCCTCGAGGTGACCTATAACATGCAATATGCACCCCTGTAATTCACGTGTACAATCCCCAGCAAATATCTGTCAATTTTACTATTTAGTTTAAAACACAGTTACTTCAGTTGTTTATCACAACCGTTGATGGTTATTTCGATCCAATGTGGCAACAATAGTTGTTGCGTTAATTGCAATAATGACCATTAGACGATAGACTGACAGACGAAAAGATAGCGTTTCATTCAGCCACAATAACTTCTTTCCCACAATGCTAATGACATGAACATGCATCACGACACTGTATTCGCACTTTGTTATGTAAAAACGTTGCTAGTACAGATTTTTCTAAGCTGCATAAATAAATGTTTGGCAGCAATTAATTTGTCAATGAAACTCCCCTTACATAAGAGATAGCAGCACAATGGAGCTCAGGACTCTAAACACACTACTGCATCACCTATGTGATAAAGCGACAATCTGTACTTCATCGAGGTTTTGTTTATAGACGTTTCACTGTCTGGAGACCGCTCTGCTTGGACAGAACATCCAGATAATGATATCTACAGCATGATACAGCCGGTCATGCGGGAGCTTCCAGGAGCAATGCCGCAAGTTATTAGCTATTTCGTAACATCGTACCTAAAAATAAATTCCCCTAATGTGCTTTCGATGATAGACGATTTTATAGAGTGTTATATCGCACGAGGCAGGCTTATCAGTCAATGTTGATGCGCATTGAGAATATATTCGTGTTATCATTTGGTCCTAAACCATCTAGTACAACATGAAAGATAGGTTTAGTGGGAATAGAAAACGCCATATTATTAGCCCAACTGCATTCATCAAAGACAGATATCAATGGTAAAGAACGGCGAAACGTCGTACTGGAAGACTGTAACAGTGCTGCGTCTGGTATAAAATGTTTTATCGTTGTACTGCTATGGCTTTCAAATAAGGTAGAAATTCATTTGGGATAATTGACTTTTTTAATTGTTCATTCGAGTTATTGAATTGATTTGATCCGAAACAATACAGCAAATTTACGAAGCGGAACACTTTATTTTACGTTTTATATCGGCAATATCAGCGTTGAAGGACGCAAAGTCTTTTATATAATGCCTAGTTGAGGAAATATGATCGAGTGGATGCCACTTTTTTCATAAATCAGCCTAAAAATGCTGCATGAAAATGATAATGCAGTACAAAGGAAGCAGTTTACAATTACATATGAATGCTACACGGAACACGTGAACTCAAACTTCCACTTACAATTGATAATTGATTAAGGAAAAGAAGCAGTCAGGAAAAAACAGAATATTCACTCAGGAATGAAATAAAACTTTTCTCGATTCTGCAATACACACACTGCCTATTCCAGAATTATTTTACTCCTATTTAGCGTTCTAGCGGCTGGAAATTCAACATTAACCTAGATATGACATTTTGTGGTGGTTAATCTGTCAACGTACTGGCTGGTAGGATTTAGTCAAGTTGCAACTGGATACAAGATGGTGTTATATCTTATACCTTGGGATAACCCTAGAATATGCAATAGCTTTTGTGTGTCGGAGTTTTGAATGAGTTAAACTCCTGCAGCGCACGTGTTGCTTCTTTTTCCAACATAAGCGTATTCTGTCTTATCAGTCCTAAGCCCAGTTGCATTGACCTAAAACGACGTAATGCTCACCAGTTATGCACTTGCCATTTATGCATTTTAAGCATTAAAAAACAGCTGCTAAGCTTTATCAAACTGCATGCATATGCAATCGAAATCTCGGACCTTGGCATTCAGACGCTATGATGAGGCAGCTTTGTGCAGCTGAACAATACACTATATGTAGTGCTGGTGTATATATGACAATTGTGTCCTACTAACCACATGATGTTTTCAGGATAATGACCCGTAGTAGCCGCGACTTACACACTCGGCCACATCATTATCCAATAAGTCTTCAGCTACCTTAATTATTTTGATATTTACTGAAAGGACCTGTGACGTTCATTCGCAATTGACTGCTTACTAAGTCAGATTTCCCATTCGTCCCTACCGGGCAGTCCTCTATCCCGTTTCAGCTTCTAATAACATGGAACAGTGGTTGCTCAACACTTAAGGGCACCCATATCATTGCGAATGCAAATGAAGCAAAAGAATTTTTCCTGTGTGTTTTATATGCACACTGTGATTTTGTTTGGATTTCCTATAACGAGAACAATCAGTGGTAGATGCACCGAGTAGTGCACCAATAGCGATACGGACAACGAGTTACTGTTTTGCTGTCTCTCCTGCGACACCAAGGCAAGTATGGCATGCCAAATTTACCCCTAATACAATCTAACAGTAGAGATAGATGACATCAATTAGCCTAGATATGGTCCAAATGGCCTACGAATGAGCAGACATATATATTTATATATATATATAATTGATCACCATAGACAAAAATTCCTAAGAAGCAGAGCAAAAAGGATGCATTTCCCCTGCTGATAGTGTCGAATTGATTGAGACTCATTGATGTATTGTTGTTACGCCTCAACACGACAGAGACTTATTAATTTATTGCATGCACTAGGTCGAATGAGCCGATCCAGCTACTTGACAAATAATAAACCTGAGAGAAAAACGCGAACGTGAACGCAAGAGTTCGACCAGAAGCAAATATTTTTCTGATTGCTCTCCTAAGGTAAATATTGTTACTTAACAACCAAGGTAAATAAATATTTTAATATGGTAATAAATTTATTGAAACAAAATAATCCGAATAGTAACTCAGAGAGGCCAATTCAATTTGCTAAGAATGTTAAGATAGCTCGTTTTAAATTTGAGTAAGAATTAAAGAGGCAGTCACAATTATTTTAGTTCGTTAGTGTATAAGCGACCACATGACCGACATTGTTTACAAATCGAAGTCGCAGGTTTGTCTTGTTATAGAAATATTCGAGACTTAAAACTTTAATTCTTATTTGTCTTGTGTGGGCAGTAACTCAAGCACTTGTTTTAAATCGAAGACATACAGCTTTGTCGCTGTGCTTCACAAATATATTTATCCGGAAGTATCTCCCGGTTACTTAGATATGGCCACTTACTTGTCTTATATGGATATATAGTACGAAATGCATGATTTGCCGGAAGTTGCGGGATGACAGTCGAAATTGTTGGCATAACTTGGTAATTGATAAAAGGGAACCCTAGCAAATACCATCCAGCAGGGCTTAATGGAAGGTTACAGAAAACAGGGGCGACCTAAGAGGATCTGGATGGACGATGTAACAGATTGGACTGGTGCTCTGAACCACCTCGAGGAGAACAGAACAGCGTGGTGCCGCCAATAGTGCAGGGTCGCCCCAATAGCCGCGTGATGATGAAAATGACTATGATGATCATGATCACGATGATCATGATGGTCATAAACATGATGATCATGATGATCATGATGATCATGATCATGATGATCATGACTGGTCCCTGGACTAACTGAGCTTATTTCTAACCCTGATAGAGCACAGAGAACGCGAGATTATCTACCTAGACTGCGAAGTAGGCCATATTATATGAGAGTTAGAGCGAACAAGAGGTCAGATCATCAAAGCAACCAAGATCACCCTTGAGGGCTATTACAAACAAGCCACCACAAATTCAGCTTTAAGCGACAGCAAGCTGAGTTGGCTGTCTCAACTGTATTAAGAAAAA
>CM067344.1:6404960-6419830 GCA_034190875.2 Urechis unicinctus
GTTGACTCATAATATCATGCATTGCGCACAATTATTGGTGCCATAGTAAACCATAGATAGAGTTGTATACAGCAGACATTTTATGCATTCCAAATAAATCTCACAACTGTTAAAAGTGTAGATTTAAACACATTTTCACATATCGTGATTGTCCTGTTGCTATCAAGCATGCCGAAGACTACGTTCATGGTTATGTTCATACCCATTGGATTTCTTGTACTTACATATAATGGTGCTGACGAAATCATGAAAGTTAAGTTTATATAATTTATAACCCCCGAAGGGCTCATACTACATCAGTATTTTGCAATACGTACTTATATATATGGCATTTAAAGTAGAATACTCAAACTCGGTGAACAATACAAGCCAAATATAGGGCATACGCAAACTGGATACATATATCATACTAGGTGAGACGACAAAGGCATATAAATGTGAGAAAAGGGTTTGGTTTCCAATTTTCGTTTCGCGTATACAATCGGAAGCAGCAACTTCGACACGAAAAGCCGTAATTATACTAACCACAGTTGCATATTCAAAAAAGGCGACGGATAACAATTATGCAACATATAAAACTATTGGTCCAAAAACAAATATAGGTGACATGTGAGTTAAATATTTAAAAAGCTTTTGCAATCAACGACGCTCTTAAACCGCCATTCGGTATATTAGCAAATCAAACAATTCTGTCATTGCCGTATACATGAAAGTACCTTCCAAGAAATCTATCGTTACGTTGATTGCTAAATGGCAAATGATTCTGCAAATGCCTAAATAAAAATTATGCAACTGGTCAATGAATTTTACTATTAGCCACCCAACGGCCCAGGTGATTAAAATGTTTTTGCTCAAATGCGTCTACTGTGTGATAGGCAATAATGTCTTGCAAATTGATGACTTTGCCTGGTAACAACTTCTCTACCGGCTAAGTCAATAGTCTTGCTATCACGAACCTCATGTAATTGCAAAAACGTCTACTACTGATGAGTCATATCGGTGCACCACAGTGTGGTTCTCGCCACATTTTTAATTCCCGGCATTATACACCAGACAGGCGCCGGCAGATGACCATGTTCACTTCAGTGGTATATGCATTTCTAGAGTTCTAGAGTGTATAGGGCTTTGCGAGGTATATATACACACAAACATACACACACACACACAAACACACTCACACATATATATATATATATATATATATATATATATATATGTATATATATATATATGTATAAATATATATATATATATACAAATATATATATGAATATATATGTATAGTATATATATATATATGTGTATACGTTTATATATATGTATATATATATAGATATATATATAAATTAAATTATATATATATATAAATATATATATATCTATATATATATATATATATATCTCCTATATATATATATATATATATATATATATATATGTACATGTATATATGTATAAACCGTTTGATTCGTAGATACGCTATAAAAAAAACAACGCTGCACAGAGGTTGCGTATTTACCGATATTTGTGGGACGGTTGCGCGGGTGAGCACAAGCAGCATAACTGGCACAGCATATCAACACGATACGACATTTAAAATAATTCATACACTATCAGTTACAAACGAGTTAACATTGGTTTCCCTCAAATGCAGCATTGTGTCAGGCACGTATAAAACATCGAATAACGCTCGCGAAATCACTTCTGCAGTCATCACATTAGTTTTACTGGAATTAATGTAATCAAGAACTGTTTATTATCCGGATTATCCCTGCCAAGCCTACTAGATTATGTTGGCAGCGGGGTGCGCTTGAGAGTGTGGGCGGAGGAGGCGTTGCCATGTTATTGGTTACTGATTGCACTGTTACTGGGCGCTGAACGGCACCATAATTCAGGTTCATTTATAAAATAACACATTCCGGTATTGCATTAAGAAGTAGGCAATTTTATGTTTTGAGGATTTATATGCGCATTCTCTTAGCAGATTCCATCGGTACCTCTTCGCGAAACGCTTACCAAACGAACTGCCGGTGTATTCGCTTGACTGTATTTTAACAATTTGCATTACAGCTGTAGTTCCTTTTGTTCAAAGTGTACAGCCACTTTATTGTGCGCATCAAATAAACAGTTCAGAATACTCCTGCGAAAATCATTCGAATCTTCGATGATATCAGCGGTTAGGAAATCACAATAACCCAGACAATAAGGCATAGCCATTGTTTTAGACAAATCATCATCAAAATTGTTTATGATGTATGATCGTTCTCTTAAATGAAATCAGCCAAACACCCCAGGCTATATATTTTTAGAAAACCACCAATTTAAACGAATTCATGCGAAAAAGTGTTTGAAAACACGTTTCACATGACTATAATTCGTCCTCAAAGGAGGATTTTGTGGCAACTAAATCATATATGCACGCTTAAGCGAGAGATAATTCAATTTTCGAAGCGTCAATAAATACATTTAGGCCTCAATCGACCCTATGATCTTAAGAACAAGAGAGTAACTATATGACTGACGCAACTGAATAAAACGGCTGCTCCTACTGCGTGATGGTATGTTGCGGTCACCTCTCAAATGCAGTTTCAGAGTCGCAGAAATATCTAGTACTTTTACCATGGTTCTTGATTATCAATTTATTTATTTGCTTTTGTTTAACAATCAAATTATAACATATGCAGAACACATTGGGATTTTGTCTTGTGATGTGAGGCAATGCCATATTTATGTCAAAAGCCTGAATGTGTTTGTGTGCATATCATACTAAAGACTTTACTGTCTATTGCAATCATCCTTTCACTGAAGTCTCTCATAGCTTTGTCCAAAAGTCAAGAATCTCAAAAGACATAAATCGCGGTTAGTGTTATTCCAAGGAACCACCTCGAGTATTGCGGATACCATCATGTTTCAAAATATGTAACTTTTGGCCAACCGTTTTTTAGCGATTCATTCATTAATAATGCCGTGTTTCCTTTTATGTTACGGTTTGGTTAGCACAATTTGGCGAGATTGAAAATATCAATCGTTTGCTGCCGTCTTGCATGGATGTTAACCCAGGTAAGCGAACTTTGCTATTCTGGGTTATAACTTTGCTATTCTGGGCAATCTGTGCGTATCATTTGAGTTTCAGTTTTGGGAACAACTGAGCATCCTCCTTCTAATAATCTGTGTTGAGCTTTGAGAAAAAATAGCAACTTTGAATTTGAATAATGTCGTGGCTGCTGGTGTTTAAGAATAGTTGGGCGACACCTTTTCACAAGACCGAGTGTAGGTATTACAGACAAACTAAATTCAGTCGCCTTCGCAGACAGTATCGTGCCTCTACGGCCCGTGCTATTGATCGTAAAGTTATTTCGTCCATAATAGTGAGATACGCAAGTCATTATAATGTTTAGATTAAAGGCCAAATCTATTGACGCTTTCGCGTGTGATGCATATAATGAAAAAATTCGATGCGACAATTCATTAATGACAAGGGGGAGTGGAATGATACATCTTTGAAAGCAATTTGCAGTTTACGATCGCTACTAATCAAGCTGATGCTAATATAGTTGGTTTTAATCTATGTGAAAAACAGTTGGCCAGTTTCTTAGTTACCTACGCTAATCGCATTGCTAAATACGACGTCTGGTTGGAATGCAACATGATATTACCGTTTGGAGACCGCATGCAGCACAGACAATGTTTGGATAACTATTGTATTCAACGCAAAGATCAATGTGCTTACATTTGTACTACTAATTTGTACATATTGATAATGTCACAAATATAGCCAAATATAATATAATAAGATTATAAAACCAGACAGTACACTGCGTATGTGTCTGATAAAGCATTAATCACAATCGCTTTTTCTGAATGAAGGCACAAGCGCCGCAAGAATGTTTAGGAAAATTTCAGCCGTATTCGGTATTCGCGAAAGTCATAATGGTATAGTTATGAGATGCATCATTATTTGATCGTAATGAAGGTTCAGCTGTACTCTGTGAGTCGCAAGTAATAAACGATCAAAGTCGTTGTACATTGAGCTGCTGGTAATAATCAGCGCTATGTTCTGTACGTCATAGCTGACAATACCCTAAAAGCATACGATTCCAATTTCAATTACACCTTTTAACGCAAGTTTCTATGCAGCACAGCATGAAGGAATCGTGCAAACAGGGGAATCAAATTTCATTTTATGTTCGTTTTTTTTAACTGTGCATGCTTCTAGTTGTATATTGACAATCTGCGGCAAACTTAAAAAACTAAATACTATTGCGGTCCACCATAAATTTCTCTCTAAAGCGCGTATTTGCCTACGACTTGCAAAGTAACCATGAATCAGCATCCCACAGAGTGATTAAGCATTGCAAATAGCATTTTGGCTTACCACCGGGAGCGAACAAATTCGTTTTGCGTTGTATCGTAGTCGCTAATAATGTGCCCTGAGTTAATCTGAAATTTAGCTGATCCACAAGTACGGATATACTCAATACGCGTATGGTACGTACCACCTACGGTTTTTAAGAGGTTCCATACGACTGTCGATATATGTCCGAAATTTAAGTTTTTTTTATTCCAGGTCGGGTGTGGTGGTTTGTTATACAAAGCCACATCTATTTCTTCATTGCTTTGTCCTTAGCGCAAGGTCATGCTACGCCCTACGGAAGTCCTTGGATTGTGTTAAACTACGAAGTAGTAAAAACTAATCAACATCAATATTATCTTATTCATTGAGCATTTAGGATACCTGCATATGAATCCCTCGAAAACGTCATGTTTTAAGTTATTGCCTACAGGTTTTCGAGTATCAATGGTTTGCATCAAGTGTATATTGTTATTATATGTGCACAATAAAAAGGTCTTTCTTGTGCAATGACCCACTGAATAAATGGCAACATTACGATTTTGGAATTGTTTGACCTTAGCTCCATTCAAGTCCATAAAACAATTTTCGCTAAAATTATTTTTTGATGATGTAACCGCCTTTAGATCCATTAATTGTGGCGATGCCACCTTTCCTACCCCTACATCTCTTATAAGCAAAGGACAGAATGGCAGACATGGATTCAGGCTATTGTGGCATGAGCAAAGCAGCAGCCGGGCCAATTCGGAAACTTCCATCGGCAACTTTTTACGGCAATAGCATCCTATCCCTTACATAACTAATAAATCACATCAATATAATGAGACAAATTTCAACTAATTGTTATGACTTAAACAAGGACAGCGATGGAAATATAAATACTACAACAAAGCAGGTCTAAGTTTCCAATTATGCACATGCTATTTACACAAAAACACCAACCACAAATTAGTGCATTAGCACTTCCATTTGCGAAATTGATGCAGACCAAGGCGGTCGCAAAAGTGAAAGTTAAATAATCCGTCGTATTCTCCCATGAAAAACAAAAACAAATCCCACATGCCCTACGTCATTCATTATGTCATTCGTCATGCGGCTACCATGATGTAATCTATACCAGCTCTTCTATGATTAAACCAAATGTATTAAACACAACTACAAATCATCGCGGCAAACAGCCACCTTAAACGAATGCATTTTACGGCGTGTCTGAAGGCATTCACTCGGGTTTGCTGTTTGTAAAGAATAATCTGTAGATATTAAATCACGTATGCATGGTTAACCAGGGGTCAATTCCGGAAATCACGAATGCATGTTATGGTCTTTTAAGCAAAGATGGAACCGGGTAAATAATTTGACTGAACAAGTACGTTTGTGTCACAACGTGATAACTCTTCTCAGTAAGCTCCCAACTAAGCATCAGAACACCATAGTGTCTTGCGACAAAATACGCCGTGCCAATAGGATTTCTCTAATGACATTACCCCGTACATGATTGCTTAAACAACTGAGATGGGTATGCAAAATATATCCTGGTTTTCCTCCTATTTGAGGGTAAAACCACATAGCAGTATTCAATAAAATTTAAAAAGTGCTTCATACGGTTGGTGTGTAACAAGGGTTGGGATATGCAGGTTTTGAACAGTTATATTAAGTTAATATCCAATCATTTAACGAGAAGGTTATATCAAACTGTTTTAAAAGCATATATATATATATATATATATATATATATATATATATATATATATATGTATATATATAAATAGATATATATATATATATATATAAATGTGTGTACATAAATATAAATATATATACACATATATGCATATATACATATATAAACATACATATATATATATATATATATTTATATGTATATAAATATATATATATACATATATGCATATATACATATATACATATATATATATAATTATATATATGTTTTTTTGTATATATATATAACTATATATATATATATATATAGCTATACAAATATATATATATATATATGTTTTTATATATATATGTTTATAGATTTATATATTTATATATATATACATATATATACATATATGTATATATTTAAACAAAAACAAATCCCACATGCCCTACGTCATTCATTATGTCATTCGTCATGCGGCTACCATGATGTAATCTATACCAGCTCTTCTATGATTAAACCAAATGTATTAAACACAACTACAAATCATCGCGGCAAACAGCCACCTTAAACGAATGCATTTTACGGCGTGTCTGAAGGCATTCACTCGGGTTTGCTGTTTGTAAAGAATAATCTGTAGATATTAAATCACGTATGCATGGTTAACCAGGGGTCAATTCCGGAAATCACGAATGCATGTTATGGTCTTTTAAGCAAAGATGGAACCGGGTAAATAATTTGACTGAACAAGTACGTTTGTGTCACAACGTGATAACTCTTCTCAGTAAGCTCCCAACTAAGCATCAGAACACCATAGTGTCTTGCGACAAAATACGCCGTGCCAATAGGATTTCTCTAATGACATTACCCCGTACATGATTGCTTAAACAACTGAGATGGGTATGCAAAATATATCCTGGTTTTCCTCCTATTTGAGGGTAAAACCACATAGCAGTATTCAATAAAATTTAAAAAGTGCTTCATACGGTTGGTGTGTAACAAGGGTTGGGATATGCAGGTTTTGAACAGTTATATTAAGTTAATATCCAATCATTTAACGAGAAGGTTATATCAAACTGTTTTAAAAGCATATATATATATATATATTATATATATATATATATATATATATATATATATATATATAAATAGATATATATATATATATATATAAATGTGTGGTACATAAATATAAATATATATACACATATATGCATATATACATATAAAACATAATATATATATATATATATATTTTTATATGTATATAAATATATATATATACATATATGCATATATACATATATACATATATATATATAATTATATATATATTTTTTTATATATATATAACTATATATATATATATATAGCTATACAAATATATATATATATATATGTTTTTATATATATATGTTTATAGATTTTATATTTTTATATATATATACATATATATACATATATGTATATATTTATAGATATATATATATATATACACATATGTAAATGTATATATTATGCTCAGTATAACGGTCGCTTTTGATATTTCCAGGTAACTTATTGGTGTTTTCCGATCACTGCATGTCTCAAACATGCATAATAGTTGGGAAATTATCATAGCCTATGTATATGATAGAAATTATGTCGTATTTAGAGGACGAGCTCGCTTCCGTTGACAAAATACTACACTTATAGATTCCCACATCTGAATGGTCATGCCAAATGCATTGCAAAGATCGGCGTCAGGTCGGCGCTTACGTCCGTCAAGCGCACCCGCATTGTAGATCTTTGCTTCTGTTTAAAAACAATTCCTTGAGATGCTATGTGGTAATGTTATAATTGTTCAACAATGTCGTCATGAAATGTAATGCGTGGCCCATTGATCTTCGCTTCTGATTTGCAAGTAACGATTATCTCTGTTGCAGATTGAATTTTTACTACGCCATATTTGTTCTATTAAGGGAGTTTGCACCTGTTTGAACTATGGGCTGAATGACATTGTAGGCGTGAAATATTGGTTGTATTGGCTAAAGTTGATAAATACTTTCGCATTGCTGCTCTTTAGTAAATGGAAAAGCTCTCTGGTAAACACACTTATATGAGATTTCAAACCCAAGAATGGGATATCCGACTTATGAAGTGTTATTTATCATGGCCGCGAGTGTGATAACAACGAGTCCTTACTATTGAGCTTAAATTTAAACAGGCATCATATTTAATGTTTAGATTGTTGCTGGAATAGACGAATTGCCACGACGCATGACTGTTAAATGGACGTTTTATCCTACCCCACTGAGGAGACACAAATACAGACATGCCTGAATCCATCAGTACTTGCATTGCAGTTTGAATGTACATTACCCTGTCATCTTAGCTAGGTGTCCTTTGGTCCATGTTTCATCAGTCCACACATTTGATAGCCGCAGAAGAATCTTAAATTTTGTGTGGCATGACATAACGATTAACCGCAGCAGCGCAAGTCATGAAAATCAATCACTTAATTCAACAATTGTGGCACGATTCGTTTCTAAATGATGAGCTAAGTTGACAATACTCGCAAGCTTTTAAGTTGCGATGGAAATAAGTTAGAAAACCGGATGTATCTGCGAGTTTGAATTTAACTAATGTGGGTCTAATGGTGATCCATCATGCTTGCAACATTGATTGTTGCATTATGAATGCACTTCCGTAACATCTCAAATGAATTGGATGAAATGTTTGTCGAATTCAAGCATTCTTAAATGTCTTGCCCTACAACTAATGCGATGGATCTGCATATCGTATCATATGTATGGTTAAAAACTCAATTTCCTAGTAAACTTCTTGTTGTATTCATGAAAATATGTCGATCAATGTCTAATCAAGATAAACCAATAAGCCTCCCCTATTCAATTAATAAAGGCTTAAAGACCATAAAGCTGTGTAGTTATTATCGCCGAACGTTATTGCTTGTCTTGTCCTTAAGTTGACATTCATCTTCAGCGCCGCATAATTAACGCCCATTTGTCTATCAATGGCACCATTTACGTCTAGGACGTGTCCAGCAGCTCTCCATCACCAGGGGAATGCATGCTATCAGTCATGCTTTCACTAATACTACTCTATGAATGTACTGCAGCACTCCTCTTATCATGACCCACACTAAATCGCTTTCTGTACCACCTCCTGCAGGATACCAGATTTATGCTCGTGTTCACCCTGATAGATTTGCGGGATTGTTTTAATGCAGCAATATTCCTTCCATTTCTTCCAGCTGTTGTCAACCTCGATAGTACTGTGCCGTGCTTTATACATTCACATCACCATGCAGAATAACAGTAGATGACTCCGCCATATGCGCTGTAAAAGGGGAACACGAGAGATGACGTCAACAAGGTGACCATGTTATCTCACTTCCGCTGAAACAGACTTTTACGTCATTGTCTTCGTTGAAGATGCAGCGATGCATTCCTTATCATTGTGCCACCATGAATCTAATTTGAAGAGGTTCCTGTAAGCATGTATTTAAAAAAAGTAAGATGTGATATGTCATATATCAAATGCAATTACCTTTGCGAAAGAATCAAATTTGCCCCAGCAAAGAAACTGCTAAGCGCTGATCTTAACCCAAAACGAGTTGACTGGTTTTGCTTAATCAGGGGCGTTTCAGAAGCTGATGCTATATACAGCAAAACAGCAGTTGTAGCAACCGCCCCATTCTGACCCCATTAATAATTCCTTAATTGTTTCCGACTTAATAACCTTTTAGCTCCCGAGCTCTCCTTAGTATAACGGAAAGCTCATTGCATGATGGTGTGGTCATTTTTGACACCGATTAAATCATTGATAAGATATGGAAAATTTGCGAGATGAACGAGTGCCATTTAGATCCTAATTAAGTCTTCAAGATCTAACTTAACCAAATATTACACACTACACGTTCATTATAAAAGAAATAAACATAACTTATTAGCAAAGGATCCATTCCTAAGGTGCCAAACTAATTATTGTCTTACATGGGGTATGAATGCACGACTAGCACTGCTGAACCCATCAGGTGCGTTAATGTATCATGTAATCTATTTGTGGCATTTGTATGTTACAATCGTATCAATTGAGCGCACCCATTGTGTGTATGTGTGCCTGGTGGAGATCTATGCAGATAATGCGAAAACGGACTAAAAGTCATAGTTCAAATGTCAGAGGCAATGGTCGTAAATGTCTTTCGATCCCTAAAGCCAGAAATCAGAAACTAAGACCGAGCGAGGAGTGTTAGCTAGATGTCGTTGAATAGAGAATGGCAGATTGGTCTGGGGACTTGAACCACAAGAATATTTCAATACTTTGCTGTGACAGAAGCTGATAATCGCGCTGTAAAAAAGTAGTAACTACCACCAAAAGTGCGGACACAGCCATGCGTAATCGCTGGATCCACAAATGTGGTATTGTACTTTGCAATCACGAGAAGCCAATGCGAGAATCGTTATACGTCACACTGCATATAAGGGCATCAATACTTTCATTGCCAAAGCCAACGACACCAATGCTTTGGTCACTGCATTATACACGTTGTAACGCATTCAAACGTTTCGCTCTCACAAAATGTGGCTTGCTTATTACCAATGACGTCATTTGTAGTACAAAAGAGATTTTTTACAAAGAGCTGCAGAGTGCTGGTCTTCCTCACATTTACCTAATGGGAGATTCATGAGAAAAAGGTAAAACTGTTGTCTCTGTTTGGCAGATATGTGAAGTTTGCGCTGAGACAACAAATTGAGATACTCGTCTCTAGATTTGAAAAAAATGACTTGTCGTATAAAAGATCCAGCACTCATGAGGCCATTGATAAAGGCCGACGGGATATTTTGCCAGGATGTCTTTGGCCCTTATTACCTCATCTCAAGTAGCTCTGATTGAACATATGTAGCATGCCCATACCAAGCATAATGCACATGGAAGCTGGCATTTGTTTGTTAACCAGACAGCCTTAATCCAGCTGAGTGAGGTTAGAAGGACGAGGTCTGCACTCTTAGCAATAGCTGTCATCAACTCATGAGATGGCAGCGCAGGATTCATTCATAAAGTTAATTGTCACTGTACAAATGCATGTGTTTGCATTATGTAGGATCACGAAAAGCTTCGTATGCGGTGTTTGATGCCAAGATCAGAATTCGAAGTGACAAAACATATGAATATATAGCGAAATCCATAGATACAGCGAGAGTAATACAACGGTTATCGTGAAAACGTGTCTACGGTCCTGTTATGAAAAGGTTTTTCTTCAGTCAAATACAAGCATATGTTTGACCAATGCGCATCAATTTGAACGATTTAATATTCATGAGACACTTGCTTGTTATATTTATCCACCAAGAGTATCTGAAGGTCGCGGCACAATCTTGCTATAGTTGTTTGTCGCTTCGTTTAGATAGACGCGCTGACCCAATAGTGTGCTTAATGTTTGACTTTGTTATAAACCAAGTGCCAAGAGAAACCTAGATGCACAAGCAAGGTTCAAAACTTATATCATAACTGAACCAAATCAGGCATGGCATATATCATTGATGAATTTTACAGTAAAATAATTCCATTTCCTCAGAAGACTGTTTTGGAAGACCTAGGCTCGTTTCAATTCGTCGGCGAGGCCACTAGCGACATGCTCAACTGACCCGAATGCAGATGGGTTAATAGCTTTTCTCAATCCTGGCTCGTTCCAGAGCAGTAATTCATTCCGAGTTATTGTTCTGGTTGTATTATGCTATTAGAACTATTGGTAGGATTCTAGGTGTTTCAATCGACGTTATGAATTGACCAGGGATGCATTTATCGATATATAATGCTATATCTCTCACGAAGACCAAAATAAACCAAATGCAACAACGTTTTGGATCTTAACTACATTGATTATAATGCTGCAAGATACGCAAGGCTTGAAACCTACCGCTAAACATGCGTATTGTATGATACAAGAGCGAAACTGATATACTTTGGGATCAACAGTGTAAGCTATGATGTAGTTATCAAACGGTAATTATGTATTGCAAGATAATTTGTGTTTACCTGGAGATTATTTGAAAATTTACCCGCACCATACTTATGTTACTACAATAAACGGATCATAGTGTTTCTAACTAAAGAAGAAATAGCTTCAATATTTACAAGCATACTTTGCCTCCCGGATAACGTCGGATCAGCGCAGATCGATATACTTAAGGGCCTTGTAGAAAATCAAAGATAAATGCGCTTGCTTTTGATTAACAAACAAGTCAGGTCAAGTAACAAATTGTACGCATTATGCTAGAACAGCTGTTACATTGTAATGCATCTCGAAGAATATATTTATATATGCGATAAATGTGCCACGGCAACTGTAAATAATAAACTGCTAGCCAACTGATATTGTAAAGATTGAACAGCTGCTGCTTTAACGCATTAGAAAACCTCAATATACAGCGCAACCATCGCAACAGGACCAACAAAGGCAAGTAACTCAAACTGAGTACGGTGTATGAAGAGAGCGACTTCGAATGATCAGCAATTACACTGATGATGACCGTTGAAGATTTTAATTAAGCTGAATGGCTTAAGTCGACTTCTAGTTTGTCAACAGTTAGTCGCTTTTTTTGGCAGCTTGAATACTATCCCTGGTGTTAAATTTCGCATAATGAACAACAGAAATTCCCATGCAGGACGCAGACATTGAATTTGTAATAAATGCCAATACATGTTTCGCCATACTGTAAGTAGCATAGCTGCATGGATGGCTATTTCAAAAGCCTCAGTGAACAATTTTGGCTTGGATATGTGTGTCTCCTGGCTCACTTCCTGTCTTATCGTCAGCTTCTGAATTTGTGAACCCATTGGATATAAGAAAACTACACCAACGCTAAAATGCTTAGTATTAATTGACTCCGTACACGACAAAGCAGTACAGGATGAAGACAACCAGTGCGCGATTGGTATCTTGTATGTACCTGAATGTCATCTTGTCAATTGATCTGACAACTGTATAGAGGCCCTAAAGGTAGTATGTATCCCTCAAATATATACTTTTGATACATCTTGTAGTAGCGCATCGCTGTGACGATGCATTTGACAAAAGACAACACTGCGAATACTAACCATGTGCAGAACATCTAAATAGATATTACATCAAGGCTATTCGGATCGACGTATGCACGTACTTGTTGCATTTGTTGCCCGGTCAATTACAAAAGTCTTGCGTTGATAGGATAATTGATTGTCACATATATAGGCATGCAGGGCCTGTTTGATCTGACACATATTGCACACAAGTTAACAGCCGGGGTTCAAGTTGCTTAACTGAGTTTGTGCTCACGATAATTTAATGTTGCAATATGGTTTGTCGTGTGTCAAGTCAATTGCCGTTAATAAATGCATGTACAGGAAAATAGCCACCTTTCATGAGCAGTTTAATTTAATTCACCGTCAGGGTTTCTGTATTAATTTGTGTCCTCCGACCCGTAACCCTGGCGACAAGTACTGTCCAGCCTTTATGCCATCTAACTGCCGTCGATGCAATATTCGAATCATGCTCAAATGTAAGACGATAAGACGTCTAATCGGATCACGAAGGGAGGGTGGGGGGGGGGGTGGTGGAAATAACCTGTTAGTCATTTTACCTAATCTTAATGTGCGATGGCAGTGGCGCAGTGCATGAGAGTAATAGGTATGAGCTGTTTGTAGCTCATATCTTCATGTGTAAGGCCAGGATAATCTATGACGTATAAGGTCTATATATAATTTTTCAAGGTGTATTGTCGCTGCACCTGACACAATTAGAAAAGTTTTTCAACAATCACTAGCTGATGACAGCATTAGAGGTCTGAAAAGTGCCAAGACCAAAATGGTAGAGTAGAATTCATTGTTGATATCGGACACGATAGCAAAGTAAACTATACTCCTGGCTTAATAACCTAACTTTACCTTCTAATGACATTAATGATTTAGGTAAACTAGCCGATTATTGAGTAGAAAAATCGATAAGTTAACTTAAGATGTTTACTGCGATTGTCTTTCAAATGATATAACGTTCCGAATTCAAACCTTACATAGATGCCACAAGATCAGTCAGCGGCTGAAATGCGTTTGTCTTGATGCGATGTCCGATTTGTCGAGCCATTTTGCTTGAATTTTTGCTAGATGTATGTATTGCTGTGACAAAAAATCCATCAATGCGACATGAAGAAACAATATATCAGCTAGACGAGCCGGCTATGGTACTGGCGCTCGCCTGATTAACGACAACTTTTCAGGTTTTGCATATTAACTGCCAAGCATGTGCGGATCCTGCAATTGCAGCAGCGTTTTACAAACTCACCGCGTCACACGCATCATGCAAATATGCCCAAATTAACTGGCCGTTTGCATGCAGTTCCTGACATCGTTAAGTCCAATGTTTTCTCGCATTGGATTTACACGGCCAGCATTGCCTTTTGTGGCAATGGTGCCGAATGCTGCACGTATTTTTCGGTGTTATTATGCATAAACTTGTGGCTGTTCTAAAGTATTGTAATATTTTCAATACTAAACCATCGCTAAGCTGTCATCTAGCTTGTTGAGCCAGCGAGTTGAGCGAAGGCTTGTTGGTTATTGAGAGAGTTGTCTATATACAATGTGATGAAAACTGCCCCTGCCTTAAAGGTCTCACACATCATCATACATACATGCTTACATACATAAATAAATACATACAAATATACATACATAAATACATATATATATGTCTGTACTATTTACCAACCACAGTACCCATTAGTGCGGGTGGACGCACTATCATTATCAAGTGCTTGAAGCGATGGCGAAGGGCATTCCAATCCAGCAGGATCAAAGAACTCTGAAAGGATAATA
>CM067344.1:6419930-6459930 GCA_034190875.2 Urechis unicinctus
TTTAGCTCAGATGTCAACCAGATTACAGATTTCGATGAAATGCATCTAGTGCTTGCATGTATCTATGTATTGCAAACTGAAAGCATCCTTGAATAAAGTATAGTCGAACAATGAAACAATCGAATACGATGTTTAGAGGGTAACCAGGATGGCCGAGTGGTTAAGGCGTTGGACTTAAGTTCCAATGGACGAATGTCCGCGTGGGTTCGAACCCCACTTCTGGTAACATTCTTATTTTGATAACGGTTATGTCGGAATTCAACTGAGCTTTAAAGCGCTACTGACGTCATTTGTACATTTGGTTGTGCAATGCCGAAAATATGATAGCATGCAAATAATATAAATCACTCTTTTATTATTCGATGGTCAGCCACGCACGCTCATTCAAGGTCATTAAAATCATACGACAGTCACAACCGTGTACTTTTAACAGAGCCATGCTGTGTGTAGAAAAGATTAGAGTTGCCATCTCGTGTGTGCCAAATACTTATCAATGAAGAATACTACAATTTAAAGTGCAAAAGTAAATATATATATGGCGCTTCGTAAAAACGAGAAGCATAAATGGGCGCTGAGTCTTAAATGATTGACGAAGGCATATAAGCTGTATGAAAGTTAAGATTAGTTATTGGTAATTCAGAAATCGCATATCTCTCATAAGTCCACTAAACCATTGTACGTGAGACTTGGTCAAATTGATATACTGCCCTTACACTATTTTATCTCGCTAGAGATAGGTCAATTCAATGATTTGATGATATTTTCTTAGATGCTTTCCTCCAATAAACCCCAAACTGGTCTTGTAAAAAAATCACATAGGCAGTTATTTTAGCTCAGGTGTCAACCAGATTACAGATTTCGATGAAATGCATCAAGTGCTTGCATGTATCTATGTATTGCAAACTGAATGCATCCTTGAATAAAATATAGTCGAACACTGAAACAATCGAATACGATGCTTAGAGAGTAACCAGGATGGCCGAGTGGTTAAGGCGTTGGACTTAAGTTCCAATGGACGAACGACCGCGTGGGTTTGATCCCCACTTCTGGTAACATTCTTATTTTGATAACGGTTATTTCGGAATTCAACTGACCTTTAAAGATCTACTGACGTCATTTGTACTTTTGGTTGTGCAATGCCGAAAATACGATAGCATGCAACTAATATAAAACACTGTTTTTATTATTCGATGGTCAGCCACGCACGCTCATTCAAGGTCATTAAAATCATACGACAGTCACAACCGTGTACTTTTAACAGTGCCATGCTGTGTGTAGAAAAGATTAGAGTTGCCATCTCGTGTGTGCCAAATACTTATCAGTTAAGAATAATACAATATAAAATGAAAAAGTAAATATATATATGGCGTTTCGTAAAAAAAGAGAAGTATAAATGGGCGCTGAGTCTTAAATGATTGACGAAGGCATAAAAACTGTATGAAAGTTAAGATTAGTTATTGGTAATTCAGAAATCGCATATCTCTCATAAGTCCACTAAACCATTGTACGTGAGACTTGGTCAAATTGATATACTGCCCTTACACTATTTTATCTCGCTAGAGATAGGTCAATTCAATGACTTGATGATATTTTCTTAGATGCTTTCCTCCAATAAACCCCAAACTGGTCTTGTAAAAAAATAACATAGTTAGTTATTTTAGCTCAGGTGTCAACCAGATTACTGATTTCGATGAAATGCATCAAGTGCTTGCATGTATCTATGTATTGCAAACTGAAAGCATCCTTGAATAAAGTATAGTCGAACAATGAAACAATCGAATACGATGCTTAGAGGGTAACCAGGATGGCCGAGTGGTTAAGGCGTTGGACTTAAGTTCCAATGGACGAATGTCCGCGTGGGTTCGAACCCCACTTCTGGTAACATTCTTATTTTGATAACGGTTATGTCGGAATTCAAATGAGCTTTAAAGCGCTACTGACGTCATTTGTACATTTGGTTGTGCAATGCCGAAAATATGATAGCATGCAAATAATATAAATCACTGTTTTATTATTCGATGGTCAGCCACGCACGCTCATTCAAGGTCATTAAAATCATACGACAGTCACAACCGTGTACTTTTAACAGTGCCATGCTGTGTGTAGAAAAGATTAGAGTTGCCATCTCGTGTGTGCCAAATACTTATCAATGAAGAATACTACAATTTAAAGTGCAAAAGTCAAAATATATATATGGCGTTTCGTAAAAACGAGAAGCATAAATGGGCGCTGAGTCTTAAATGATTGACGAAGGCATAAAAGCTGTATGAAAGTTAAGATTAGTTATTGGTAATTCAGAAATCGCATATCTCTCATAAGTCCACTAAACCATTGTACGTGAGACTTGGTCAAATTGATATACTGCCCTTACACTATTTTATCTCGCTAGAGATAGGTCAATTCAATGATTTGATGATATTTTCTTAAATGCTTTCCTCTAATAAACCCCAAACTGGTCTTGTAAAAAAATCACATAGGCAGTTATTTTAGCTCAGATGTCAACCAGATTACAGATTTCGATGAAATGCATCTAGTGCTTGCATGTATCTATGTATTGCAAACTGAAAGCATCCTTGAATAAAGTATAGTCGAACAATGAAACAATCGAATACGATGTTTAGAGGGTAACCAGGATGGCCGAGTGGTTAAGGCGTTGGACTTAAGTTCCAATGGACGAATGTCCGCGTGGGTTCGAACCCCACTTCTGGTAACATTCTTATTTTGATAACGGTTATGTCGGAATTCAACTGAGCTTTAAAGCGCTACTGACGTCATTTGTACATTTGGTTGTGCAATGCCGAAAATATGATAGCATGCAAATAATATAAATCACTCTTTTATTATTCGATGGTCAGCCACGCACGCTCATTCAAGGTCATTAAAATCATACGACAGTCACAACCGTGTACTTTTAACAGTGCCATGCTGCTGTGTGTAGAAAAGATTAGAGTTGCCATCTCGTGTGTGCCAAATACTTATCAATGAAGAATACTACAATTTAAAGTGCAAAAGTAAATATATATATGGCGCTTCGTAAAAACGAGAAGCATAAATGGGCGCTGAGTCTTAAATGATTGACGAAGGCATATAAGCTGTATGAAAGTTAAGATTAGTTATTGGTAATTCAGAAATCGCATATCTCTCATAAGTCCACTAAACCATTGTACGTGAGACTTGGTCAAATTGATATACTGCCCTTACACTATTTTATCTCGCTAGAGATAGGTCAATTCAATGATTTGATGATATTTTCTTAGATGCTTTCCTCCAATAAACCCCAAACTGGTCTTGTAAAAAAATCACATAGGCAGTTATTTTAGCTCAGGTGTCAACCAGATTACAGATTTCGATGAAATGCATCAAGTGCTTGCATGTATCTATGTATTGCAAACTGAATGCATCCTTGAATAAAATATAGTCGAACATGAAACAATCGAATACGATGCTTAGAGAGTAACCAGGATGGCCGAGTGGTTAAGGCGTTGGACTTAAGTTCCAATGGACGAACGACCGCGTGGGTTTGATCCCCACTTCTGGTAACATTCTTATTTTGATAACGGTTATTTCGGAATTCAACTGACATTTAAAGATCTACTGACGTCATTTGTACTTTTGGTTGTGCAATGCCGAAAATACGATAGCATGCAACTAATATAAAACACTGTTTTTATTATTCGATGGTCAGCCACGCACACTCATTCAAGGTCATTAAAATCATACGACAGTCACAACCGTGTACTTTTAACAGTGCAATGCTGTGTGTAGAAAAGATTCGAGTTGCCATCTCGTGTGTGCCAAATAATTATCAGTTAAGAATAATACAATATAAAATGAAAAAGTAAATATATATATATGGCGTTTCGTAAAAAAGAGAAGCATAAATGGGCGCTGAGTCTTAAATGATTGACGAAGGCATAAAAACTGTATGAAAGTTAAGATTAGTTATTGGTAATTCAGAAATCGCATATCTCTCATAAGTCCACTAAACCATTGTACGTGAGACTTGGTCAAATTGATATACTGCCCTTACACTATTTTATCTCGCTAGAGATAGGTCAATTCAATGATTTGATGATATTTTCTTAAATGCTTTCCTCTAATAAACCCCAAACTGGTCTTGTAAAAAAATCACATAGGCAGTTATTTTAGCTCAGATGTCAACCAGATTACAGATTTCGATGAAATGCATCTAGTGCTTGCATGTATCTATGTATTGCAAACTGAAAGCATCCTTGAATAAAGTATAGTCGAACAATGAAACAATCGAATACGATGCTTAGAGGGTAACCAGGATGGCCGAGTGGTTAAGGCGTTGGACTTAAGTTCCAATGGACGAATGTCCGCGTGGGTTCGAACCCCACTTCTGGTAACATTCTTATTTTGATAACGGTTATGTCGGAATTCAACTGAGCTTTAAAGCGCTACTGACGTCATTTGTACATTTGGTTGTGCAATGCCGAAAATATGATAGCATGCAAATAATATAAATCACTCTTTTATTATTCGATGGTCAGCCACGCACGCTCATTCAAGGTCATTAAAATCATACGACAGTCACAACCGTGTACTTTTAACAGTGCCATGCTGTGTGTAGAAAAGATTAGAGTTGCCATCTCGTGTGTGCCAAATACTTATCAATGAAGAATACTACAATTTAAAGTGCAAAAGTAAATATATATATGGCGCTTCGTAAAAACGAGAAGCATAAATGGGCGCTGAGTCTTAAATGATTGACGAAGGCATATAAGCTGTATGAAAGTTAAGATTAGTTATTGGTAATTCAGAAATCGCATATCTCTCATAAGTCCACTAAACCATTGTACGTGAGACTTGGTCAAATTGATATACTGCCCTTACACTATTTTATCTCGCTAGAGATAGGTCAATTCAATGATTTGATGATATTTTCTTAGATGCTTCCTCCAATAAACCCCAAACTGGTCTTGTAAAAAAATCACATAGGCAGTTATTTTAGCTCAGGTGTCAACCAGATTACAGATTTCGATGAAATGCATCAAGTGCTTGCATGTATCTATGTATTGCAAACTGAATGCATCCTTGAATAAAATATAGTCGAACACTGAAACAATCGAATACGATGCTTAGAGAGTAACCAGGATGGCCGAGTGGTTAAGGCGTTGGACTTAAGTTCCAATGGACGAACGACCGCGTGGGTTTGATCCCCACTTCTGGTAACATTCTTATTTTGATAACGGTTATTTCGGAATTCAACTGACCTTTAAAGATCTACTGACGTCATTTGTACTTTTGGTTGTGCAATGCCGAAAATACGATAGCATGCAACTAATATAAAACACTGTTTTTATTATTCGATGGTCAGCCACGCACACTCATTCAAGGTCATTAAAATCATACGACAGTCACAATCGTGTACTTTTAACAGTGCAATGCTGTGTGTAGAAAAGATTCGAGTTGCCATCTCGTGTGTGCCAAATAATTATCAGTTAAGAATAATACAATATTAAATGAAAAAGTAAATATATATATGGCGTTTCGTAAAAAAAGAGAAGCATAAATGGGCGCTGAGTCTTAAATGATTGACGAAGGCATAAAAACTGTATGAAAGTTAAGATTAGTTATAGGTAATTCAGAAATCGCATATCTCTCATAAGTCCACTAAACCATTGTACGTGAGACTTGGTCAAATTGATATACTGCCCTTACACTATTTTATCTCGCTAGAGATAGGTCAATTCAATGATTTGATGATATTTTCTTAAATGCTTTCCTCTAATAAACCCCAAACTGGTCTTGTAAAAAAATCACATAGGCAGTTATTTTAGCTCAGATGTCAACCAGATTACAGATTTCGATGAAATGCATCTAGTGCTTGCATGTATCTATGTATTGCAAACTGAAAGCATCCTTGAATAAAGTATAGTCGAACAATGAAACAATCGAATACGATGTTTAGAGGGTAACCAGGATGGCCGAGTGGTTAAGGCGTTGGACTTAAGTTCCAATGGACGAATGTCCGCGTGGGTTCGAACCCCACTTCTGGTAACATTCTTATTTTGATAACGGTTATGTCGGAATTCAACTGAGCTTTAAAGCGCTACTGACGTCATTTGTACATTTTGGTTGTGCAATGCCGAAAATATGATAGCATGCAAATAATATAAATCACTCTTTTATTATTCGATGGTCAGCCACGCACGCTCATTCAAGGTCATTAAAATCATACGACAGTCACAACCGTGTACTTTTAACAGTGCCATGCTGTGTGTAGAAAAGATTAGAGTTGCCATCTCGTGTGTGCCAAATACTTATCAATGAAGAATACTACAATTTAAAGTGCAAAAGTAAATATATATATGGCGCTTCGTAAAAACGAGAAGCATAAATGGGCGCTGAGTTTTAAATGATTGACGAAGGCATATAAGCTGTATGAAAGTTAAGATTAGTTATTGGTAATTCAGAAATCGCATATCTCTCATAAGTCAACTAAGCCATTGTGTGTGAGACATGGTCAAATTGATATACTGCCCTCACACAATTTTATCTTGCTAGAGATAGGTCAATTCAATGATTTGATGATATTTTCTTAGATGCTTTCCTCCAATAAACCCCAAACTGGTCTTGTAAAAAAATCACATAGGCAGTTATTTTAGCTCAGATGTCAACCAGATTACAGATTTCGATGAAATGCATCTAGTGCTTGCATGTATCTATGTATTGCAAACTGAAAGCATCCTTGAATAAAGTATAGTCGAACAATGAAACAATCGAATACGATGCTTAGAGGGTAACCAGGATGGCCGAGTGGTTAAGGCGTTGGACTTAAGTTCCAATGGACGAACGACCGCGTGGGTTTGATCCCCACTTCTGGTAACATTCTTATTTTGATAACGGTTATTTCGGAATTCAACTGACCTTTAAAGATCTACTGACGTCATTTGTACTTTTGGTTGTGCAATGCCGAAAATACGATAGCATGCAACTAATATAAAACACTGTTTTTATTATTCGATGGTCAGCCACGCACGCTCATTCAAGGTCATTAAAATCATACGACAGTCACAATCGTGTACTTTTAACAGTGCAATGCTGTGTGTAGAAAAGATTCGAGTTGCCATCTCGTGTGTGCCAAATAATTATCAGTTAAGAATAATACAATATAAAATGAAAAAGTAAATATATATATGGCGTTTCGTACAAAAAGAGAAGCATAAATGGGCGCTGAGTCTTAAATGATTGACGAAGGCATAAAAACTGTATGAAAGTTAAGATTAGTTATTGGTAATTCAGAAATCGCATATCTCTCATAAGTCCACTAAACCATTGTACGTGAGACTTGGTCAAATTGATATACTGCCCTTACACTATTTTATCTCGCTAGAGATAGGTCAATTCAATGATTTGATGATATTTTCTTAGATGCTTTCCTCCAATAAACCCCAAACTGGTCTTGTAAAAAAATCACATAGGCAGTTATTTTAGCTAAGGTGTCAACCAGATTACAGATTTCGATGAAATGCATCAAGTGCTTGCATGTATCTATGTATTGCAAACTGAATGCATCCTTGAATAAAATATAGTCGAACACTGAAACAATCGAATACGATGCTTAGAGAGTAACCAGGATGGCCGAGTGGTTAAGGCGTTGGACTTAAGTTCCAATGGACGAACGACCGCGTGGGTTTGATCCCCACTTCTGGTAACATTCTTATTTTGATAACGGTTATTTCGGAATTCAACTGACCTTTAAAGATCTACTGACGTCATTTGTACTTTTGGTTGTGCAATGCCGAAAATACGATAGCATGCAACTAATATAAAACACTGTTTTTATTATTCGATGGTCAGCCACGCACACTCATTCAAGGTCATTAAAATCATACGACAGTCACAACCGTGTACTTTTAACAGTGCAATGCTGTGTGTAGAAAAGATTCGAGTTGCCATCTCGTGTGTGCCAAATAATTATCAGTTAAGAATAATACAATATAAAATGAAAAAGTAAATATATATATGGCGTTTCGTACAAAAAGAGAAGCATAAATGGGCGCTGAGTCTTAAATGATTGACGATGGCATAAAAGCTGCATGAAAGTTAAGATTAGTTATTGGTAATTCAGAAATCGCATATCTCTCATAAGTCAACTAAGCCATTGTGTGTGAAACATGGTCAAATTGATATACTGCCCTTACACAATTTTATCTCGCCAGAGATAGGGCAATTTTATGATTTGATGATATTTTCTTAGATGCTTTCCTCCAATAAACCCCAAACTGGTCTTGGAAAAAATCACATAGTTATTTTAGCTAAGGTGTCAACCAGATTACAGATTTCGATGATATGCATCAAGTGCTTGCAAGTATCTATGTATTGCAAACTGAAAGCATCCTTGAATAAAGTATAGTCGAACAATGAAACAATCGAATACGATGCTTAGAGAATAAACCAGGATGGCCAATTGGTTAAGGCGTTGGACCTAAGTTCCAATGGACGAATGTCCGCGTGGGTTCGAACCCCACTTCTGGTAACATTCTTATTTTGATAACGGTTATGTCGGAATACAACTGAGCCTTAAAGCGCTACTGACGTCATTTGTACATTTGGTTGTGCAATGCCGAAAATATGATAGCATGCAAATAATATAAATAACTGTTTTTATTATTAGATGGTCAGCCACGCACGCTCACTCAAGGTCATTACAATCATACGACAGTCACAACCGTGTACTTTTAACAGTGCCATGCTGTGTGTAGAAAAGATTACAGTTGCCATCTCGTGTGTGCCAAATACTTATCAATGACGAATACTACAATATAAAGTGCAAAAGTGAATATATATATGGCGTTTCGTAAAAAAAGAGAAGCATAAATTGGCGCTGAGTCATAAATGATTGACGAAGGCATAAAAGCTGCATGAAAGTTAAGATTAGATATTGGTAATTCAGAAATCGCATATCTCTCATAAGTCCACTAAACCATTGTACGTGAGACTTGGTCAAATTGATATACTGCCCTTACACAATTTTATCTGGCTAGTGATAGTTCAATTCAATGATTTGATGATATTTTCTTAGATGCTTTCCTCCAATAAACCCCAAACTGGTCTTGGAAAAAAAATCACATAGGCAGTTATTTAAGCTCAGGTGTCAACCAGATTACTGATTTCGATGAAATGCATCTAGTGCTTGATTTATCTATGTATTGCAAACTGAAAGCATCCTTGAATAATTTACATTCCCATAAGCGCTAGTCGAACAATGAAACAATCGAATACGATGCTTCGAATTCCCCGACAATTTGATAGCATCTTTTTGAATAATATAAATCACGGATTTGATTACTCGATGGGCAGCCGCGCACTCTCATTCCAGGTCTTTGAACTCGATGGGACAAACAAAAGAGACGCGGTTTACGGAGCCAATCGAGTGTCTTTTTCCATGGGAATTTGAAAACTATGATCACTATTGTGCGTGTTCTTTTAGCTCATTGCACTTTTTCATCAATGCCGTGATAGATGATTGCCTTCTAAGCACCAATTAGTTGCTAATGTTTTTTCTTGTGTAAGCGTCCATCCTTTTATCCCCTAACCAGTTTTAAAAGCTCACAAATAAGCAACTGCTATTAGAATATTATTGTTTCTTTCCACATTTCTTGGCACCATGCACCTCAGCTCTCTATTCTCTGATGACGTATATTACACGGTTCATATTTCACCCAATTATATAGTGACACAAATAACACAGATAATCCACACAGATAACTGCAGCACAAGTGCAAGCTATTAATCATTCATCGATAAACACTGCTTGCCCAGCAATCGATTAATTAATGTGTTATTTAAGGAAAAATGTTGATGAAAAGTACGTCGACATACGATCGCTACAGACACGTACATTATTTAAATAATGGTTGTGATCGCTGGGTTTCTGCTAGATATGGAACAATTGCTGGTTCAAAGTCAGTAAATGGGATGTGGACTCGAGGCTGGTAAATGTGCAAAGCAAATATGCATAACAATATCAATAAACTGAGGGCAGAATATTTATATCCATGGGTTATCTGATCCTTGACCACATCTGTTTTAGGATCTTGAATTTCACGATTTGGCTTCGCATATATCATTATAGTTGCCACCATCACCCTAAGATTATCATATTGTTTGTGAATTTATTGTTGATCACGTCGTTCATCAACGGATACTTGTGGTGGTGTTAGGAAAATGGTGAGCTGGCTGGAGTTGGCATCATGTATCTTTAATCCATGTATTGTTCGTACAAAGCACCACTGTGACAAATGTTATCCTCTCATTGACGTTTCCCATAGGCCAAACGGAGCACAATGATCTGATCGTAAGATCTCAGAAAGACAATTTGTTATTTAACCTTAAAGCAAACCATATCCTTCTCTGTCATGCGATGCACCAAATTCTACTCATTATTTATTTCCAACGATTACATATTAATGCTCACGATAGCAAACATTATCTACTCAAAGAATGCTAATGGCATGGAAAGTAAGTGCTGACCGTGGACATATGTTGTTTCAGTCATCAATAAGGTTCGATGCTTTAAACCTTAAGTTTTTCATGTAATCTCATTTGCTGCTTATGTTTCATCTAAATGCGCCTGGGGCTCACAGGAAGAGACTGCAGGAAGCTGACAGTGACGTCAGCCTATGATCTGCTCCCAATACAATAAAACATTGCCATGATTAATAAATAGAAAAAATAAATGAAACAAATCCACAGCACTTTGTTTCCACTGATGTGCATGTTATCTCCTGGTAGTATCTAACTGACAATATGCATATAGCACGAGCTTAACAACGGGGAAAATCTCAGCTTCAAGCTATGAATTTAAAGGGTTTGCAATTCACTACATTATGTAATCATTCATGTTGATTGAAGATGCTTGCCACTGCTACCCAGGGAGAGGGGGGGGGGGGGGCTGGATGACGCAATCTATTTTGTGCAGTAGACTGTCATATAAATTATTCCGTTTTAGCAATGTCACTCAGAAACGATTCATTAGCGGGCTTCGTTTGTTTATCTTTACCGCTTTGCCAGTGCAAAAGAATATCGCTTTTTTTGTCTCTGTTTTGTCACTGCACATAGCCTATATAGGGAGTGTATTCAAACGCTGTTGCTATCTTGATGGCGATATTGTGTATTATGTAACACTCTAATATGTATTCGTTAAAAATAAGTTGACGTTGTTCTTGTAAAACTATTTGCATATTCTCAAACCATGAACCTGGCTGTTTCTTCTGTGGTCGGATCATAAACGTTCCATGCATGTTAACTTAGATATTTATACATATACAAGTGGTCATGCGGTTGTTTAGATCTCTTTATTGCGAAGGCTTTATCGCAAGGCCCGATGAGATCATATCTTTCAGGTCATAAGTATATTGAAGTAATCTCTTTTCGGGTGAACTTTTGTCAATTTCTATGTAGCTGAGTAAATGAACTGTCGTAAATCCCATGAATCGACAAGTATGCTGTCACTTCCTATTTATGATTCCCATTTGTAACAAATTTTTCCTTTTACCTACAAGGCTAAAAATATGGTATGATATAATGAATGTATCAACTCTGACAGCTATGGTCAATGATTGAAACGAAGGTTGATTGCGTTGCACACACAATACAATCCTAGAAATCAGTTGACTGCAAATTTGAAAGCTTTCCTTGTTACTGTCTGTAAAGAAAACTCCACGTAGTTAACTATATAAACAAAACACTCCAGTGAAGTATTCATTCATAAATTTTAACCGTACTTCATCTCGACCTCAGTTTATCATGTTCAGCTTCTAAGAACAGCGAAGTATAATGAAACATTCAATCCCCGTCATCAATGATAATATCTATCAACGGTTATGCCATCTTTGTTGTTTGATCATTTATTTTATATTGCGTCACTTGAATTATTTTATTACAATTACTGGTAGTTTGTGGAAGGTAACGCATGTCAATGGTTGAATGTGGTCGAATTTTAATCAATCGTAGTGTTGCATGACTACACAGAAAAGAGCGTTATCCATAACGGATGGAGTAGAAGCTTCATATTTGATAAGTGTGAATGTAAACATTGCCTAAAACATGCAGCTCGTACTCTCTTTAGCCAATGGGTGTATCATATAAATTCTCTTTTACTCGAGGATTTGCTTGGGCCATAGGTAACGAAAACCCCCTCTGCATCGAATGCTATTTGGTAGAGGTCACCGAGCCGATTTACTATGAATCTATGAGTTTTATATATATATATTTCGGTATTCCTTAGTTTTATTTCGAAGAACCAGTCCTCATTCACTTTTTGCGGCACTAAAAAGAGTCATATCAATTGTCAATGCAGCTTGGAGATTCAGTTTAATTGTTCTACGTTTTACAGTTCAAGTTTAAATTATTCTGGTTGCATTCAGTTTTCTCCTCATTTATTGGTCGGAATAGCACAACTCCCTATGGCAAAACATATAAGTTTCATATGGTGCAAT
This sequence comes from Urechis unicinctus, assembly GCA_034190875.2. Taxonomy (NCBI): domain Eukaryota; kingdom Metazoa; phylum Annelida; class Polychaeta; order Xenopneusta; family Urechidae; genus Urechis; species Urechis unicinctus. Next base: position 6,432,401 of record CM067344.1, read on the forward strand.
ACTTCTGTGGTAACCTATAAGCAGGGGTTCTATTTGTCATTCGAGCCGCATCGCTAAGATATAGCCAGAACATAATTCACTATGTTGATCCTACTTGGGACGCATTGATTAGTCTAAGTACACGAGTGATTACTAATGAAAATAAAGAAAGTAGGGAATGAAGGGATTTTTTTTTAAAAAAACAATATAGCTACGGGAGAATAAATACAGCCTATTAATGACACACACATCTTATTGCATTAATGCTGTCATTCTTTAATTGATATTTAGCCTTATTAAAAGATGCTTGCACGGCATGGTTTTATGAACGTGTCAAGCAACTCGCGGGATATAAGATCATTGAAAGAATATATATACCCCGTATCAATACCTCAAGCTACACGATAAAGTATGAGGCCTTGAAGACAATGTTTTTTAACTCTGCTTGATGAAATGTGGAATAAAAATTGAGCAAAAGAAGACACCAAAATAAAGTTATTCATCTCAGCATGGCAATTAAGAATGACAAGTTACAATCTCCGTTAATCTCGAAACATAATTGTACCCTCTCCAACACACCAATTTACATTAGCCTGAACGATTTGCATTGGCATTTGATGCATATCCCGGGGCCTCAAAGACTTTTGTCATTAGGTACAACATATAATGTATAGATACTGCAAGGATTGCCTTAAGCTTTTGAGTAAGATACCTTCATAATAAAAGCTTGCTTTGATCAACAATAGAGCTACCATAATAAAATCAGCCTAATCAGCAAACTTGATAAACGGTGCAAGCACGTCTTTGGTGAGATGTCATTCATGTTTCACTAGTGATAATAAAGAGGATTGATCCTTCCCACGGGTTTTATTGTTGAGACGATATTAGCTCAGATAGCAAGCAAATTGCATATATAATCTATTTTTATTCCTCCTGGCTCAGTTTTACAAGTACTGGTCATCAGAATCGCAAAATTGTTTACGCATCACCTAAGTATCATATCATCGCACCATAGTTCCAATAAGCTGTGATTATCATACCTTATATTATATCTTCATATAAATTTCTAAATATATGATAACATTTCTGTAAATAATATTAATCCCTGATTTTGTGTGTTGATATGCTGCCACGCACACTCATCCTAGGTCTTTGAAGTGGAATAGGCAAACAAAGCAATTTGCTGGCGAACAAAATGGACGCGGTTGACGAAATTGATCGAGTTTGAAAATCATGAGCGCTTTTGCGCGCATTCCTTATGCTCAGTCAACCTTTATTCACCAATACCCTGATAGATGAATGCCTGTTAAACGCCTAGTTTTATTTTTTTCCTATTATAACTAGCAGGACGGTTACCACGTCGTCTTCCATTGAGGTCACACCACCGATCTCATTCGCGCCTGTGAAATGCTCATTATAGCAAATGAGTCTGTCCAAATGGCTGTGTTTTCCTCGTCTGTAAAGAAATTTTAAGCTGCTAGATAAGGGAACTATCCCATTGCCATTTTTCCGGTAACGTGTAAATGTTTGGGCCGAGAATGCCTCAATATAACTCAAGTCTTAATGGCTGCATGATATTTGGGAAAATAGTTCTTTGAGGTTTACAATATGAAGTGTTGGTGTTATACGGACCCCATGTATCACTGTTAATACTAAAGGATTATTATTGTTATTCTGCATTGATAGCAGGCACGATACATTACATCACTCTCATCTTGGATAAAGTGTAGCACATGGTTCACTTCTCAAACAAAGATATATCAGACACTGACGCTTTCGCAGGTTAGAACAGTTAACAGCAACATAGGAGCTGTCTGACGCAATAACGAGTTATGATTGTGCTCACACCAATATGGACATACAACAATATTTGATAGATTGAACACAGATGATCCTCAGTTATATCAATAATATGTGTCGGATTTACATATAGATTTGTGCGCATTCCTCATTCTCAATAAATCGTTTTTCACCAATCAATGAAAGCTGATTACCTTCTAAACACCTTGTTTAGTTTTGCTACAGTAACTGGCAATTCATTTTGAACGTCCCCTTCCTTTCCGGTCACGCCAAGCTTATTTTATTCGCCTCGACTAAATATTCATTATAGGACACGAGTTTGTTAAAGTTGCTTTGCGTTCAACGACTGTGAGGATCTTCAATGGCTGCAAAATATGTGAGATTATATTTGAACAATAGTTCATAGATGTTTACATTATCAAATGCTGGCGCTATAATAACCCTATGTAAATAGTGACAGTTTTTACTTTATATTACATTGATAGCAGGCGAACAACGGAACATACGCCTAGAAAGTCTCTGAAGTCGGAGCAGCGAATTGGCGAACACATGGACGCGGATTATTTGATTGCCGAAAACAATTGCGTGTCTTTTATCATAGAAAGTTGTGAAATGCTTGCCTTCCAAATGCCTGTTTTAGTTTTCCTTCTGTAAAAGCAAGACAGGAGAGAAGACTAATACCAAATGTGATCGGGTGAAATTGTACATCATGGTAGGTCAGTTGGTAATCAACATTTGGGAATTTTATGCAGTTAGAGTATATGCAGTCACCACTATTGCTCTGCATTTCCCGCATTTCTCCGCTATACCGGCAACTCACTTCCAATCAAAGTTTACAAATGCCATCAACATTGGCTGTATTCATCAGCCAATTTCCTGATTTACTTCATGTCCTCATTTATATTTGGATGATACACATCAATGATTTCTACAGTATAAGTCATCATATATGACGCCCAGAAACGTTTGTGCTATATTTGTATTTCACCTTAGATGCAATTCAAAGACATTGTTACGCTTCCTTACGATACGCTATTAGTAATTTTATTTATTTCCCATTTTACGTGGCACCATACACCACAGCTTAAACACCGATAACTGTAGGAGGGATTAACATTGCTGGACAAGCAAACGAGCAGTCACTGGGTGGTTTTAGAAAATATTGTGCGTATTTTGCCTATTACAGTCCAGTTGTGTAAAAATCATTTTTATCACAAATGCACTGAAGTGTAATGGTTTTTTGCCTTTTACCCACGTGTCTCACAAATGCGTTGCAATAGAATGTGGCATTTCTGGACGTTTGTACAGCTGGGTAATTGACAACTATCATCCTGCAGGTACCGTTGATTGCCCAAATGTCTTGTCGAACAGATGTTTACAAATATCAATGTTCCCCTGAACACTTCTAGCGTTAAAGTTGAACTGCGTTTACGGCAAAACACGACTATTTTCCGCTCCTGTCAGATCTACACCAACTACTAGTTCAGTAAAACTTGACATCCCTACACTGCAACTTTACTTCACCTCGACCTAAATCACGTTTGTCGTGTCAAGCTGCTTCTACAAAGTATAGCGGTGATTGTATCTCATCAGTCAAACGTTAGACTGAATATATTGAAAGAGATTCTTGCCTTCTTTTAGTTACCCGTATGTAGCTGTTCGTTAACATCCCTTTTATCAGTCAAATAAGAATCCCTTAAATACAGTGATTTACTTGGAGCAGATAAGTGTTGGAAGTGTCTTTTCGGCTGTGCATTTAATGCATTGAAGTATATTAAACTATTATACATAGAGTTAAACTTTATTAATGTTGTTTCGTGAAAAGAGGAGATTACCTTTCATTCTGCATAGGATACTGAATAACAGATGTGCTGTAAGCTCGGTTAGCTGTAAAGATAGACCATTAAAATTATTTGTGTATATTTGCACTTCAGTGCTCCTCCAATGCACTTTGAAAGTACCAAAGAACACTGTTTTGCCTATCCGTCAGGCAGATCACTGAGGGAATTCCCTATGAATTACTTGCATGCTTCGAAATGCCAGGATGGACTAGTAGTTAAGACGTTGGACTTAAGTTCCAATGGACGAATGTCCGTGTGGGTCCGAACCTGGTAACATGTGTAAATTGATGACAGGTATGCTTCCAATCAACGTAGGTTATTGGTGTTTTTGAAATACCATTGACTGATTGGAGATAACTTTGGAAAATTATACGTACAAACGAACATCCAGAGATGTTGGCAACAAATATGATAAAATCGCTATAAATGTTGAACATAATAAAAGGGCTGTGGCGTATGCTTATTCCAGGTCTGTAGCATCAGAGTTGTTAACATGGCGATCAGTTGCTTACTAAATGGTCGCGTGATCCTCGATTGACGAGGGTGGTCGTGGAAGGTAGTGAAGTAGATTAGAGTCATGTCATATTAGCTAAACTAACATGTTTGACAGGCGATTTGGTTCCAAAACGTCGAATTATCCCACTTGATGTGTCGCGAGCAATTCAACAGAGGCCATTCACGTGAATCCATCTATGGTAGCTTAGCTGCTGAAATATTTCGTAGTCTCTCCTTTGAAGCATAGCGATGCAGTCAACATAAAGAACGTCACCCAAAATCATAAGATTTCAAGACCAGTTAGGTGTGACGGTTTCAGGTTTCCATGAGTCATAATATTTGATTGCACGCGAACAAGGGCACGTGTGCATACCGGGTATTTGACGAAGTAGGGGTGAACGCATCAATCAGCTGGCGAACAAATGGACGCTGTTTTTGATGAGCGAAAACAATTGCGTATCTTTCATCATGGAAGTTAGGAGGATGAAACGTTAGGATGTTTATTGATAACGCTTAATAAAGCTTATAAGCCAATGATAGAAAACTGATTGGATTCTATTCTGTTCTTACGCTGATCCTTGGTGACGTTCAAAAGGTGGTTCACATTACACACAATGATATATCAGACACTGATGCATTCTAAGATCACAAATAAACGCAATTTAATTAGCCTTTGACAGCAACATATGACTGAATTAGGGTTGTTTTCTGCCTCAATCACGAGTTATCATCGTACTCACATCGACAAGAACATCAACGATCGATTGAACCACCGACAAATCGAGAATAGATGTGAAGCCTATCAATCGATCATGGATTAACAATGCCGATTTTGCCATACTGTACATGATAAATTTCTTGGCAGAACTTACGCTAATTACATCGATATACTTACGTAAGTGATGGTGTTGTGAAAGAGAGTCTGGATGGGTGTCAATCGCTTCACCTTAGATTCGTTTTGCGCTGCCAATGCTGTCCTTAGAGCTACAAACTTCACCTCAAACATAATTCATGACATACGAATGCCCTGTGGTATCACATGAACATGAATCATGTATCCAAGGGTTGAAATATATGCTTATAAAGTAAAATATTTTAGCTTATTGGAATGATGCTCATATTTCTATCAGCTTCATCAGTCTATGGAAGCAAACGTCATGATGCTTCTGCACTCATATCGTATGAGCATGGTCAAATAGGACGAAAAACTAAGCGTAGCTGCTAATAGACATTAACATATAAAATCATCAAAAAATCAAACACTTCATTATTATTTAGATTATTCTTCAGATGAATTCTAAAAATGAATCATAACGCCGGCTATGAAATCTGCAGCCGGCCTATAATCTGTAGCTATTGTAGAATGTCATCTGGTTTGGCAACCGAGCGATGCTAAAGGTAAGCGAGCATCATTCCAAGGCATGCCATATCGACACTGTCAGCATGGAGATTGAGCTTGGTGGGGTCTATGATCGTTGTAAATTGGCATATCAACGTGTCATGCGTGTATCAGCAGCCAGGAAGTGACTTAATGGACATTTCAATGAAGTATAACTCTACTGGCAGTCAATGTGGTAATTGGATCCATGAAAGTATCTGCTTAAGGCTATTGAATTAAACTATTTGGTTTGGCATATATGATTACAGTTGCTTTAATCACCCTAGGCTAGTTATATTTTTGTGTGATTTTATTGTCGACCACTCCTTGCATCAACAGCTACTTGTGGTGGGGCCAACCATTTCCGTGCTGGATGGAGTGGGCGTCTGGTAGGATTCAAGCAATGTGATTTCAGAATCAAGCATCGGTATGACGAAAGTGAAAATGTTTCCCACTTGGGGGCAATGATTTAAAAATGACCATTTGTTTTATACACATACCATAAAATATGCCACATCAAACTGCGTCATGCGATGCAGATCATTCTATTTATAATAATATACTCACATTATGCTCCCTAGAAGCAATCATTATTTGATATAGCCTTATAGGTAAGAGATGACCTAAGACGTCTGCTGTTGCAATCATCAATTACGTTCCATTTTTGTAATGTTACGTTTGGCATAAAAAGCTAGATTAATGTCTTATTTTCTGCTTTGGTTTTCGCTGGGATCGTAAACGGAGTCAGTAAAAACACACAAATGTATTACCATGGTAAAGAAATAGAATTATTAAATGAAACAAGTCCGCTGCGTTTTGTCTAAGGTTCTATTAATGTGTATTTTATCCACCATGTTATCCGTCACGTGTAAGCCGATGGTGTGCATTATCGTGAGATTAACTTTCACGTAAATCTATGTTTCAAGCTATGAATTCAAAGCGCTTGCAAATCACTTTAGTGCGTAATCATCCATGTTGAATGAAGCCGGTTGTCACTGCTACCCATGAGCATGGCCCGGGGCGCCTGCATGATGTAAAAACTTCTTCAAGGCCGCAATCTATTTTGTGCAGTCGAGTGTTCCCTAAATTATTACATTTTAGTAAGTGTCACGCAGAAAATATTGATTGGTTTCGCCCAATCGTATTTTTGTCTCCGTTTTGTCACTGCACAGTGTATTCAAGCACTGCAGCGTACTTGATGGCGATATGGTGCAGCACGTTACACACGAATACGCATTCGTAAAAGGAAGGCAGAAAGATTACGTGTGTGTGATTAGAACCACAAGAGTCGATCAGTCTAGGTTCCAAATGCAGGTATTTGTACACGGTTATGTGACATATTGAATGAGCAAATTTCCTCATTATTCAATTCTAGCAATATTAGGGTACGTAATCTGCAGAGCTTTAAGTCCGTCATCATAACGTATATTCTATCCTTCCTATGTATACCCATCATAATGTGACAGTCATCATAAATTAAACAAACATGTGTTCAAACATATCTTCGATCTATCATCAGGGATAAAAAGAAATGCAAAAGACCCCATTAACCAGGTTAAAACATCTTCTAATATGGCAACTGTTCATTGATTAGATTGAAAACAAGTGGGGAGTTTATTTTATTTACAGAACTATGATGACTACAACGAAAACGCAAATACACACCGACAACATCAAAACTGCCCGGCGATCTTGTGACAGTAGCAACCGTTTGTATAATTTACGAACTAAATGAATACGAACTAAAATATACGGCGTGCCAAGAACAATATATATAAAAACCAAAACTCAATTCACAATAATGGTGTAGCAATCCTATGCATAATCTAGCTAGCAGAACTTATTGTTGGGCTTGATCTGACCACTGAAGGCACAACAACAAGCGCTGTTACTTTTATCCACACCATTACGAACTACTTAAACACAACTTCATGCCTAATGTGCTTCGTTGAACCTGATACGGCACACTTTTGGTGTCTTTGATACCGGCTCTTCCAGGAATATGTTCTACATCAGTGCAAGTTGTGGCAGAGTAATTTTAAACGACAACTGTTAAAATCGTCGGTTGAAAATATTACGGTTGTCTCATTTGTATTATCGTTCACTTGAAACTAGGTACAATTGGACTCAATGATTACGGCAATAAATAGATAAAGTGATGAACAAATTTAAAAACTTCACAATTGTATCCATGTATACAATACATGGTAATCACATCGTGTACACCCTGAAGTGTCAATCACATGGTGTGTTATAGTTCTTACATACAGGGACCATTCCAAAAACTAAATGCAAGAAGTAGACGCTTGTTTGTGCGCTGACCAACTGCAAATTCCTCCCGTTACTTCACTGTGCGTTTTTGCAGCATTCTGTACTTGTCGGTATCTTTTGAGCTTCTTCTGAGATATAAGTTTGTTTTACTTATGATCCCTGAACGCAATGACGTGACACACGGTAAGTTGTGAAGACCTGAATAGAAGACGATATTGTAATGTCTTGCTAGTTACAATAGGAAAACTATATTAGGCGTTTATCAGGCAATCAGCTATCAGTGTGTTGGTGAATAAAGATTCACTGAGTATAAGGAATACGCGCAAAAGTGTTCATGATTTTCAAATTCATTATCCCGTGATGAAAGACAAGCGATCGGTTCGTCAACCGTGACCATTTTGTTTCACTTTAAAGACCTAGAATGAGTGTGCGCGACTGCCCATGGACCAAGAAAAAAACAGAGAATTATATTACTTCCAGATATGCTATCATACTTTCGAGGTTTTTGAGGTGTGTCAGTAGCGCTTATAGGATGTGTTTAATTGTGACATAACCGTCACCAAATTTTAAGTTTTACCAGAAGTGGGGTTCGAACCAACGCGGACATACGTATATTGGAACTTAAGTCCAACGCCTTAACCACTCGGCCATCCTGGTTATTTTTCAACGTTAAACACCAGTTCTACGCAAATATCATCAAATCATTGAATTGACCTGACAAGGTAAAATTGTGTTAGGGCGGTATATTAGTTTTATGATATCTCATACACCATGGTTAAGACGACTACTGAGAGATAAATGATTAATGCATTAGCAATAACTTTAATCGTTCAGATGAAGGTCCGGGGGATCTGTTTTTATATCATTCAAGGGATCTTATATCCTGTGAGAATGTGTTTTTCCCTTAGTCCTGCTTAATGTCATTGAGCAGTCCAGTAAGTCCAGGGAAGCAGATTTCACCTGAAGGTACCATTTCTTGTTGGTCAGTATCACAGCACACCCAGCATTCATTTCGATCATGTCACATGCGATACATTGAGTTAAGAACGATATCAGTTTGTTATCCTCATAAACGCCCGACATTGTTACTAGATCCCATGTTTCAATTGTTGCATGCTGAGGGAAAGGCCGGTGGATGTTTCACTGTCCCTAGCTTGAAGTATTTGACTATCCCAGCAATGATAAGGGACTTTATCAGCCATGATTCTATTGACAAATAGCTGACTACGATTGTAAGGAAACATTTCCTTATGTTGATACAATAATATCATAACGATGTATTACTCAGGGCAACATCAATGAGGTGAGCGCGTACATCACAGACCATATGTTATCCTCAGCATTACGATGTGTTTTTTCCAAGGTGCTGAAACTAGAAGCTGATTTCTAAGGATCTCAAGCCATAGAGATTCAGGATCCAAATTAACTTTTTTTTTCATTTAACTGAGCAGTCCAGTAAGCTAAGTGGAATGATGTTTGCTATCAAACTTACATAAAATCGCTACTTAACCACATCAGCTGATATAAGGGAACGAGGACGTGCAGGTATGACTGGGGATTCGGTTATAAAAAATCATTTCAGGAGATAATTCAATATTCCTGTGATATTGGTCAATTCTCTGGCTGGAAAATTAGTTAAAAAACATAGCGAGCTATGTTCAAGCAATCTTCAAAGTGCATGACCGCGCAACAAGGATCAATACAATTCCCACCAGTTTTTGTCGGAGTTGTCTCGCAATGTTGTCCTCTTTTACGACGCCGATTCGACATATAGAGCAACGGCAGTGCGTTCTTATTTCCTTTGATAGTGAACATTGTCCCTGAATAATATGCATTAACATCCCAATAGACTGCATGCTAGGTGATTGACGCGTCTCACGCTTATGTCCGGTAGCTAAGCTGCTGTAGATCACTGTTTTGCCATTCACCTGCCAGGCAAGACCCACCAAAGTATAGCACGGCCGAGAGGTATCATCCGAAAGTATCATGACGGCGTAACGCACATTAAACATCGGTTTGTCCTTGGTTTGGGTACTGAGTAATGTTGTTCTAAGTATTAGGGTGCATGGGTTTTCGTGTATTCGCTTTCTCTAATATTTGTTTCGTATAGGGATGTCGCCATCTGTCTAAAAGCTAACGGAGAGACCTAACATATATTGACAAATGCGTCGCTTTGCATTGCTAATATGTTCCCTCGATATGTCAAAATCGTTTGAATTGGAAAGGAACAAGGCAGAAAAGTACACGGATAATGTCATATACGAATATTGCCAGAATCCATGCAGATCAATTCGATGCCTCTGTATAGTTGTTTGTTTATTGACGTATAAAGTGTACAAGATCGAATTAAAAGTTACCCTTCATGCAATTCCAAAGAGATTATCAAATCATCATATGATTACCATATCAAAAAGCTTTTGCGGTGACATCAGCACGGTCTATCAGGTTTATCCTCGTTTTACCTGGGGCCTGACTAACTTGTGCGAGGATATCGATAGCGCAAATAATTGAATGATATGATCAAGGCCGCGACAGTTATTGTATGATGTATGGTGCATTAAATATGTTATCATTGATCATTTCACTTTAGACCCTTAAGAGAATTCATATGACCTGCAGGCTGTAAGGAATAATGTCAAGCTTTCCATAAACATATTCAACACAAATTGGTAAAACCTCATTCACTTTCTGCAGCAGCGAAATAGATTAACAGAGCTCTATTTTTTCTGCTCTCCTATATTTGCCTGGTTGGCAAGATGATGCCGAGGTGAACTTGGTTGTGAATTGTTCATTTATGCCGTTGCGCATAAATATATTTAAGCAAGTGAAATTGTTTAGCCATTCCTCTTTCATAAGTTTAATTAGCCACTTTGCCACATGTCTGATTCTTAGCATGTGTTTTTGCTGCACCACATTTATTAGTCAATCTGCCTCAGCGGCAAGTCATACGGATATGTAGTTAATTAGTTTATGTTGCTTTATGCTGTATTTAACAGCCCATTTGACAATATTTATTGTATAAAGCGCATGTCATGTTCATAAGGCTTGCGTTTAATTGGATCAAAATAACAAAATATTTCTCGTGAGTGTTGGGTCAAATTGATGTCTAGTAGCTCACATCGGCAGTCGTGTTGCACGTGTACTGTAAAGTGCTATGCACTACTTTGGGAATTATATTAGGGTCCTTATGATTGGCAGAGGATATGTTAGTTTTTACCGATAAGCTCATATGTGTATATCAAGTCCTAAAAAATAGCAAATATTCATCAAGTGACCATTTGGTGGAAATATAAATCCCGTTATATTATTAGTGCTTGTGATGAATGAGGGTGTTGACAATGAAAAGGTGATAAATTGATTGCCAGAATAAGCAAACTCCCTTATTGGCAAGGCATTGTATTACTGCTTAATTCATTGCGATGTGATTACATTAAACATCCGACAAAATGATTGCACTTGGTTGCACGTAGTTATAAAAACTTAATACAGAACAATTGTTTACGACTGTTTGCCTCATCAGTTATTAGTTTTTTTTAATGATATTTTAAGCGCAGCTTCTCGGGTAATCTATGTGTTGTCTGATGTTTATAATGGTAACAAATTGGCATCATTCTTATCCAGCGCGTCGCATGTGGTAATATTGACAAGTATGCTGAGCATAATGCAACGCAGACAGGAAATAATATCTGCCTCTCTCAGCTTACTGGATACTCAATGATATTAAACTCAACCGAATGAAATTATATTGCTATGGGATGTTAGATCCTTGAAAAGATATAAGAACATAGTCTCAGTACCGAGAACTAAGCGATTAAGTGTGGGTGAAGCCTTGAAGACACATACTATTGTAACCCTATTGATGAATGAAGGAATTTAAAACGAGCAAACGAAGACACACAAATGCAATTATTTATCTCTGCATGGCAATTACAAATGACAAGTTACAATTACGGAAATGTTGGAACGCAATATTTCCTTTTCTGACACACAAATTTACATTAACATATTTGATTAGATCTAGATGCGCATTATGAATCTCTCAATGACTCTCTGGTTTACAAATGATGTTGCATGAATACTGCGGAGAATTGCCATAGACCATGGAATAAATTACATTCATTATCGAAGGGTGGGTTTGATCACCAACGGAGCTACCATCATAGCATCAGCCCGATTTGCGCTGTTTTTTTCTGTGTGGATGTGACTGATTCACTGAGTTGATCAAAGCACAATATTTGATGCAGGTCTCGATAGGGAAGCATGATGGGAGGAGATATGACATTCTGCATAGGTTACTGAAAAACAGATGTGCTGCTCTAATAATCTCTGCTGGCTCTAAAGATAGATCATTCTAATTGTTTTGTGATATATTTACTTAAAATCTCCTCCGATACATCTCAAATCAGTTACAGAAACAAAAGAGAAGCCTATCCAGCAAGAAGATTACGGAGAGAATATGTATAACGTAACTCATTCACAACACCAGGATGGCCGAGTGGCTGAGGCGTTGGACTTCTAGTAGATAAATGTCTGTTTGGGTTCGAACCCCACTATTGGTAATATGTGCATTTTGGTGACAGATATGCTTCAATTGAACGTTACGCATCTGAGCTTTGGAAATGCCATTGATTGATTTGAGTCAACTTAGGAAAAAAATTCGTCGGGAATACGAAATAAAATCCAGCAATACAAATATAATAAAATCTATATAAATGCTAGATGCGTCGAAGCTTTTGCTCGTCAATAGTAAATGGGCGGCGGCGCATGCTTTTTGCAAGTCTGCAGGGTCGTAGATGTAAATATGGCGATCAATAATTGATTGATGAGGGTGGTCGTGAAAGGCAGTGAGGAGGAGGGGGAGAATTATACTAATTTTTTCCATGTGCAATTATGCAGTGTAGTAGACGAAATTGACGACGTTGCTCTGTGTTCATCATCGGGTTTGAATTTAATGATGCAGTATTTTCCCAAACCTCGAGTCAATACACTTTAAATCAATATTTGCTAAGTCCATTCTCCTATATATGCGGTTGAATTGCCTTTGATCGCAGATAATTTACCTTGATCAGTGGCTCATTCCATCTGCCGATTTTAGACTTCCTATTTATATGGAAAATATATTCATAAAACTCGCAAGAATAGTTAGCATTCGATTGTGACAATGCCTTGCATAAAGTGTTTTACACTACCTCGAAATACGCAGATGGGTTATTAACATAGAAATGGTGAATAGCAACCACTATTAGTAGTTAATTTTGTTTCCTTCATTACCATACACTCCAGCTCTCTGATCTGTAGGGACGTATATCTCACAGTTCACATTACTCACAATGACACCAGACACTGAGGCAATTACACATTATAAATAGACACAGCACGTAACAGCAGTATATGAGTGTTTTCCAAGTCAATCACTAGTAGGCATTGTACTCATATCCAAGTAGGTTGATATTTTACGTTGATAGATCGGACTTAGATAAGCCAAGTGCGTAACAATTATATATGTACAGCCTTTGAATCAATAATATATTGACGCTGTTTTCCAAGCAATAATGTAATTGGTTGCTTTGGCAACAATGGGGTAGCATTTGCTAGTTATATTAATATTCCTATGTAGGTTAGAGTGATCTAATGATAGCTTATCGGACGCGTGTATCTCGGGGAATTTTGCTAAAAAACGTGGAATTATCCTACAGAGAATTTTCATTAAGCCTGCGAGAAAAATCATACAAAATAAGGTGGTCATATGCTGACAAACATTCTGCGCATTCATATGAAACGGACAAGTAGAGAAAGGGAAGCACAAGCGGTAGAAAGGAATCATTCCATTAATTACATCGCGAGATATTTCTATTATTCATGGCTTTTTAAACGAAATTTCCCGCGAGAAAAGTGATCAATCTCTTAGGAATATTGAATTATCCTGTGCGATAATTTTTGTTAAACCGAATTCCAAGTCGTACCTGCACAAGTTTATCTCACATAGCGATTTTATTAAAGTTTTATAGCAAACATCATTCTCCCTAGCTAACTGAACAGCTCAGTTAAATCAAAAGTTAATTTGGATCCTGAATCTCTATGGCTTGAGATCCTTAGAAATCAGCTTTTAATTTCTTGGCCTTGAATTAAACTAAATTTAGAACCCATCGTAACACAGAGGATAACATATGCTCTGTAATGAACGCGCTCACCTCATTGATGTTGCCCTGAGTAATACATCTTTATGATATTATTGCATCAACATAAGGAAATGTTTCCTTACAATCGTAGTCAGTTATTTGTCAATAGAATCATAGCAGATAAACTTCCTTATCATTGGTAGGATAGTCAAATACTTCAAGCTAAGGACAGTAAAACATCCATGGCCCTTCCCTCAACATCCAGTAAGACGGGATCTAGTATCAATGTCCAACATTTATAAGGATAATAAACTGGAATCTTAACTCAGTGTGTCGCATTTGACATGATCGAAAAATAGGCTGGGTGGGTGTGATACTGATCCACAAGAAATAACACATCCACACTATATCAGCCTCTCTGAACTTACTACACTGCCCAATGACATCCAGTGAAAGGATTTTGTTGTATTCGCTTTCTCTAATAATATTTTTGTATAGGGATGGCGCAAATTGTCTTCAAGCAAAATCAAAGATACTTATCATATTATGACAAATGCATCTCTTTCCATTGCTAATATATTCCCACGACATGTTAAAATCGTTTTAATTGGAAAGGGACAAGGCAGTGATGTACACGGATAATGTCATATACAAATATTGAGATCATTTCGATGCCTCTGTATAGTGGTTTGTTTATTGACGCATGAAGTGTATAAGATCGAATTAAAAGATACCCTTTATGCAATTCCCAAGCGAATATCAAATCATGATTTGATTACCACATCAGTAAAACATCGCTGTTACATAAGCACGGTTGTTCGGGTGGTGCTCTTGTTTTACCTGGGCCTGACTAACTTGTGCGAGGATATCAATAGTGCGGATAATGGAATGATATGTTCAAGGCCGCGACCGCTATAGTATGATATATGATAAATTTACACTGAAACCATGTTATAACCCTTGAGAGAATTCATATGACCTGAAGGCTGTAAGAAATAAGTGTCAAGGCTGCCATAAACATATTCAACACAAATAGGTAAAATTTCATTCACTTCCTGCAACTGTGAAAAAGAGTAACAGAATTTGTGCATGGAGCTAGTACATTCAGTTCAATTGTTCTATGTTTTACATCCAATAGCATGTATAAAACTTTTCGGATTGCATTTACTTTTCTGATCATTTATTAATCAGAATAGCACAATTTGTTTGACAAAATATACTAGGTTTACATGGTGTGAATCGAAACCAAAGGGAACGCGATTTTATATTTTCATTCGAGCATTGGTAAGATATAGCCCGATCTTATGTTGCCAAGAATTTATTGTTTAGGGACGCATTGATTATTCTCAGCCCGCGGGTGATTACAAATGAAAATGTTAGTGATTTATTTAGTTGAAATAAATAAATTACGGGAGAACAAATACACCAAATTACTGTTACACATATCTTATTGTGTAGCTGCTGTCGTTGTTCGTTGACATATTACAAGCCTAAATAAAAGGATGCTTGCATGGAGCGTCTTAATAATGCATCACATTGAATTTCAATCTTCATCTCAAGCGACCAGGTATGCATGATATTTTGGAGGTGTATATATAATGCAATGCTTAAGGGATAAATAATGTTGCAGGTCTTGGTTTCTGCCTACACTTAATTATCCTAATGTTGCACATGATTGTCCTAGAATCAGAGTTACATTAACACGACATCAATTAGCGGCTATCAGTTTGTCCAGCATTTGTTCTCTGAGTGTTTGGTCAATCAGCCACGCTCTATTTGTTCTGCTCTCCTATATTTGCCCTGTTAAAAAGATGATGCCGAGTTGAAGTTTGTTGTAAATTGCTCATTTATGCTCTAGCAAATAAATATATTTAAGCAAGTGAAATTGTTAATCCATTCTTTTTTCATTAGTATTATTAGCCACTTTGCCACAATTCTGATTATTAGCATCTTTTGGTGCTGCGTCACATCTATTAGTCAATCTGCCTCAACAGTCATACGGATATGTAGTTAATGAGCTTATGTTTGCTATATGCTGTACCAAACAGCTCATTTGTCAATATTTATGTATAAAGCGCCTATCATGTTCATATGGCTTGCGTTCAATTTGATTAAAGTCACAAAGAAATTTATCGTGAGGGTTGGGTCCAATTGCAGTCTATTACCTCACATTGGCAGTTGTGTTGCATATGTACTGTAAAATGCTATGCACTGCTTGCTTTGGCTATCATATTGGGGTCCTTATGATTGTGCGAGTAAATGTTAGCATATATCGATAAGCTCATATGGGCATATCATGTCCTACAAAGACAACAAATATCCATCAAGGGACAATTGTGTGGAAATATAAATCCCGTTAAACACATATTAGTAGTGCTTGTGATGGATGAGGGTGTTTACAATGAAAAAGTGATTAGTTGATTGCCTGCATAAGCAACCTCCTTTATTGGAAAAGCATTGTATTACTGCGTAATTCATTGCCATGTGATTACATTAAACATCCGACAAAATGAATGCACTTGGTTGCAGTAAGCTATGTGTACGTAATTATAAAAACCTTATACCGAAACGACTGTTTGCCTCATTAGTTAATAGTCATCTTTTTAATGGTATTTTTCAGCGCTGCTTCTCGGGTAATCGAGTGAGTTGTCTGACGTTTATAATTGTAACATTCCTATCCAACGCGTCACGTGCGGTAATATTGAAGCGTATACCGAGCATGATGCAACACAGACAAGAAACAATATATGCCTATCTCAGCTTACTGGGTGATATTAGATGTTAGATCCTTGATTCAGCGTGATTGTGACCACTTAACTTAGTTACATGATCAAAGCACAATATTTGATACAGGTCTCAGTAAGGAAGCATGATGGGATAAACTAGCGCCAATGGCTTGTCTTCAAACGGCAAGTTGGACGACCAGCAATACCGTATCAACAATATTACAAGAACAAATGTTATATATAAACAAAATGAATACTTCACCTATTAGTTCAGTAATTGGGACTGTGATTGCGCCTTATTTACAAAACGTAAGGTTGGTGTTAAGGCACCCTATGCGCCGCACACGTTTACGATAGATGTCAGCGAGGGGGCTGGTAAGGCACACTATCATAGGATAGATGTCACAAACTGCTGCCGCCTAGTTGTTTTGAAATGACCCCTTGGCCTAGTTAATGCAAAGCCGAGGAAAGCGATGAATGCCTCTGGTCGATTGCGTAAGGTTTGACCTACTTAGACATGTCGAGCCTGCAGAAAGCCTACTCGGTAAGCTGACGCATTAGAAAACATTCAAACTAAGCGTCCTTTTTACTGTTTTTTTACACAGTGAATGCTTAAAATACTGTTACAATCATTATCACGAGGCCAAGTTCAAAATACTGACAAATTTCATTTGCGTAAATACAGCCGTTTAAGATATATCAGCGAGGAGAGAACTCGTGGTGAAAATCGCGATAGGTACTCGTAAACACATGTCCTTATTCAAAGTACAAAAAGTGAAAACAAGTATTTTTTCCGCAATTCTTTGCTACAATAATGTCTTGTTACAACCATGTATTTCATATGTTCGTAACTGCAGTAGTTATGAAGGAGATAGCTACAGAAAAATCGACGAAATATCGACCACATGAGCCTCCAACACTGCGCATGCGCGTCAAACTAGATCAGTAGTTGTGTTACAACTTGATTTATCATTCCTCACAATTTCATGTTGATATGTCTTACCGTTCCGGAGAAGAGCCCGAAAAAATTAGGCTGAAGAAAAAAAAAACCGAAAACTGTCGTTAGAAGACTTAATAAGTTCACTCATTTTGAAGGAAGTATGACATTCTGCGTAGGTTACTGAATAACAGGTGTGCTTCTCTAATAAGATCTGCTAACTCTAAATATAGATCATTCTAATTGTTTTGTGATATTTGTACTTAATTTCCCCCCCAATACACACCAAATCAGTTTTTAAAAAAAACACAGAAGCATATCCATCATCTAGATTGGGGAGTGAATATGTATTACGTAAATTATTCACTACATCAGGATGGCCGAGTGGCTGAGGCGTTCGACTTTCGTTCTAGTAAACGAATTTCTGCATGGTTTCGTAACCTACTGCTGGTAATACGTGCACTTTGGTGACAGGTATGCTTCTATTGAACGTAGCGCATCTGAGCTTTGCAAATACCATTGATTGATTTGAGCTAACTTAGGAAAAATATTGGTCGGGATGTACGATTTAAAATCAAGCAGTATTGACAACAAATATAATAAAATCTCTCTATCTCTTTTGCTCGTCAAAAGTAAATGGGCAGCTGCGCAGGTCTACAGGGTCTGAGATGTAAACATGGCTTTTATTATTTGATTACAGCGGGAGGAGGAGGAGAAGGAGGAGGAGAAGGAGGAGGGGGAATTATACTAACTTTTCCCATGTGAAATTATGCAGTGTTGAAGAAGACATTGCATTGTGTTGATCAACGGGTTGGTATTTTAAGCTGCAGGAACATTTTAAAGTCCCCACGTTTTGCCTGTATTTTCCCAAATCTCGAGTTAATACACGTGAAAGCAATGCGATTCTCCCCTATATATGTGGTTGAATTGCCTTTGATCGCAGATAATTTACATTGTCCGGTGTCTCATTCCATCGGCCGATTTCAAAGCTAGATTTTATACTTCCTATTTATATGGAAAATATATTTATTAAACTCGCAAGAATAAATAGCATTATTTTGTGGCACCCCCTTGCGAAAGGTTTTTTTACACCACCTCGAAATAAGCCGGTGGGTTATTAATATTGAAAAGTTGCATAGCAACCATTATTAGTAATTAATTTTGTTTCCTTCATCACCATACACTCATGCTCTCTGATATGAAGTGACGTATATCACATGGTTCACATTTCTCACAATGACACCAGCCACCGAGGCAATCACACATTATAAATAGACACAACGACTAACAGCAGTATAGGAGTGTAGTAGAGAAAGGGCAACACAAGCGGCAAAAAGGAATCATTCCGTGTATTACATCAAGAGAAGTTTCAATTATTCATTATTTCTCTATGGCTTGATATCCTGGCCCTTCCCTCAACATGTAACAATGATAACACGGGATCTAGTTACAATGTCTGACGTTTATAAGGATAACAAACTTGAGCTGATACAAGCATCACCACTTGTATCATGATTAGTGGTAGAAACATAAGCTAATATAAGTATCGCCACTAGTGTCAAGATCAGAGGTAGAAACATGAGCTGATACAAGCATTGTCATTTGTGTCAATCAGCGATAGCAACAGGAGCTGATACAATCACCGCCACTTGTGTCATGATCAGTGGTAGAAATCTTCAATGTAAGCGACACATCTATGACATTGGTGTCATGCATCAAATCAATAAACCTAATGTTTGCCAGTTATCCATGAACTCTTTTCCATCAATGCTCAAATCTGAATTGATGTAAGTCAAGACTAAACTTAAGTTCTGCCACCTGTTTTCGCTGCCTTTTTGCAGAGGCTCTCCGACGATTATATCGGCTGCCATCCTCTCCAACGTCATGCAAAACTCTAGACTTTTGAGCAGCTCTGGGTCAGTTTCATAAGCATCATTCTCAAGCACAACAATAACGCTTAATCCACACCAAGAAACGCACCAAAGATACCGCGAAGACGGAAGATGGCGACGATTACTTATCCTCACGACAAATAGTGATGTCACTAAGCGGAAACAACCGAATAGTCCTGTGAGATATCGTGACCTATTTTACATGGAAAAAGAATATTTCTAAATCACGGTTTAATCGACACAGACTACAGTATGATGGTTTCGACAGCATTTAAACATGGAATGAAAAAAGGCATGACTTTCTGAATATACAATGTGATCATAGGACGATTAGCATACATACTCTTTGGTCATATCTTTGATTTGCGGGGTATTTAGTAATAAACTAATTCAACTCGTAACCCGTCGATTTGTCGCTACAGAGCAGTCTAAAATGATTTGAGCAACATTGCTGGTGCGAGGTAGTTGAAGAAAAAACATTTGATAGTGTTTTGTAATACTTTCTAGTGAAGACTCACATAAAAAATGTTTCACTCAGTGAGATCATCGTGGCTCACACAACTGTTAGGATTGCTGACATCATGCGTGTATCCTAGTATACAACTGTTATAATCCCGAAAGTATTATGAACATCATCCTCATAGACTTGTCTTAGCTTTTGATTTACAATACAGTTTTCACAATGCATGTTGCACACGAACACAACGTTAATAAGACACGACGAATCTCCATCAGATATTATCATTATCCAAGCCACAAGAAGACCAGATCTTATAAGTATTAGACTTTCCCGTAACGTATCGAATCACCATGGAGATGAATTCCGCCACAAAACTACCGCTAATGTTATCTGATAGAAGATGAACATCTTTTGTTTCAGTGTGTTATTTGATCATTCATAAATACACTCAGTGTATATATAAAATACCGATTAATCATGCGTCTTTTCAGTGCAATGAATTGGCTTGACTTTGCCATCAAGCGCATCTTCCTAATCGGCGGTAGCTATTGGCTTCTCAGTAATGATTTTCACTTACACATATTTAGATATATTATTAATGTAGCGTCATTGGTAGTCAGCCACGGGCTAATATTAATGTCTATTGCGGTTCGTTGTTTTATGGTATCATTGCCTTCTCCGTTGTATCCATAAGACATAGCAGTGCTATTGTTATATGAGCCCGAGACTGATGTATGGCTGATGTCAGTTATTCGCAAATAATACCGTAACTGATAGAGTATCCTCATTGGTCAGACAATCAAATATTCGAACCAACAAATATTAAGCATTATATGACTAGTCCCTCTGCAATAAGAAGCAAGCTTATTGTCCCCAATGCTTCAACCGTGCCCGCACAGTGCTGGGCTACCGATTATATAGCCTGGGCCTCATGTTTACAATAATTGGCATCATTCCTATCTCATCGTGCCGTGTGTTACTAGCTCCGAATGTAGGCAATATATTCAATTATACGCCTCTGAATGATATCTTCCCTCTGACACCCATATGCCAATCTCAATGATATCCCACACACTATTCCGACGGGATATTGAAACCTTGAAGTTGGTCCTCGGAGATTAACATTGTATTGACACACATATCAGTTTTCACCCTTGTGGTCTCACTGAGCATAACAGTTTCAACAAGTAGTCGTACATCATTGATGCTTCAATCAAAATTTATAAATGTATATTCACCATAAGTAGGAGCCTGTGACTTGGCGTCCATGTTTATAAATTGTGTATAAGTAGGTTAAATGCTGGCGCCACCCAATTGGGAGAAAATTATTAAAGATTCTGTCCCGCCTCGAAGGCCAGCCTCGCTGTCTTATCTTATCAGGACAAGGTCAAGTTGGCTTACAGAGATGGAATAGCCAATTGTTTGTTACCTCAAAATGACCACATGACACGTAGGGTGGAATTTTGTAGACGCCTATTGAAAGATGTTTCTAAGATACTAATGGTAGGAAAGTCAAGAAAATTTGGACTGTTATTGAATGTAATCACTGTGCGATCGGCTGCTATTATGTGGAGAAAGAATTTAAACTCCATTCAATTACAAGTGTAATGATATCTATTGTCATGATAAATTTGGTCAAGTTACAAAATTTGCTGTGTCAATTTGGGGAGCCTGTTATGTATAACTAACTATATTACATCACCAAATTCTATTGTCAACTCGATTAGGTTCCTATGCGATATGATATGTATTAAATATGATTGGTTATGATAAATAAGTCCAAACGATGTGCTTTGTCTCCTTACAAGTGCAAACGCATTATCTGGAATTGAGTAACTTTGACACCACTTTATTAGCAGGCATTGACGCCCACTTATTCATCGATAAATAATACTTGTGATGCAATGAATTATTTGGTGCAGCTGTGTGAGGTTGAAACAATAATGACCGATTTCGACAATATATATCAGTACGTCTGTGGTATTAATATCACGTGGTTGAATAAAACATTACAGACTATTTTGAAAATAAAATCAAGAGCCGGCGTTCCACACTGATCAACTATGTCCATTTTACATGTTTATCACATATTACTTCTGCAGCCAATTAAGATGAGGTTTATTCTTTTAAGGGTAATTTATCACTGAATGATATTTTTCAGAACTTACGATGCATAACACCTCGAGTTAAGAGGCGCGTACCACATCGATAAATCTTGGAAGGTTGAAATGATAGATGAACAGATGCATAATCTTTCCGAGTGAGGGTCGACGGAGGAGCCTGTTTTGTTTAGGCCAAGCTGTTATAAAAAGGCAAACAAACATAAAACGCTAAGCAAAATTCAGCCTACTTTACCACATCACAGCAGAGAAGATGCTAAATTATCTCATCCTCTAGAGCAATGAACACCTATATCAAACCACTATAATATATTTATCGCAACTTTGAATGTTTTCTGCTACATCAACTGGCAAACGCATTCAATGAACGGACACAACTGCTTGAAAATCAAATGGCTGAATCTAGCTTTACTGTCTCAAGCAGATGTAAAAAAGGTTTATATAGTTGTGCCTGTAATAAAGTATACTGGAATTAGCTAACTGATAGTTGGAAATGATGCCGTTGTCTGTTGTTGTCTACAGTGAAATTGTCGCACAAACGTTTTCTTGTAAACACTTTTTTTGTTGGCTCTTTAAGCTTGACCGAGAATATTCACAGAGTTAAACTGCCCTCAAATTAAGCAAGGTGACACACAAACCACATTAACTGATTATAGTCCGCGGTGATCATGTTCAATAACATGAGTCTGCGTAGTTGAACAATCACATTGTTTGGCACTGTGAATGTGAATATATCAGAATTGCAGGCTGACAAAAGTTATATTTATTTCCCTTCAGAAGATATAACACATCCAACTTTGCCTTTTACCGGGCCCGTTTATTTCAAGTGTTGGCGTTTGGAGACAGCTGTACCATCATCGGGAATCAGCACTGCCGATGATTATTGTCTGCAGTACTTCATAGGCTTTCATAAATAGGTGATATCCATGGAACCTGACAGTGTGATACAATATACTATTGTTCTGTAGCAGCAGACTCAGCATGGCTGCTGTCAGTAATTCGAGCGGCAGACAAGGGACACCACATAGCTGCGAAGCTAAATGATATCACAAACGCTATTCCCACAGGGAATTAAAACCTTGAAAGTATCTGTTTATAGCTTTAGCATATTGAATTCAACAATCGAGTTTATGTGTCTTCGCGGAGAATATCATATATCGCAAATTGCAGATTAATTTTGATGATGTCGAGTATCGTCCATTGAATAAATGCCAGTGTTTTATTGACATCCATTTACATATTGAATTAAGTGTTGGCTTAAGACACTTGTCCGTGCATTAGGATCTATTCCATGAGCAGATAATTAAACGTGTATATGTCTTTTTGAGAGTAGTACAACGAAATAAATCGCTGAAAACAGTGCGTGATCGAGAGTTAGTGATGCTACCCCAAGATGCCATCCAACGCAAAAACTAGCCCATTTCTTTATCTTCGGCATCGCTTTGGGACGAACTGTAGTCTGTTACCGTAGCTCATTATCCATCCACACTGTCCCGCATCTCTGTTATAACGAATGATATAATATTATTCATATAATTATTAAGTGAACTGATACACATTATTTGTCTGTCAGTCTAGCTTAGACGATTTTGCTTAAAATGCAGATATCCTACGTTTTCCTCTCAATTGCTCGCAAGTGACTTAATCATAAGCAAGATGCTTCAGAGCGGATCTTGATCATTTACCAAAATGGTAAATATTTTATTTAATCGAGCCTAATGTTCAATATAAATTACGTAAACCAACCCAAATTTGTTATCTTGTATTGCGTGTTTTGCTCTTGCAAATTGACGACGTCCTTTAGCCTAATCTGCCCGTTTATCTGAGATATGTTAAGATGCTGAGGTGGGCGCAAACAATAACCGGCTTAATTTTGTGTTTATCTGACAGTAACACGTCATTTCTATCTATGGTGCTAGATATGATAACGGCTTAAATACAACCAATACCCCAATTATGTACTTCCAATAGCCAAGCGCCCCAGAATCGCTTACTATTGTACCCCGCTGTTTTAGTCGATTACGAGGAGCCGTTTAAGAAACATATACTAGGATGGCCGAGCGGTAAAAGTGTAGGGCTTATTGAAGTATGTTCGCTTTGGTCCAAACCCGAAACCTAGTAACGCTGGTATTGTGCGGACAGGATTGCTTTCCGACAATTTCAGAAGAATTGATGCCGTGAATTTGACATACGTCAATTGTATTTAATTGTGTATGTCACTAAAATCAGAAGGCATTGAAATTTGTGTGTTTCATCGACAGGTTGTTACCCTATGCAATAAATAACGACACGAATGCTCAATATTTGTGATTGTTACCTCAGGCGAAGGTGACAAATGGACAAGCCTGGGTGATGAAATGACTTCTTCAAGGTTGCAATATATTTCGTGCAGTGGACTGTTACATGAATACTTCATATTAAGTAAGTTTTGCGAGGAAAGGATAGACGGTTTTAGGCTTTTGGGCACGTTTTATATCCTGTGAAGCAGTTCTTTGCTGCAGTTGCGATCTCGTAGTTCATGCACATTAACTGTCAAGTCATTGTGAATTACCCTGATGCTCTTGGCCATTATGAAGTGCATTCTAGCACGCCATTGTGATGATATATAACATCATGCAACTGTTGCCAGAACAGCTAGAGTATCGTCCATTATAAAATCGATGACAGTAGTAACAAAATTATCTGATTAAGGTCATTATATTTGTTTTGGTTTTCTGATACAACGACTTGCAAATGCGTGCATTCATCAACCAATCACTGCAGCTGGTTGATAGTGCTGACACACGCTTCATAACCGCACAAGCTGAAACAATTCTAACTCAAGCATTATAGTCTCGAGCATATATACAGCAGGTTGTCCAGGTTTTACCTTGTGACATCCTAAGAAGGGGAAATGGACTTGCTATTATCCATAACGAAGGACGACGAGGCTTCTTCCAGAGTAATCAATAGCAGAGATATTCCTCAAAAATCGTCCAAGAAGATGATGGTATGATTCAGCGAGGTGTCGCGTTAACATAGCGCTGCTACAGCATGATAAATGAAGCTAATAATCTGATAAGCGAAATGGTGACATTACTGAAACTCTACCCACGTTAGTTATACTGATACACGTCTTCGCTAACATCACGATATACATCCATTTTAACTACAAAATTGCTTCTATCCCAAGGGACATGACCGAAAGCACTAGAGGATATCAAGACCCTTTGCCCATGTACCTTGTCCCATCCAAGCACCCCATTGTGAACACGCTCCGTTTGTTATTGCCACCAGAAATCATTGACCTGCGGACGATCGGGCGAGCAAGCCTGGATGCTTATATTACTACTTCAAGGTAGCAATATATTTCGTGCACTGGACTGTTAAATCAAATATACCGCTTAGTAAGTTTCTCCAAGGGTATATTGTCGGGTCCTGCCCTTGGGCTACGTGTTATAAACTGCGAATCGTTTCCTTGCCAAGTACGATGATTGGGTGGTGCTAGATCATGTCTAATGACTGTTTCAAAAATCCGTGTCGACTACGCTGCTTAAGTTGGAGCTATGACCATGAAATAAATTACTTTACAACTGGTATTGTATCAATAGATGAACACTATCGTTGAGTGTCATTAAGCACAGTACACAGATTGTTTCCTATGCATTACAGAAAAAATGCGCTGCACTGATGTATATGATTTCCTTACTCATTTATCGAGAAAAGATTATTCACTATTCAGACATCAAGCAAGCTAAAATATTTGGATATTTTGCAGAATCAGTGGTGACACATTTTTTATCAAAACTGATTCCTCACTTTGAAGATCGTCTCCTGAGATACAGCTCCAAATGAGTGCCATTGCTTTCGCTTAGTACCCAAAGAGCATAGTTTTGCACCATAACATATAGCAAACACCAAATCACTGGAGAATATATGACGTCAATCACATTATAGCCATTGTAAGTGAACTGGCGTATATCACGAATCTCCTTGTATATCACAACACGTATATCGTATTTGAAGCACAATACTGCTTCCATCCACAATTACATTACTAATACCAGGGGAGGATTTCAAGGTCCGAATCCTAAAGTGATTAGTTATCAAGCGGACTTACACATATTCCACAGCGCCATCAAATGATTGACAGAACGTGACCTTGACTAATGTTCGAAGTTAAACGATGCAAAATTGATATGCAGCTTGCATTTTCACTTGCTGTCTACAAAGTGTTGTCCCTTGCTGTTATGGAAGGTTTCTACATTGTTAGCCATTTAAGCTGATTATCCATTGCTGTGAATGGCTCAACCAGCCCGTGCAAAGGTGCACTGCTATTTTCGCAGTGTAATATCACGTATGCTTTACATAATATAAAATATAAATATAATGTTGTCAGCATAACCCTTTTACCCATGTTAAGAAACGACTTCAATGGTGCTTGATAGAAACACCCCAGCGATTTTCAAGTTTTCAATTACATACAAGTGACAGGCCATATTAAGTGTGCTGTTTAAACCCATGGAGATGAACCATTTCTCGATCGGTCGGCTTGAATTCGAAGATAGCATAAAATCGTTTACACATGATTACTATAATTGAGCTGCGTTATCCCATACATCTATAATTATGTCGTATTAATAGCCAATAAGACCAACACAACTTGCAATACCATATTACATAAACGCATCGCATATTTAACATGGAACAATTGGCTGAAATACACAAATCGTTACATATGTCATGTTTCTGGATAACTACCAAATATGCCAAAAATACAATATTGTGCACAACTACTTGAAATTATAGAACTGTTCATTTATTTATCAGGTGGTCAAATATTGCAAGAATACGTCGGCTTAATCCAACACCCGCATGGGTTCCCCTGTGACGTCATATACTATATAATCAGGACAGCCATATTTCTAGACCATCGCCATACATAGGTGCTGGCTAGTAGGGCTGTGGCAATGTGTACCCTGGGCTGGAATATCGTGCCCCTGGACTACAATGATGAGCACACTTGCTTAAGTCTGCTATATACATATTGGCAAAAAATTAATATAATTTTATCATTTGATATTTCATATTCAATGAGGCACTAGGGATGTAGAAATGCCTTTGGTAGAATCCACCAAGATAATCCACAGGGTTAACCAATAAACAGGTATAAATCGCCATTTGATAAAACACACCAAAAGTGCAAAGAGAACGCTAACTATGCCTATTAATACGCCTGTAGACTCCAGAATCAGATGATCCTAATTGGATTTAGAGTAGATATACAAGTTTAAATGTCTATGTGGCTTGGCTCCATGTTACTCAATGTAACCGCTGAGAAGAACTGTTTATGTCATCATGTACAATCAAAGGTCAATGACGGCTACGGGAATATGTTTCTCGCTTAATTAGTGATAGAAAGGTGAAAGAAAAAATAACCGCACCCAGTCACTAGTGAATGTTCTAACTTTGATATATCAGAAGCAAAAATTAACTTGCTATAGCCGCAAGGTAATTAACTACAGTTAAAGAA
>CM067344.1:6464930-6469411 GCA_034190875.2 Urechis unicinctus
AACTACGTATTTGCTTACGTCACTGCCAATGCGTTACAATGAATATCCCTGAATTATGAATAAATGTGTCACATCTGATTTTTCTGATTATGAGACACACGCTGCCAAAACATGCAATGTGTGAGGTATAGTTTCCTGATCTCTAGTTAAATATGTTATGTATTTCCCGTATGTTCCAATATGCTGCATATTTACCGTTTGTTCTAATATGCTGTATCTTTCTCGTTCGTTTAAATATTCTATATTCTTCCCGTTTGGACCAATATGCTGTATATTTACCGTTTGCTTCAAAACGCTATATCTTTCCGTTTGTTCCAATATTGTATATCTTAGCCGTTTGTTTCAATATGCTATATCTTTACCGCTTGCTCTTATATGCTAAATGTTTACCGTTTGTTCCAATATGCTATATCTTGACCGTTTGTTCCAATATGCCAAATCTTTCCTGTTTGTTTCAATATGCTATATCTTTCCTGTTTGTTGCAATATGCTGTATCTATCCCGTTTGTTTCAATATACTATTTTATTTCCGTTTGGTCCAATATGCTGTATCTGTCCCGTTCGCTTCAATATGCTATATCTTTCCTGTTTGTTTCAATATGCTATATCTTTCCCGTCTATTTCATTGTGCTATATCTTTACCATATGTTTTAATATGCTATATATTTACGGTATGTTTTAATATGCTATATCTTTCCTGTTTGTTCCGCTAATGTAGTTTCTGTGTAGAAGCAAATGATCATTACCACTGTAAATAAGTCGCTCAAAAATATGGTATCATCTTATAAGAACGGATATGAGATGACACGCAGGTCAACTCGGATGTGCTTTGCTGAGTAGAACATTGGTCCTACCAGCGGTAATAACATTATATCCGGTAATGTATGCATATCAGAGCATATGAGACCTCATTCCTGCACATCGGTTGTAGGATATTATTTTCAAATTATCGGAGGCATTACATTGGATAACACGCCATCATAACCTAGATGTTTGCACAGCATGTGTGTTCTCTGCGAAGCAGAATCAAAATAAAAAAATATATATAACAATAAACATTAATATTATATATATATATATACACATATTTATACATATATATATATAAATATATATATTTTATATATATATATACATATATGTAAAAAGATATATATATATATACTATATATATACATATAGATATATATATATATATATATATATATATATTTATATATATATATATATATATATATCTATATATATATATATCTATATATCTATATCTCTCTCTCTCTCTCTATATATATATATATATATATGTATATATATATATATATATATATATATATACCCTTTAAGCACCTCCGCTTGGAAATGACATATCGTCCTGAAAATATTTGACAGTCGGTAATTGTGTAATGCAGAGTATATATGAACTTTAATTGAGTTAAGATTGATTTTGGCGGGTATTGTAAGTACTGAGAACTTCCTGGGATGCTATTCAACATAGAATTTCTTTTATTCAATGATAATGCAGAAAGGCCACTTACAAAGCTTAACAATAGGGGTAAGCTTATTGAATCTCGGACGCCCGGGAAATCGTTGATGTGAAAAGGCTTTCCACATTCGTGTAGAGGAGAAGTCCAAAGTTATTTGCGCAAAATTGATGTTACTGGTGCCTCTCTGTGAACGGTTGATCTGATTAAAATCTGTTCCACAGCGCTCGTGACCTTCGATCGGGATAGGGGGGGGGAGTCCATTGGCCGATGTTAATTCATTCTAAACTGAATACATACATTCCTAATATTTGAAATTGAATAAGTCAATGGGAATTTTGTCCCAGACCGATCGGCCAAATCAGGTATCTTTATAACAGCAAATTAAAGCGGCTGTCTGTTGTGAAATGAAGTCATATTCAGAATGTGCCCAGGGCACTACAGATATCTATTTTATTTTTAACCAAATGTTGCCAATTATATTTGCTTTGCCAGCCACCAAATACTCCAGCTTTGACATAGTCGATTCAAAATATAGTCAGCCAACTTTCAACTCTCGACATTGATAGATATTGAGCATTCTTATAGTTCTGAATGTTACCATTTAATTTTTGCGCAGCATATTCGTTCTAAGATACTGACACATTGCTTAACAGATATCAAATAATTTAGCTTTAATATTAGCACACCAAGACTAACCTAACCAGAAATGCAATTACCATAAGTGGGGTTCGAACTCACGCGGACCTTTGTACATTGGAACTTAAGTAAATCGCCTTAACCACTCGGCCATCCTGGTATTTGGAATCACATCTAGGCCAGCCAATTTTTTTCTGACAAGACCAGTTTCGAGCATGTGAGCTGTTCTTCAAAACAGTTTCAATTGATCAATTTACAATTGCCAACGATTGTTTATGATTGCGCAGGCTCTTGAGCTCTTAAATATATATAAATCCAGTACCATCATATGCAGACAGCAGTATCATATTCATGCACGGTTCAAAATCAACGAGGCACAGCAATGTGCAGCCCGAGGCTATAGCAGAAACGATCTAAATTGCAGTTTGGGATAAGGATATGTCTGGTGTTGTCGCCCATTACAGTACTGACCAAAAACGCTGTTATATTTCCGCAAAGACTAAACAGTTTATCTTGTGGTTTCGTTTAACGTGACCTTTAATTTGTTCACGTGTAAAATACTAAAATCCGATATTAAGTACCCAACATGAAACAGATTTATAGGCTGAGGTTGCATTTCGTGAACATACTGATTTAGCGGGCAAAGCTTCATCTAATTATAGCCCCTGTTGGTTTGCAAGAGAATTCGCAATGATAAACGTAAACTCTCTACCCATCTGCATGGATACATTTCCTTACATCCAGTTTCAGCCTCAGACTGCTTACAATTTGGTTGTTGCCATACAAATGTCGATGAATTGAATGTAGATTATTTTTCTTCACGGAATCCATGTGTTTTTTAAGACCTGCGACTCAAGCGTGTATATTTAGGCAAGGGAAAAGTTTGGGGAGAGCGGGTCCATAACACCGCAGCACCGCCATCAACTT
The DNA here is from genome assembly GCA_034190875.2 of Urechis unicinctus. NCBI lineage: Eukaryota > Metazoa > Annelida > Polychaeta > Xenopneusta > Urechidae > Urechis > Urechis unicinctus. The sequence continues at coordinate 6,467,978 of CM067344.1, forward strand.
CATATGAACACGCTGCTTACAAGTACTGCTTCTCTTCAATAGATATGTCAGCGATCGTGTGGATGCATCTTAAGTCATATCTACCGATCGGGAGCTCTTAGACCATGAATTATTAACGTTTGACGAAAGGGGCTCATGTAAGGCGCTTAGCATAATCATCTAATAGCTTAACTCTCAATGATAATACATGGAATGTCAGCCGTGACGAGCCAAAATAATGAACATATAGGCACAGACTTCAATAACTCCCTTCTGCATACAATACAGCTCAAAATGGCGAGACTGATATTCAATATAGCTATCAAACGTCTAGCAAAGTTTTGTTGTCGATAATTTGCCAAGAAATAATACGTTTGATGCTCAGGGACAGAGGGGTATCCAAAGCGATTCGCAACCGAGTGTAGAGTAGGAATAACTACGGGAGGGAAAAACATATGCTATTGCAACTCAACATTGCGTAAAGTTTAATCCAATGATGTGATAAATTTCCTCAGGTAAGCTTACGGTCGGGTTTCAACACATTTTATAGCAATGTATTATAAGTATCTATGACACCTTCTGTTCATGTTTATCCTTTCAATGTTTTGCCGATAGAATCCCTCAATCTTTGATTTGTACATAGCGAATTATGATAAACACAAGATTAAGCAAAGGTTCATCAACAACAACAAAAACGACTGTGAGAAATACATCATTGGTACCTCATAATTATATTGAGCAAATTTGTATAACCATCCGACTACCAAGAGAAATGTTTCCTTACAATCCCAAATTGCGTGTATTAGGTGGCAGACACGCAACATGGAAATAACATCTGCCATATGGTCCCAATGTCAACCAACTGCTAATTTCAAACATTCGTTGTGCTGTCGTAGAGCATGTTTATTGGTTTTCTTCTAACAAATAGTATCATGGTTGTCAATAAACTAAGAGAAAAGCCGAACTGCTGAATATATATTGCGCTAAGCGGCCATATGGCATATATATTTAGACGACATTGCCAGACGCCAACGTACTTATTGTTTTACGTTCACCTTCTCGACTGTTATTCAAATGGCGCGCAAGATATTGGGGAAGAACTATAATTTATTTAATTGAGAATGATATAGGAAGACGAACAATAAATGTAACACGACAGCTTCTATAACGAGGTACTTATAGAGCGCGTAATGATTTACAGCTAACATTCGTGTGGTTTGTGGTTAATGGGGGCACCGTTAAAGATGGAACGACACAACTAAATAAAACTGATGACCACAGTACATAATGAATATTTCTTGTCAAAAGATATTATCGTAAATTTGTCAGCGTGATTTTGGATCGAGTAAAATTTGCGGCACAAATTGAAATATGGCATAATTCTAATCTGCGTTGAACGTAGTAATGCTTTAACAAAATAATCACTGAGCAACCTTTAGAGGGCTGAACAGTCTC
>CM067344.1:6477173-6554400 GCA_034190875.2 Urechis unicinctus
TCTAGGTGTTCAGACAACAGTTGCATGATATTATATATCATCACAATGGCTTGCTAGAATGCACTTCATAAAAGTCAAGGGCATCAGGATAATTCACAATTACTTGGCAGTTAATGTGCATGAACTAACGAGATCGCAACTGCAACAAAGAACCGCATCACGGGATATTAAACATGCCCCAAAGCCTAAAATCGTCTATCTTTTCCTTACTTAAGAAGAAGTACTCATGTAACAGTCTACTGCACGAAATATATTGCAACCTTGAAGTCATTTCATCATCCAGGCTTGGCCATTTGTCACTTTCGCCTGAGGCCTGAGGTAACAATCACGAATATTGAGCACTCGTGTCGTAATTCATTGCATAGGGTAACAACCTGTCGATGAAACACACTAATTTGAATGCCTTCTGATTGTAGTGACAGACACAATTAATTTGATAATCACGCCGTAAATATGGCTATCTATAATTCAATGTGGGAAGCAGCGGCTGACCAGACGTATGTCAAATTTACGGTATAATTTTTACTGAAATTGACTAAAAGAAATGCTGTCAACGCAGTAATAGCGTTACCAGGCACAATAGGAAGCGATTCTGTGGCGCTTGGTTATTGAAAAAACATAATTGGGGCTTTGGTTGTATTTAAGCTGTTATCATATCTAACACCGTAGTTAGAAATGACGTGCAACTGTCAGATAAACACTAAATTAAGCCAGTTAGAGTCTTCGCCAAATTAGCTTCAGCATTTTAAAACATCTCAGATAAACGGGCAGACTACGCTCAATGAAGTTGTCAAATCGCAACAGCAAAAACGCAACACAAGATAACAAATTTTGGTATTTTTTACGTAATTTATATTGAAAATTATGCTTCATGAAGTCAATTATTTATCATTATGGTAAATGATGAAGAACGCTTTAAAGCATCATGCTAACGATTAAGTCACTTGCGACAATTTGAGAGGATAAAACAGAATATCCGCAATTTTCAGCTTAGTCGTATACTGAACCGAGCAGGTGATTAACCGTTTGTTAGCAATGTTATCTCAGACTTTTACAAATCTTATAAAGACAACTATACCTTTCCGATCACATTTTGGACTCATCGGTATCCATGTATTGACAATTCTAACTTAACGACTTCAGTCATGGTGTACTTGGCGGCGCCTGGAAGATGCGTAAAGCCAGTTTTGTGCAATGGAAATAAGCCTTGAACATACTTGCTATATTCACCAAATTCACCACTTTTGCATGATGGTGCTCATTCTGAGCCTTTGCAAAAACTTACCCTGTTAACCAGCCTACTATGTTATAATGAATGTCCAATTAGCGACGTGTAAGATATCTATGTGGTTTGTTGTTGCATGGGGGGTCTCAAAAAAGAAGAAGATTCAGTCGCGAGGCTGACAGACAAATCAGGTATATTAGTTTACTTGATAATTATATGAAAAATATTATATCATTCGTTCTAACAGAGATGACTAACAGAGAGTCGACAGATAATTGGCCACGGTAACAGACACCAATTCGTCCGAAAGCAATACCGCATATAATGACATCAGCTCGTTTTTCATTGGATGGCTTCTTGGGGTCGCATCACTAACTCTTGATGACGCACTGTTTTTCAGCGATTTATTTCGTTGTATTACCCTCAAAAAGGCACGTTCACGCATCATTATCTGCTCATGTAATAGATCCTAATGTACTGAAAAAAGTCTTAAGCCAACACTTGGCTCAAAATTTAAATGGGTGTCAATATAGCACTGGCATTTGGTTTGCGTTGCTCAAAATTATTCAAAGGACAATACTCGTGCACATCTTGCCCTTGAAGACGATTCCATTACATCATCAAAACCAATCTGTAATCTGCGACTTGTTCTACAATATTTGATATTCTCCGAGGAGAGAACCAATCTCGATTGTTCAATTCAAGCTAAAGCTAAATATAGATACTTTCAAGTTGTTTTATTTCCTGTGGGAATATTGTTAGCGATAGCATTTATATGGGAGGGGTAAAATGTTTGTATTACAACGTTTGTGTAACACTATTACACATGTTACCTGATAAATGGTTAATGTAATTCCAAAAGTATCGCTGCGCAATACTAGGTACTCCTTAATAATACTAAAGGATTACATACTTATTACTCACAATCTAAGATCGGTGACCCATGGAAAAATTCATCACAAAGAAATCGTCTTTGAAAGAAACATTTGTTGTGATTGCTTCAAAGTCCGTTCATAATACAGACGAACAATTTAGCTAATTTCCGTCGAATTGTTTCCCCGTCCTCTCTATACCCTGACTAGTATTCATTCATTGTAACGTTAAATGCTTTGCAAATGGGACCGAAAAATACTGATCATTCTTCCATAACAAACACATATTTATAATGCATTTAATTATTCAAGTTGCAATTCTATAATTACTGTCAAGTAACATATATTACCACACATGTCCTTGGCCCGTTGAATAGGATTATTACGTCGCAAAAAAGACCACTTTACCAGAGGTCGGGTTCGACCCACGCGGACATACATCGGAACTTCAGGTTAACGCCTTAACCTCTCAGCCATTATTATCGGCGATATTTATTCTGGAGTTCCTGCTCTAAAAAATCAACATCTATATGCTTCAGCGCTTGCCTTAGTTGGTCTCTGTCACATCTACCTTGCAATTGGCAACATAATATCATCCGGCATGCACCCTAAAAACGCGCCAAATATGTTATTGCACCGTATCCTAACCGACACATCTGTAAATTAGTCTCCAAAAGCGGAACTATGTCCAAGTCACTTTAAGCAAAAGCCAATTAAGTCCAATAAAATAGCACGCAATTGTCACTTTGCGGTTCAGTAACTTCGCCAAGGATACGCTAAGATATGTTGATTATCCAACACAAAGTGAGACCGTAAGCTGAACACAGACGGTGATGCATGCAAATAAAGCCGAAAAAATAGTTAAGGCACCTTAGATTAAAATGGTTCATTTGTTAGGGTCATGTCAATCCAGTCACCTGATTGCTTCTGTCTAGTTATGAACATGTAGCTGGCAATGGAGGTGGAAATTGGACGACCTCGTAAAATGGTAACCATAACGCAAAATAAAATGACAGTTTATGCGATGCCAATAAACGTCAACTAACATACCACGAAGTTCTTGAAGCAATCATCATTTACACCATTGCCATTTAGATACTTCCTGTTCACAATGTGATATGTAGTATGCCATTCGGTCTTGGTAGGTTGAATTTAATGTCCATAATAGACTATGTGTACACCCCATAATAAATGATTTGTATGTTTAATTGAGAGCAAACCCAGCAGTTTCAAACTCTTTATCAGACCTTGGAGCATCAAATGAACGATAAACATTAAGAAGTTTCATCTTTGACCGGATATTCTTCCTGGATGTTCTTATATTGCGACGATTCGTCATATTTATCACCAAGCCTTCGCCAAATTCAATTAATTTTGCAACCTGTTGCTCTTAATGGAAGGATATAACCCATCAACCTTTTTGAGAGCAAATAATATTAAGGCCACAACAGGCAGTTGAGACAACACAATCACACGAGACGACCGCAGAAGGAAGTACGTACCTCGATCGAGGTGCGTACTTTGTTCCCAGTACGGCGCACTTGGTTTGATGTATGCATACATAAACATTAATTTTCTCAACTGTTTTGCAAATTGTGACATCATTGACTGCGATATGGTTTGGTAAAATCTTGGAAACCCCCTTAGTTTTCAAAGCCTCGATTTGGGACTATGTTTAGCGTTGCACGTGTACGAGAAGGCTTTTCTTACGCGTTTTCAAACTTCGTTTGAACACAATGTGGTTTTGCCTGACGAGTAATTGATAAAAGAAGACTTGAGTAGCAGCATTATTATGTAATGTCTGGTTTAAATTTAAAAGCCGGTGTCAGTTTTATGTATGATTGATTGTTTTCTATAACTTCGTTGCGTTAATTATTGACATTGTAGTTCTATACTCACATTTAACGAAAAAACTGACTTCATTATTATAAACGGGCTTATCTAAAAATAATTGTATACAGGCGAGGTACGTAAATCAGAGAAACAGGAATCGGAATTTGAGAATGGCAATATGGTGCAGACAAGTAATAAGCACGAGGGAAGAACGAAGTTTGACAAGAATCACACTGCCCATATATTTTGGCTTAATGCAAAATAATAATCCTCAAAATTACTATTCGTGGCATCTTTGTAAAGTATTGTGGTGCACAAACGTTCATACAACGCTTCTTAAAAGGGGATAAACATGTCGATTATATGTAATACATTACGGGTTATCTCTGTTTCAAGGTGTTTAATTATTGTTGTCGAACATCTGTTGTGATTAATTTAGAAAGCGTCGTTTTGCGACCTATTGCGCACCTATAATTTCTGCGATACAGCATTTCTCATATATGGGAACAAGCATCATATAAAATGCTGCACAACTATTAAAGGTCCTTTATTATGTCAAGAGAGTCAGGGTTTATGTAGATAAGAAGGATTTATAATGACGCGCGTGTTTAAATTTAAAAGCCATTACACGGACGCCAAGACCAGCACGGTTGGGCATAATGAACCAAATGGAAATTGTCTTGAAGAGTAACTGGCATAGCAAGCTGCTTGCTTTACTAATTCAAAAACATCATTTAGTCGATATCCATGACTGCGTGATGAACTTACAATAAACCAGATTTTCTATATTATATCATCACAACACAGTTAACATGTTGGGTATAAAACCATCAATATACCCGGTTAAGCATAGTCAGTTATGCTCATATTGCGTGCTATTCAATATAATTCACTGCACACAATGCGCAAGCCTGCTTTCAGAATTATGCTGCTTTGTAAAAACATGATAAAATGCTAACCCCGCGGTTAATGAGAATTGCACATCTTTACCACCATGCACATTGACTGGTTGCATCATACCACATCTGCTCAGGTTACCGAGCACCTGTTGAGGGCTGCAATAAACAAGTATTTTGCATAGTTTATATCATATCTGTCAGGTTAACAATATGAAGCTCATAGAACATATCATTCAGACTATGAAAGCGCATGCCCCGCTGCCTAAGCCCCTACCTAATCTATCGTCCTATAAGGACTTGATGAGTGTTTTGGTCAGAATGACATACTTAAATGAAAATTGGCTATTGTTATGCCTGATCACTGAAGGTCGATTAGATGGGTACGGACGGACGAGACATCAAAGGATCAATATCGCTCTCCATGTTTAAGAAGATATCAGTAATCAGTCTTTCGTTGTGGTGCATTTGATATAAATCATATCGCTGGCATTTCTACTTTGCATTGCCGCTCGCTTCTAGACAGCCATTGTTCACTGATTTAATTTGACTGGTTAGATTAGGCAAAACAATGAACTATGCTAGCGAGGACATAGGTTAGCGAGTTAAGCGTTATATAATGAATGCGTGTGGTTACTTTTGACTGCCGTGATTCTGTGATAAATACGCATTTACTGCTAAGAGCGAGAACCAACATGTTGCAGTAGAGCTCGTTTTGTGTACCAAGCCTTGTGTTTCATAACTGCAATTACGATGTTTAGGGTGAACCATTTTCGTTATGCGGAAGGCACTCATATATACTACAAGGCAATTAAGGGAACAAATAGTGATAAGTATTGCTTTCACGAATATAGGTTACCAAATAATAAACCACTTTACTCAATGACAATTCCGCTCAGCGTAGTTGCCCCCCCCCCCCCACCCCATAGGTGCGTATACTGAGTGTGTTTTGATTGGTTATGAGTTGATACCTTGTGCATCCGCAATATCCGGGAGAGCAGAACAATCACCTGACGTGGCTTACTAGACTTCGCTATGCCGCTCCTTTATTGTTGTTTCTGTCGGAACGACATGTCGTGCAAATTGTACATCTTTTCAATGGAAAAGTTCAGTTGTAATTGTTTAATGATCAGCTAAATTGATCACCGGGAAATGCCTCTATTATGCAATCACCTTATGTTTATATGGATGCAAAACGCATTAGATATACTAATTCGTATGCCCGTTCATATGTGGTACGATGAATTTGCTCCTGATGTTATGATAGCTGTTACAATGCATGGACGTCCAAGCGGCACCACAAAACAATTAAGAGCGTTTTTCGTTTAAAATTAAATCCCTGCGCTAATATGTGCTGAATGCCAGTTTTATCGATATCACACAGATTGTTTAATCTATCCACGACACACTATCAGTCGCATATTTCGACTAACCTCTGATTACGATGACCTTGAAGACCATACACTTTCTGTTATAAATATTTATATAGAAAAATATATTTTATGCTTAACCTCCCCGCCTATCAACGGTGGACAAAGTGTTATTCATCGTAGGAGGGGTGCCTCGTTGTAAAGGGTGACCTTAAGCCATAAGTCCGCTCAATCGGCCCCGGGCATCAATCAGGATACATATTTGGGACAGCAAATAATTTGACTGTTTATTCGCCATACCTTGTACACTTCGGAAAAGCAAAATCATCGGCCGGCGTGGCAATAAATTAATGCATGAGTATCATAATCATGGCCAACTTCAGTGATTGGACACAACTGATATTGTTACTGATATGTGTACTGCGTGTTGGAGCAGCTATGCCAAAATTAAAGCACTCATCATTGCCTCGGGCTTTTCGTACGCTCAATCCTTCGCATAAATATTAATAATGCATCTACCCGAATAGCATCAAAAGTGATTCACCTTTATTCGATGCCAATCTTTTTGATAATTGGATAATGTACAACCCCCTTGCCTGCTCCGTATTCCTAATGCGTTCTCGCCGAAACAGAGCTGTTTGGAAGAGATTAGCTACTTTTCGCCTGTGACGTTGAATTGCCAGACTCATTGATGGCAACGCAACAGATGCCTCATACACGATACACCAAACGATGTATTATACTTTGGTATCCACAATATTAACCCCTTGAGTAACGGTCTGTGGAAAAAAACGTGAGCTACATAAAAGGTTAAACAAATTCTGCATTAAAAAAACTTAATTGATCGATTTCCTGTTACATTGAGAATATTAAGCTCTGTACGTGACTCCAGCTTCGATTTATATTCGTCGTAACATTTGATTATTTTTTTTGGTTACGGGACAAGATATATATATATATGCTAAGTTAGGCATGTATTATCGATTAAACCTGACAACATGAGAGATTTTGAACGATCAGCAAATAGCGGTTTTGTGAATGCTTAACTACCAGTTCAGATAGTTAATAGGCTGTACTCAGGAACCACCACCTGCAAATTGTCGATGATTTGTTGTTCCCTCCGTCACAAAAGGTTTAATGCTTCGATATCAATATAATCAGTGTAAAAGTTGCTTTATTTTAATCAACCTCTCATGGAGCGGCCAAAAATCTCTCTATGACTATAACAGCGATCTATCGTTCCCAACAATATTAATATTCGTTCATTTGTGTATTTATCAGCGTAGCAAAATGCAATTGATCATTTAATATCCCAATCAGGTATCATTTGGTGCATAAATCAATGCTCCGCAGCTGTATGAATCTTTAGTGTTGGGATAAAAATATCAGCAGCCATTACCTCTCAATCACTAAATAGGCTCCAATATTGAACAGCATTTCATTTGCAGAATATAAAAGTCAACAATCATATAAGCGAAGTCGAGAGAATTGCTGACCATATTTAACAAATAACATTGGTTATAACTATTCACACCCATTATCCGTACCCATCACAAAGTAAGTACGGCTAGTCTGAGTGCACCCATAAGCGGTTGAAATAATTGATTAGTGTTATGTTGCAAGGAGGTGGGCGGGGGGGGGGGGGGTGCATAATCCAATTATCATCGAGCCAAATGGTTTTCAACCAGCAATGCCAGTAGTGCAATAAGCATCTTTAATGTACATTTTATGTAGATATTCAGTTCAAGCTTCTAGCCCAATTCACTGTTATCATTTTATGAATAATAATTAATGGTCAAATGTCGTGTTACGACTCCCTACGACCTTGCCTCGGGTACTTACTGTCCTATAAACCAAAATGTCCAAAAGAGTCGGTTAGCGATTCGGAGCACGATGCAAGCTTTATCCGACCACCGGGGGTGTTAAAGGATGTCAAAATTGTCACAGGCTAGTAACCACAAAGAACACGTGAGACAGTAAATGTTGCGACGAATCTGAGGGCACGTCTACCTCGATTGTTTGTTTATCGTTTGAAAGCGTTCAACTGTCATTGTTCTTCAGATGACAGAAGGATAATAGCGGCTGGCAATAATGAGTCATCACGTTTAGGTACAAGCACTTCAAACTTTAGATTCCCAATGTGCGGTTGCCAAGCTGCTTGATAGGCATCCTCGTTACAAATATAGGGCTGAACAGTCTCTTTAAACCACTTGTACACAAAGCACGTTAAAATGCAGTTATAGCACAACAGTTAAGAATGTTGCCAACTATTGCTTGACAATTTACACAGTTCCTATTTAGAATACGTTTACATGGATACACCCTGGATGCTTCATGAATGCCTTTTTAGTTTGAACCAAACGTTGCAAATATATCTTTTATTTGAGATCCACCCAACTGTACAATTTGATATTGTCAAGTCCTAAATAGCAACCCTTGATATTCACAATTCAAGATTGATAATTTTGCTAATTGTTCTGGTCGTTTATACATTATTGCTGCAAATCTAATTCTTTCACTTGTTAAAGAGACTGTTCAGCCCTCTAAAGGTTGCTCAGTGATTATTTTGTTAAAGCATTACTACGTTCCACGCAGATATGAATTATGCCATATTTCAATTTGTGCCGCACATTTTACTCGATTCAAAATCACGCTGACAAATTTACGATAATTTCTTTTGACAAGAAATATTCATTAGGTACTGTGGTCATCAGTTTTATTTAGTTGTGTCGTTCCATCTTTAACGGTGCCCCCATTAACCACAAACCACACGAATGTTAGCTGTAAATCATTACGCGCTCTATAAGTACCTCATTATCGATGTGTATTCTTCTGCTTAGGTTACAAAATGTAGATTTCATCAAATCGGCACTTATCAAAGTAGTGGGCATCAAATTAGACTGACAAGCAGAAAGCACAAATGGCGACAGCCGAAGTAAAGATTTATTTGCAGAGACTGCAGCTCGGCATAGCGACTGAAAGTCCAAAAACGTTTCGTTCCCAGGGAACCTCGTTACAAATATAGGGTTGAACAGTCTCTTTAAACCATTCAGACTCTCGGTTCCTTAAAATCCCCTCATTCATTGCAGACACCGCTGCGTCGTCGTTTAAGGCGGCACTTAAGGGTGTTATTACCTCTCAAATGCACCACTTACACTATCGAGCCTCTTTTTTTCTTCAGACATGTTTGGATTTACGTTCAAATTCTGTTTAAGAAATCATTATTACGCATTTACGTTCTTTCAGTGTCCATAGTTTTTAGGAAAAATATTTTCTACAAAAAAAGCAGCATTTTTATATGTTGATTATGAGGAATATAATCAGATAAAGACATATATCATACCTGCTTCATGACCACATCAATAACGACAAGCGATTTCATGCAAGGTTCACTTTGACGAAGATGAAAGCCCAGAATGGTCCACGATGTCAGAGAACTAAGACAACTTGAGGAAATCTCTCTGAGACATCTGTGTTAGCGATCAGTCATTGCCAGCATGAATATTACAGTAAACATTCTTTTATTTTGTATAATATAGAACCCAATGTATCGCTGAAAAACTTAATCAAGTGTTGCTCCATAATGACGGGCGTTATTAGTGTTCATACAGATATCTATTTACACCCTTTATAAACACCCCCGTCACAAAGTGAGTACAGCTTGTCTGACCCATGAACGAATGGCTAATACATTGATATAATGAGCTACTATATCCTGATTAACTTCAAGTAAAGTGGCTTTAAGCCGGTTCAGCCATTGGCGTGATGAGCATGTTTAATGTGCCGTGCAGCTTATTGGGCCATGAAACGTCTTCAGTGCTTACATTATACAAGACAAATCCCCCGAATCGCCCAAATTAGATTCTTTGTGTGATGTGTTATCATGCTACGCAAAGACTTTGTTTAAAGCGCTTCCGGTCCAATATACCAACAAATCCAAAAGAGTCGGTTAGCAATTTGGAGACCAACATAAATAAATTCTGACCTCTAAAGCTCACCTGGTGGCCAAAGGCTGCTGACCGCGAAGAACAAGTGAGAGGGTTTGTGTCACGATAGCTTTAAAGGCACTATTATTTACATATCGTTTGCATGCGTTCACCATATATAGTTTTCAAATAGACAGAATGAGGCTACCAATATGCTGGCTCTAGCATCGATACCAGGTTATACGAATTAACAATGACGTAATTGTATACTTCAAACTACTTTGTATTTGATGAATCTATATGAATCACGAAAGTACGCCTGTCAGAAGTATGAGGAATACCCGAACACGTAGTACGGCTTCACTTAGATGTATCATGCGCACCTCTTTGCGAATAAAAGAGTCTCAAAATTCACGTAATAAGCATATCAATAAATAGGCTTCCAAAACGAACAAAGCACGTCACAGACCAAATAAGCATATTTTCAGATAAATAGGTTATTATTCATTACAGTTGGGAAATGTGAAGCTGTCTTGTTACATTTATTGTTCGTCTTCCTATATCATTCTCAATTAAATAACTTATAGTTCTTCCCCAATATCTTGCGCGCCATTTGAATAACAGTCGAGAAGGTGAACGTAAAACAATAAGTACGTTGGCGTCTGGCAATGTCGTCTAAATATATATGCCATATGGCCGCTTAGCGCAATATATATTCAGCAGTTCGGCTTTTCTCTTAGTTCATTGACAACCATGATACTATTTGTTAGAAGAAAACCAATAAACATGCTCTACGACAGCACAACGAATGTTTGAAATTAGCAGTTGGTCGACATTGGGACCATATAGCAGATGTTATTTTCATGTTGCGTGCCTTCCACCTAATGCACGCAATTTGTGATTGTAAGGAAAAATTTCTCTTGGGAGTCGGATGGTTATACAAATTTGCTCAATATTATTGTGAGGTACCAATGATGTATTTCTCACAGTCGTTTATTGTTGTTGTTGATGAACCTTTGCTTAATCTTGTGTTTATCATAATTCGCTATGTAAAAATCAAAGATTGAGGGATTCTATCGGCAAAACATTGAAAGGATAAGCATGAACAGAAGGTGTCATAGATACTTATAATACGTTGCTATAAAATGTGTTGAAACCCGACCGTAAGCTTACCTGAGGAAATTTATCATATCATTGGATTAAAATTTACTCAATGTTGAGTTGCAATAGCATATGTTTTTCCCTCCCGTAGTTATTCCTACTCTACACTCGGTTGCGAATCGCTTTGGATACCCCTCTGTCCCTGAGCATCAAACGTATTGCTTATTTCTTGGCAAATTATCGACAACAACACTTTGCTAGACGTTTGATAGCTATATTGAATATCAGTCTCGCCATTTTGAGCTGTATTGTATGCAGAAGGGAGCTATTGAAGTCTGTGCCTATATGTTCATTATTTTGGCTCGTCACGGCTGACATTCCATGTATTATCATTGAGAGTTAAGCTATTAGATGATTATGCTAAGCGCCTTACATGAGCCCCTTTCGTCAAACGTTAATAATTCATGGTCTAAGAGCTCCCGATCGGTAGATATGACTTAAGATGCATCCACACGATCGCTGACATATCTATTGAAGAGAAGCAGTACTTGTAAGCAGCGTGTTCATATGAAGTTGATGGCGGTGCTGCGGTGTTATGGACCCGCTCTCCCCAAACTATTCCCTTGCCTAAATATACACGCTTGAGTCGCAGGTCTTAAAGAACACATGGATTCCGTGAAGAAAAATAATCTACATTCAATTCATCGACATTTGTATGGCAACAACCAAATTGGAAGCAGTTTGAGGCTGAAACTGGATGTAAGGAAATGTATCCATGCAGATGGGTAGAGAGTTTACGTTTATCATTGCGAATTCTCTTGCAAACCAACAGGGGCTATAATTAGATGAAGCTTTGCCCGCTAAATCAGTATGTTCACGAAATGCAACCTCAGCCTATAAATCTGTTTCATGTTGGGTACTTAATATCGGATTTTAGTATTTTACACGTGAACAAATTAAAGGTCACGTCAAACGATACCACAAGATAAACTGTTTAGTCTTTGCGGAAATATAACAGCGTTTTTGGTCAGTACTGTAATGGGCGACAACATCAGACATATCCTTATCCCAAACTGCAATTTAGATCGTTTCTGCTATAGCCTCGGGCTGCACATTGCTGTGCCTCGTTGATTCTGAACCGTGCATGAATATGATACTGCTGTCTGCATATGATGGTACTGGATTTATATATATTTAAGAGCTCAAGAGCCTGCGCAATCATAAACAATCGTTGGCAATTGTAAATTGATCAATTGAAACTGTTTTGAAGAACAGCTCACATGCTCGAAACTGATCCTGTCAGAAAAAAAGGTAATCCTATTCATGCATCCCATTGGCTGGCCTAGATGTGATTCCAAATACCAGGATGGCCGAGTGGTTAAGGCGATTTACTTAAGTTCCAATGTACAAAGGTCCGCGTGAGTTCGAACCCCACTTATGGTAATTGCATTTCTGGTTAGGTTAGTCTTGGTGTGCTAATATTAAAGCTAAATTATTTGATATCTGTTAAGCAATGTGTCAGTATCTTAGAACGAATATGCTGCGCAAAAATAAAATGGTAACATTCAGAACTATAAGAATGCTCAATATCTATCAATGTCGAGAGTTGAAAGTTGGCTGACTATATTTTGAATCGACTATGTCAAAGCTGGAGTATTTGGTGGCTGGCAAAGCAAATATAATTGGCAACATTTGGTTAAAAATAAAATAGATATCTGTAGTGCCCTGGGCACATTCTGAATATGACTTCATTTCACAACAGACAGCCGCTTTAATTTGCTGTTATAAAGATACCTGATTTGGCCGATCGGTCTGGGACAAAATTCCCATTGACTTATTCAATTTCAAATATTAGGAATGTATGTATTCAGTTTAGAATGAATTAACATCGGCCAATGGACTCCCCCCCCCTATCCCGATCGAAGGTCACGAGCGCTGTGGAACAGATTTTAATCAGATCAACCGTTCACAGAGAGGCACCAGTAACATCAATTTTGCGCAAATAACTTTGGACTTCTCCTCTACACGAATGTGGAAAGCCTTTTCACATCAACGATTTCCCGGGCGTCCGAGATTCAATAAGCTTACCCCTATTGTTAAGCTTTGTAAGTGGCCTTTCTGCATTATCATTGAATAAAAGAAATTCTATGTTGAATAGCATCCCAGGAAGTTCTCAGTACTTACAATACCCGCCAAAATCAATCTTAACTCAATTAAAGTTCATATATACTCTGCATTACACAATTACCGACTGTCAAATATTTTCAGGACGATATGTCATTTCCAAGCGGAGGTGCTTAAAGGGTATATATATATATATATATATATACATATATATATATATATATATATATATATATATATATATATATAATATATATATATATATAGAGAGATAGAGATATATAGAGATATAAATATATATATCTATATAGAGATATAGATATATCTATATATATATATATATATATATTTACATATATGTATATATATAAATATATATATTTATATATATGTATATATATGTATATATATATATATATATATATATATATATATATATATATAATTTAATGTTAATTGTTATATATATTTTTTTATTTTGATTCTGCTTCGCAGAGAACACGCATGCTGTGCAAACATCTAGGTTATGATGGCGTGTTATCCAATGTAATGCCTCCGATAATTTGAAAATAATATCCTACAACCGATGTGCAGGAATGAGGTCTCATATGCTCTGGTATGCATACATTACCGGATATAATGTTATTACCGCTGGTAGGACCAATGTTCTACTCAGCAAAGCACACCCGAGTTGACCTGCGTGTCATCTCATATCCGTTCTAATAAGATGATAACATATTTATGTGCGACCTATTCACGGTGGTAATGATCATTTGCTTCTACACAGGAACAACATTAGCGGAACAAACAGGAAAGATAAAGGATATTAAAACATACCGTAAATATGTAGCATATTAAAACATATGGTAAATATATAGCACAATGAAATAGACGGGAAAGATATAGCATATTGAAACAAAGAGGAAAGATATAGCATATTGAAGCAAACGGGACAGATACAGCATATTGGACCAAACGGAAATAAAATAGGATATTGAAACAAACGGGATAGATATAGCATATTGCAACAAACAGGAAAGATATAGCATATTGAAACAAACAGGATAGATTTGGCATATTGAAACAAACGGTCAAGATATAGCATATTGGAACAAACGGTAAACATTTAGCATATTAGAGCAAGCGGTAAAGATATAGCATATTGAAACAAACGGCTAAGATATACCATATTGGAACAAACGGAAAGATATAGCGTTTTGAAGCAAACGGTAAATATACAGCATATTGGTCCAAACGGGAAGAATATAGAATATTTAAACGAACGAGAAAGATACAGCATATTAGAACAAACGAGAAATATGCAGCATATTGGAACATACGGGAAATATATAACATATTTAACTAGAGATCAGGAAACTATACCTCACACATTGCATGTTTTGGCAGCGTGTGTCTCATAATCAGAAAAATCAGATGTGACACATTTATTCATAATTCAGGGATATTCATTGTAACGCATTGGCAGTGACGTAAGCAAATACGTAGTTAGTGCTACCATCTGAATCGGGTGTGGCCATCTAGAGAAAGAGGGCGCGTAGGACGCTCCAATTTACTATGTCACAAAAAGAACCGTACAACTGAAACCAGTATTTTAATCATGTATCAAAAGTTTGCTTGTATGACGTGGCTCAAATGATACAGGTCTAAACCGTGACCACTGTGTGGGGATCAAAGGTAGCTCAGTAGTTTCTTCCCAGTAAGTTCGTACCTGAGATGGCGGCGGTAGTATACTAGTTTTGCGACCTGCTCGATGCGATATGCTGATGATTATAGGCCGATATCAATGCAGAGATTTACCATTGAGTTGTATTTTCGATTCAATAGCTCCTGGTCAGTTCAATCTAATTGGGAATTTCAAGTGACTGACAGATGATGATTTAACTAACAAATTGAAATGTTATATTATTTCATTGATTAGCTTTGCAGTGTGAATATACGTAACACTGAAAAAATAAGGCTTATAATGTTACCAACCGCCGTCATTCAATCATAGCAGCTAAATTGTTACATATCATAAGGTGGCAAATTCGGCTTTTATATCTCCCAAACATGATGCGCAGAACGGATCAGACTTTGCTTTGACAGACACAGCCAAGCCAAATATAGCATGCACATTGCATGCGATTGATGAGGCAGAAGATTGCTCTCTCGTACGAGAACTTGGCTATGAGTTTTATCACCATGGTGACGCGTATGTAATTTTATGACGCGGTTGTAGAGCATTAATATCGTTCCCAATTATAGAAATGCATTGTTATGTCTCGAAGAGCCATTTGAAGGGAAAACTGTCCGATTGGCTCACGTTTGTAGCTTCACAATGTTAAACAATCGTAATCCCTTTTTTGCTGCATTTCGTGATGTTAGGTCTCTGTGTTTCATCCGCAGAAAACAAGTCTATTTACTGACGTGATTGACTGGACGTATGTGCCCGTGTTTAATAGCTTTTATCTCTCCGAGACTAGAGGCACTTCGCCCTAGGATGAGTCAGACGTAATAGTATAGTTACCAAGCGATGGAAGAATCTGAAGTGACTGAGCTCTTTTAATGGTAGATCATAAAATCAGTCATCATAATCCAATAGTAAGGGTGCTCGAAAAGTATGATATTCTACTGACATGCTTCCCATGCAATATCTTAAGCTGTTTGGTTTGGTGCAGTCGATTACATCCATCATTGCTTAGCTGAGTCATTGTTTGGCAACTGCCATTTTCAACCAAGCTTCACAACTGTGCTCAGGATGATAATGTTTGCGCAATGTGTGTCACATTGAAGTGACCGCTGCGTATTTTGCTTGGTTTCCCGGGCTTTGAGTCTGATGGTGTCATTTGGCAAAATACAATCTGATTATCAATTAACAATAAAGTGAAAATCAGGTCATATGGAGAACCTTTAAAAGCTTCTCTCTCTCTCTCTCTTTCTCTCTCTCTCTCTCTCTCTCTCTCTCTCTGTGCATTGCACTTGATCATGTCACATCCTTATGTGTCGGTGCTCTTCTGTAGATGCATTAATAACCTGCTGACACTGCATCTTGTGCTATCATATTAACATTTGCAAGTCTTTTCTGATTTTGTCACGGGAAATTTGTAGAACCATAGGGTAGTTTCTGAAGGACACGCCATTGGAAACAAATAGATAGTGTATACTTTTTATGTATTGTTATTAACATGAACGACAGCTGAAGAGGGATAATCCATTTCTCCCCCAATGTTTCTCATAGCATGCATGCGCTGTCATTCTAATGAAGTAATGTTAGAATGAAATCCAAAGCATCGCGTGCTGCCGGGGAATGGGATTGCCAAGCAGCCCAGTTAATTACCAGCCTGTTTCATCCCATAAGATAAGTGAATACATATACATATATATATATATATATATATATATATATATATATATATATATATATATATATATATATATATATATATATATATATATATATATATATATATATATATATATATATATATATATATATATATATATATATATATATATATATATACATATATATATATATATATGTATCTATCTCTGCCTATATATATATATAAATTTTCTATATATATATATATATATATGTGTGTGTGCATCTATATATATATATATATTTATATATATGTTTATATATTATTCGGTCACAAAAAGGACTGTTTTACCAGCGGTGCCGGTCAAACCAACGCGGACATACATCGAAATTTATGTCCAATGCGTTAACCGCTCGGTCATTATGGTCTGATATAATGTCTTTGCCCTGACAAATAAACATCAGTAAAGACAGTATGCTCCAGTGTTTGCCTTAGTTGTTTCTTTTTCACATCCGCATTACAAATGACAACATAATATCATCCGGCAAGCACCCTGATATGTTACTGCACCGCAATATAACCGATATATCTGTAAATTTTTCAATGGTCAACTTTTTCATTGCAATAAATTATGGATATTGTGTTCACACTTGTCAAATATAGCAAGTATGCACACTTGCCTTGAAAAACGTGTTTCACTGCTTAAAATAAGGCTGAATATACATCATATGCATAGGAGTCCAATAGCGTCCCATGATCCCATGTGAGACGCAGATGGCAAATATAAGTCCATTTCACCACATTATTTTGTATTGCTCATGCTTGAATGCATGGTCGTAAAAGAAATGTATTAGAAGTAGGATTCGAACCCTCTTGGGCATACAATCTTTTGGACAAAAGTCCCACAACTTAACCACTCGGCCGTGTGGATTCAATCGGCATGCTCACTTCTGTGGCTTATATAAAACCTTGGGAGGGGCCGTGAATGAATAGTAATAGCAATATACAAGTTTTATATCGCTTTCAACAATGAAGATATATCACGGCAGTGATGGATAAAGGTGACTGTAGCGCATGTTTGTGGGCTGTACTCATGTTCATCTTCTCGTATGAGACGATTCCACGACATCATCAGCCTTAATCATAGATTCCGCAAATCATCAGCAATAGAACTCATGATTTGTCCTTAGTTGATGTTAGGCCATATATGTTCTTATATCTAAGGTCAAAACCTTCGTTTAATTCCGTCCTGAAGCTACAAGCATATACGTTCAAGATGTGTATATCCCGCGGGAAAACAGTTCAGTGCAGCGTAGAATATAATTGAGCAGGGCATTAATATGGATGAGTAAGGATGCTATTTAGTGGTCCCACCTTTGTCCCTTATTATCATTGCAAATATGGACCACAACCTGGTCGTTCCAAATACACACTAAGATTGAACTGATGCCAGTTACTATGAACATAGATGTTATGCAGCATGATCAGCACTAATTAGCCCAGCGTTAATGCGCCACTGTGGTTGAAGTTTGGAGGAAGATATGATTGGTTGACGTAATCATTGAAAGAATTGTTGTTGATAAGAGAGGGATAAGCCATGGAATGTACCATATTGGAATGTATCAATTATTCGATAGTCTTATCATTAAAGATTATATTTGTAAGTTATAATCACAAGCATCCATAGCTGATAGAAATCTCATTGGGTCAGGTGTCATAAGATATTAGCATGAAAATGTATGAAATGGAAATGCCCCACGCCGGAGAAGGCATTGAGAACAAAAAGGCAAAGTCAATTTATGAGTGTAAATCTATTGACGAAGATCACCACCTCTGACCGATTCCCAATGAGGCTACATATAGCACTCTTTGTTGATATGTGTGCTATATTACCTGGTAAAAGGCAAAGTAAGAACAATATAAATGAATACTAGATTACCTCCTCTGCCATTTTCAGGGTATATGGATATCAAAAGCAATAAACATATCTAAATATCTGAATATATTCTTACCCACTCGAAAGCAAGATATAGCTGAGAGGAGCTGTTGATGAAGTGATAATGATTATATTGGTATACAAGTAGCTTGTCTTTTGGAAATAAATACTTTCAAACGTCATTAATTATGATTTTGTGTACTGTGTACTCATATATCAAAGCAAGAACATTCACTGCTACCCCAGCCTTTTCTTACCACTTGAATTGTTAGTGTCGTTAATTAGACCAACATAGCAGGCCGGGTACAGAGTAAGCTTAAACATGTTGCCTGTGTTTCACAGACACTACGTTCTTTAACTGTAATTAATTACCTTGCGGCTATAGCAAGTTAATTTTTGCTTCTGATATATCAAAGTTAGAACATTCACTAGTGATTGGGTGCGGTTATTTTTTCTTTCACCTTTCTATCACTAATTAAGCGAGAAACATATTCCCGTAGCCGTCATTGACCTTTGATTGTACATGATGACATAAACAGTTCTTCTCAGCGGTTACATTGAGTAACATGGAGCCAAGCCACATAGACATGTAAACTTGTATATCTACTCTAAATCCAATTCGGATCATCTGATTCTGGAGTCTACATGCGTATTAATAGGCATAGTTAGCGTTCTCTTTGCACTTTTGGTGTGTTTTATCAAATGGCGATTTATACCTGTTTATTGGTTAACCCTGTGGATTATCTGGGTGGATTCTACCAAAGGCATTTCTACATCCCTAGTGCCTCATTGAATATGAAATATCAAATGATAAAATTATATTAATTTTTTGCCAATATGTATATAGCAGACTTAAGCAAGTCTGCTCATCATTGTAGTCCAGGGGCACGATATTCCAGCCCAGGGTACACATTGCCACAGCCCTACTAGCCAGCACCTATGTATGGCGATGGTCTAGAAATATGGCTGTCCTGATTGTATATTATATGACGTCACAGGGGAACCCATGCGGGTGTTGGATTAAGCCGACGTATTCTTGCAATATTTGACCACCTGATAAATAAATGAACAGTTCTATAATTTCAAGTAGTTGTGCACAATATTGTATTTTTGGCATATTTGGTAGTTATCCAGAAACATGACATATGTAACGATTTGTGTATTTCAGCCAATTGTTCCATGTTAAATATGCGATGCGTTTATGTAATATGGTATTGCAAGTTGTGTTGGTCTTATTGGCTATTAATACGACATAATTATAGATGTATGGGATAACACAGCTCAATTATTGTATGACATGCTTTTTGTTCATTTGAAAACGATTTTATTACATCTTCGATTTCAAGCCGACCAATCGAGAAAGGGTTTATCTCTATCTGTTTAAACATTACACTTAACATGGCCTGTCGCTTGTAAGTAATTGAAAAAACTTGAAAATCGCTCGGGTGTTTCTATCAAGCATCATTGAAGTCAATTCTTAACATGGATAGAAGGGTTTATGCTGACAACATTATATTTATATTTTATATTATGCAAAGCATACGTGATATTACACTGCGAAAAAAAGCAGTGCACTTTTGTAGAGGCTGGTTGAGCCATTCACAGCAATGGATAATCAGTTTAAATGGCTAACAATGTAGAAACCTTCCATAACAGCAAGGGACAACACTTTGTAGACAGCAAGTGAAAATGCAAGCTGCATATCAATTTTGCATCGTTTAACTTTGAACATTAGTCAAGGTCACGTTCTGTCAATCATTTGATGGCGCTGTGAAATATGTGTTAGTCCGCTTGATAACTAATCACTTTAGTATTCGGACCTTGAAATCCTCCCCTGGTATTAGTAATGTAATTGTGGATGGAAGCAGTATTGTGCTTCAAATACGATATACGTGTTGTGATATACAAGGAGATTCGTGATATACGCCAGTTCACTTACAATGGCTATAATGTGATTGACGTCATATATTCTCCAGTGATTTGGTGTTTGCAATATGTTATGGTGCAAAACTATGCTCTTTGGGTACTAAGCGAAAGCAATGGCACTCATTTGGAGCTGTATCTCAGGAGACGATCTCCAAAGTGAGGAATCAGTTTTGATAAAAAATGTGTCACCACTGATTCTGCGAAATATCCAAATATTTTAGCTTGCTTGATGTCTGAATAGTGAATAATCATTTCTCGATAAATGAGTAAGGAAATCATATACATCAGTGCAGCGCATTTTTTCTGTAATGCATAGGAAACAATCTGTGTACTGTGCTTAATGACACTCAACGATAGTGTTCATCTATTGATACAATACCATTTGTAAAGTAATTTATTTCATGGTCATAGCTCCAACTGAAGCAGCGTAGAGGACACGGATTTTTGAAACAGTCATTAGACATGATCTAGCACCACCCAGTCATCGTACTTGGCAAGGAAACGATTCGCAGTTTATAACACATAGCCCAAGGGCAGGACCCGACAATATACCCTTGGAGAAACTTACTAAGCGGAATATTTGATTTAACAGTCCAGTGCACAAAATATATTGCTACCTTGAAGTAGTAATATAAGCATCCAGGCTTGCTCGCCCGATCGTCCGCAGGTCAATGATTTCTGGTGGCAATAACAAACGGAGCGTGTTCACAATGGGGTGCTTGGATGGGACAAGGTGCATGGGCAAAGGGTCTTGATATCCTCTAGTGCTTTCGGTCATGTCCCTTGTGATAGAAGCAATTTTGTAGTTAAAATGGAAGTATATCGTGATGTTAGCGAAGACGTGTATCAGTAAAACTAACGTGGGTAGAGTTTCAGTAATGTCACCATTTCGCTTATCAGATTATTAGCTTCATTTATCATGCTGTAGCAGCGCTATGTTAACGCGACACCTCGCTGAATCATACCATCATCTTCTTGGATGATTTTTGAGGAATATCTCTGCTATTGATTACTCTGGAAGAAGCCTCTTCGTCTTTCGTTATGGATAATAGCAATTCCTAAGAGTACATTTCCCTTCTTAGGTTGTCACAAGGTAAAACCTGGACAACCTGATGTATATATGCTGGAGACTATAATGCTTGAGTCAGAATTGTTTCAGCTTGTGCGGTTATGAAGCGTGCGTCAGTACAATCAACAAGCTAGAGTGATTGGTTGAGGAATACACGCATTTCGTTGTATAAGAAAACCAAAACAAATATAATGACCTTAATCAGATAATCTTGTTACTACTGTCATCGATTTTATAATGCACGATACTCTAGCTGTTCTGGCAACAGTTGCATGTTATTATATATCATCGCAATGGCGTGCTAGAATGCACTTTATAATGGCCAAGAGCATCAGGGTAATTCACAATGACTTGACAGTTAATGTGCATGAACTACCGAGATCGCAACTGCAGCAAAGAACTGCTTCACAGGATATTAAACGTGCCCAAAAGCCTAAAACCGTCTATCCTTTCCTCGCGAAACTTACTTCAGGAGAATTATTCATGTAACAGTCCACTGCACGAAATATATTGCAACCTTGAAGAATTCATTTCATCACCCAGGCTTGCCCATTTGTCACCTTCGCCTGAGGTAACAATCAAAAATATTGAGCATTCGTGTCGTAATTTATTGCATAGGGTAACAACCTGACGATGAAGCACACTAATTTCAATGCCTTTTGATTTTAGTGACAAACACAATTAAATACAATTGACGTATGTCAAATTCACGGCATCAATTCTTCTGAAATTGTCGGAAAGCAATCCTGTCAGCACAATACCAGCGTTACTAGGTTTCGGGTTTGGACCAAAGCGAACATACTTCGATAAGCTATACACTTTACCACTCGGCCATCCAAGTATATGTCTCTTAAACGGCTCATCGCAATCGATTAAAACAGCAGGGCACAATAGTAAGCGATTCTGTGGCGCTTAGCTATTGAAAGTACATAATTGGGGTTATGATTGTATTTAAGCCGTTATCATATCTAGCACCATGGATAGAAATGACGTGTTACTGTCAGATAAAACAAAATTAAGCCGGTTATTGTTTGCGCCCACTTAACCTCAGCATCTTAACACATCTCAAATAAACGGGCAGATTACGCTATTGGACGTGGTCAAATTGCAAGAGCAAAAAACGCAATACAAGATAAAAAAAGTTTGGTTGTTTTACGTAATTTATATTGAACATTAGGCTCGGTTAAATCAAATATTTACCATTTTGGTAATTGATCAAGATCTGCTCTGAAGCATCTTGCTTATGATTAAGTCACTTGCGAGCAGTTGAGAGGAAAACGTAGGATATCTGCAGTTTTCAGCAAAATCGTCTAAGCGAGACTGACAGACAAATAATGTGGATCAGTTCACTTATATGAATAATATTATGTCATTCGTTATAACAGAGATGCCGAGCAGTGTGGATGGATAATGGCCTCTTGGGGTAGCATCACTAAATCTTGATGACGCACTGTTTTTCAGCGATTTATTTCGTTGTTCTACTCTCAAAAGACATATACACGTTTTATTATCTGCTCATTGAATAGATCCTAATGTACTGTCTTAAGCCAACACTTAATTCAAAATGTAAATGAATGTCAATAAAACACTGGCATTTATCCAATGGACGATACTCATGCACATCTTCTAGAAGACGATTCCACGACATCATCAAAATTAATCTGCAATCTGCGATATATGATATCCTCCGCGAAGACACATAAACTCGATTGTTCAATTCAATATGCTAAAGCTATAAACAGATACTTTCAAGGTTATAATTCCCTGTGGGAATAGAGTTAGTGATATCATTTAGCTTCGCAGCTATGTGGTGTCCCTTGTCTGCCGCTCGAATTACTGACAGCAGCCATGCTGAGTCTGCTGCCACATAACAATAGAATATTGTATCACACTCTCAGGTTCCATGGATATTACCTATTTATAAAAGCCAACGAAGTACTGCAGACAATAATCATCGGCAGTGCTGATTCCCGATGAAGGTACAGCTGTCGCCAAACGCCAACACTTGAAATAAACGTGCCCGGTAAAAGGCAAAGTTGGATGTGTAATATCTTCTGAGGGGAAATAATTATAACTTTTGTCAACCTGCAATTCAGATATATAAACATTCACAGTGCCAAACAATGTGATTGTTCAACTACGCATACTCATGTTATTGAACATGATCACCGCGGACTATAATAAGGTAATATGTTTTGTGTGTCACCTTGCTTAATTTGAGGGCAGTTTAACTCTGTGAATATTTTCGGTCAAGCTTTAAGAGCCAACAAAAAAGTGTTTACAAGAAATCGTTTGTTCGACAATTTCACTGTAATCAACAACAAACAACGGCATCATTTCCAACTATCCAACTAATTACAGCATACTTTATTACAGGCACAACTATATAAACCTTTTTTACATCTGCTTGAGACAGTAAAGCTAGAATCAGCAATTTGATAATCAAGCAGTTGTGTCCGTTCATTGAATGCGTTTGCCAGTTGATGTAGCAGAAAACATTCAAAGTTGCGATAACCTTAATTAGATTATAGTCTGAATGATTTGATATAGGTGTGCATTGCTCTAGAGAATGAGATAATTTAGCATCCTGTCTGCTGTGATGTGGTAAGGTAGGCTAAATTTTGTTTAGCTATTTATGTTTGTTTGCCTTTTTGTAACAGTTTGGCCTAAACAAAATAGGCTCCTCCCTCGACCCCCACTCGATAAGATTATGCATCTGTACATCTACCATTTCAACTTTCCAAGATTTATCAATGTGGTACGCCCTTTTAACTCGGGGTGTTAAGCATCGTAAGTTCTGACAAATTGCATTCAGTGATAAGGCACACTTAAAAGAATAAATCACATCTTAATGGGCTGCAGAAGTAATATGTGATAAACATGTAAAATGGACGAAGTTGATCAGCGTGGAACGCCGGTTTTATTAGCAAAATAGTCTGTAGTGTTTGATTCAACCACGTGATATTAATACCACAGACGTACTGATATATAATGTCGAAATCGATCATTATTGTTTCAAGCACACACTGCTGCAACAAATAATTCATTGCCTCAAAAGTATTATATATCGATGAATAAATGTGCGTCAATGTCTGCTAATAAAGTGGTGTCAAAGTTACTCAATTCCAGGTAATGCGTTTGCACTTCTTAGGATAGAAAGCACATCGTTTGGTCTTATTTATCATAACCTATCATATTCAATACATATCATATCGCATAGGAACCTAATCGAGTTGACAATAGAATTTGGTGATGTAATATAGTTTGTTATACATATCAGGCTCATCAAATTGACAGAGCAAATTTCGTAACTTGACCAAATTTATCATAACAATAGATATCATCACACTTGTAATTGAATGCAGTTTAAATTCTTTCTCTACATAATAGCAGCCGGTCGCGCAGTGATTACATTCAATAACAGTCCAAATTATCCTGACTTTTCTACAATTAGTATCTTAGAAACATCTTTCAATAGGCGTCTACAAAATTCCACCCTACGTGTCATGCGGTCATTTTGAAGTAACAAACAATTGGCTATTTCATCCCTGTAAGCCAACTTGACCTTGTCCTGATAAGAGAAGACGGCGAGGCTGGCATTCAAGGCGGGACAGAATCTTTAATAATTTTCTCCCAATTGGGTGGCGCCAGCATTTAACCTACTTAAACACAATTTATACACAAGGTCGCCAAGTCACAGGCTCCTACTTATGGTGAAAATACATTTATAAATGATGATTGCAACATCAAGGATGTACGACTACTTGTTAAAACTGTTATGCTCAGTGAGACCACAAGGGTGAAAACTGATATGTGTCTCAATAAAATGTTAATCTCCGAGGACCAACTTCCAGGTTTCAATATCCCGTCGGAATAGTGTGTCGGATATCACTGAGATTGGCATATAGGTGGCAGAGGGAAGATATCATTCAGAGGCGTATAATTGAATATATTGCCTACATACGGAGCAAGTAACACATGGCTCGATGAAATAGGAATGATGCCAATTATTGTAAACATGAGGCCCAGACTATATGATCGGTAGCCCGGCACTGTGCGGGCACGGTTGAAGCATTGAGGACAATAAGCTTGCTCCTTATTGCAGAGGGACTAGTCATATAATGCTTAATATTTGTTGGTTACAAATATTTGATTGTCCGACCATTGAGGATACTCTATCAGTTACGGTATTATTTGCGAATAACTGACATCAGCCATATATCAGTCTCGGGCTCATATAACAATAGCACTGCTATGTCTTATGGATACAACGGAGAAGGCAATGATACCAAAAAGCAACGAACATCAATAGACATTAATATTAGCCCGTGGCTGACTAGCAATGACGCTACATTAATAATATATCTAAATATGTGTAAGTGAAAATCATTACTGATACGCCAATAGCTACCGCCGATTAGGAAGATGCGCTTGATGGCAAAGTCAGGCCGATTCATTGCACTGAAAAGACGCATGATTAATCGGTATTTTATATATACACAGAGTGAACTTATGAATGATCAAATAACACACTGAAACAAAAGATGTTCATCCTCTATCAGATAACATTAGCGGCAGTTTTGTGGCTGAATTCATCTCCATGGGGATTCGATACGTTACGGGAAAGTTCCATACTTATAAGATCTGGTCTCCTAGTGGCATGGATAATGATGATATCTGATGGAGATTCGTTGTGGCTTATTAAGGTTGTGTGCGTGTGCAACTTGCATTGCGAAAACTGTAATGTAAATCGCAAGCTAAGACAAGTCTATGAGGATGATATCCATAATACTTTCGGGATTATAACAGTTGTATACTAGGATACACGCATGATGTCAGCAATCCTAAGAGTTGTGTGAGCCACGATGACCTCACTGAGTGAAACATTGTTTATGTGAGTCTACACTAGGAAGTATTACAAAACACTATCAAATTTTTTTTCTTCAACTACCTCGCACCAGCGATGTTGCTCAAATCGTTTTAAACTGCTCTGTAGCGACAAATCGACGGCTTACGTGACAGTTAAATTAGTTTATTACCAAATACACCGCAAATCAAAGATATGACCAAAGAGTATGTATGCTAGTCGTCCGTATGATCACATTGTATATTCGGTTGTTTCCGCACAGTGACGTCACTATTTGTCGTGAGGATAAGTAATCGTCGCCATCTTCCGTCTTTGCGGTTTCTTTTTGTGCGTCTCTTGGTGTGGATTATGCGTTATTGTTGTGCTTTCGTTTGTCGGGAGTCGGAGTTTTTTTTGGTTTCCGAAAGACAGCAAACTGCACCCCATATGGGTGACGAAAGTCATACCTAAATTTTGGAGGCCCACCCTTACGATCATTTTGAGAATGATGCTTTTAAACTGACCCAGAGCTGCTCAAAAGTCTAGGGTTTCGCATGACGTTGGAGTGGATGGCAGCCGATATAATAGTCGGAGAGCCTCTGCAAAAAGGCAGCGACAACAGGTGGCAGAACTTAAGTTTAGTCTTACGTCAATTGAGATGTTGATGAACATATCAATCCAGTATATAAATCCAGCTATTTCTCGTCATTAAGGTAGTAACTGAAATGGTTTTAGCAGGAGGAACCGGTTAAATTGATGGACAGTGATGATGAGATGACAACTGGCCCTTACTATGACTTTACTGATGATGCCGAGATCGACACTGGTGATGACATGGAGCTTGAGTAAGCATAAGCAAAACATGGCGTCAATGACTACGTTGAGCACGGAGAGCTGTACCTAGAAACTGAGCATGTGCTACTAGAGGACAGGAAATGGAATATATCATACAAGGAATTACTATATTGCATATTGTAACACTTTGAGGTTAATCTATTATTATTCACTGTTGGTGATGATTGTATCAGCTCCTGTTGCTATCGCTGATTGACACAAATGACAATACTTGTATCAGCTCATGTTTCTACCTCTGATCATGACACAAGTGGCGATACTTATATTAGCTTATGTTTCTACCACTAATCATGATACAAGTGGTGATGCTTGTATGAGCTCAAGTTTGTTATCCTTATCAACGTCAGACATTGTTACTAGATCCCGTGTTATCATTGTTACATGTTGAGGGAAGGGCCAGTGGATGTTTCACTGAAGGTCCTGAGACTAAAAGCGGATATCTAAGGATATCAAGCCATAGAGAAATAATGAATAATTGAAATTTCTCGTGATGTAATGCACGGAATGATTCCTTTTTGCCGCTTGCGTTGCCCTTTCTCTACTACACTCCTATACTGCTGTTAGTTGCTGTGTCATAATGTGTTATTGCCTCGGTGGCTGGTATCATTGTGAGAAATGTGAACCATGCGATATACGTCACTTCGTATCAGAGAGCATGAGTGTATGGTGATGAAGGAAACAAAATTAATTACTAATAGTGGTTGCTATGCACCTTTTCTATATTAATAACCCACCGGCTTATTTCGAGGTGGTGTAAAAAACCTTTCGCAATGGGGTGCCACAAAATAATGCAATTTATTCTTGCGAGTTTAATAAATATATTTTCCATATAAATAGGAAGTATAAAATCTAGCTTTGAAATCTGCCGATGGAATGAGACACCGGACAATGTAAATTATCTGCGATCAAACCGATTCAACCACATATATAGGGGAGAATCGGATTGCTTTCAAGTGTATTAACTCGAGATTTGGGAAAATACAGGCAAAACGTGGGGACTTTGAAATGTTCCTGCAGCTTAAATACCAACCCGTTGATCAACACAAAGCAATGTCTTCTTCAACACTGCATAATTTCACATGGGAAAAATTAGTATAATTCCCCTTCATCCTACTCCTCTTCTTTCTCCTCCTCCTCTTCACTACCTTCCACGACCACCCACTGTAATCAAATATTAAAACGCCATGTTTACATCTCAGACCCTGTAGACCTGCGCCGCTGCCCATTTACTTTTGACGAGCAAAAGAGATAGAGAGATATTATTATATTTATTGTCAATATTGCTGGATTTTAAATCGTACATCCCGACCAACATTTTTCCTAAGTTAGCTCGAATCAATCAATGGTATTGACAAAGCTCAGATGCGTTACGTTCAATAGAAGCATACCTGTCACCAAAGTGCACATATTACCAGCAGTAGGTTTCGAAACCATGCAGAAATTCGTTTACTAGAACGAAAGACGAACGCCTCAGCCACTCGGCCATCCTGATGTAGTGAATAATTTACGTAATACATATTCCCTCCGCAATCTAGATGATGGATATGCTTCTGTGTTTTTTTTAAAAACTGATTTGGTGTGTATTGTGGGGGTGGGGGGGGAATTAAGTACAAATATCACAAAACAATTAGAATGATCTATCTTTAGAGTTAGCAGATCTTATTAGAGAAGCACATCTGTTATTCAGTAACCTACGCAGAATGTCATACCTCCTCCAAAATGAGTGAACTAATAAAGTCTTCTAACGACAGTTTTCGTTTTTTTTTTTCTTCAGTCTAATTTTTTCGGGCTCTTCTCCGGAACGATAAGACATATCAACATGAAATTGGAGGGAATGATAAATCAAGTTGTGACACAACTACTGATCTAGTTTGACGCGCATGCGCAGTGTTGGAGGCTCATGTGGTCGATATTTCGTCGATTTTCTGTAGCTATCTCCTCCATAACTACTGCAGTTACGAACATATGAAATACATGGTTGTAACAAGACATTATTGTAGCAAAGAATTGCGGAAAAAAATATTTGTTTTCACTTTTTGTACTTTGTATAAGGACATGTGTTTACGAGTACCTATCGCGAGTTCTCTCCTCGCTGATATATCTTAAACGGCTGTATTTACACAAATGAAATTTTTGTCAGTATTTTGAACTTGGCCTCGTGATAATGATTGTAACTGTATTTTAAGCATTCACTGAAAAAAAACAGTAACAAGGACGCTTAGTTTGAATGTTTTCTAACGCGTCAGCTTACCGAGTAGGCTTTCTGTAGGCTCGACATGTCTAAGTAGGTCAAACCTTACGCAATCGACCAGATGAATTCATCGCTTCCCTCGGCTCTGCATTAACCAGGCCAAGGGGTCATTTCAAAACAACTAGGCGGCAGCAGTTTGTGACATCTATCCTATAATAGTGCGCGTTACCAGCTCCCCTCGCTGACATCTATCGTAAACGTGTACGGCGCATAGGGTGCCTTAACACCAACCTTACGTTATGCAAATAAGGCGCAATTACAGTCCCAGTTACTGAACTAATAGGTGAAGTATCCATTTTGTTTAGATATAACATTTGTTCGTGTAATATTGTTGATACGGTATTGCTGGTCATCCAACTTGCCGTTTGAAGACAAGCCATTGGCGCTAGTTTATCCCATCATGCTTCCTTACTGAGACCTGTATCAAATATTGTGCTTTGATCATATAACTAAGTTAAGTGGTCACAATCACGCTGAATCAAGGATCTAACATCTAATATCACCCAGTAAGCTGAGATAGGCAGATATTGTTTCTTGTCTGTGTTGCATCATGCTCGGTATACGCTTCAATATTACCACACGTGACGCGTTGGATAGGAATGTTACAATTATAAACGTCACACAACTGACTCGATTACCCGAGAGGCAGCGCTGAAAAATACCATTCAAAAGATGACTATTAACTAATGAGGCAAACAGTCGTGAGATGTGTTTCGCTCTAAGGTCTTTATAATTACGTACACATAGCTTACTGCAAACAAGTTCATTCATTTTGTCGGATGTTTAATGTTACACATGGCAATGAATTACGCAGTAATACAGTGCTTTTCCAATAAAGGAGGTTGCTTATGCAGGCAATCAACTTTTTCATTGTAAACACCCTCATCCATCACAAGCACTACTAATATGTGTCTAACGGGATTTATATTTCCACACAATTGTCCCTTGATGGATATTTGTTGTCTTTGTAGGACATGATATGCCCATATGAGCTTATCGATATATGCTAACATTTACTCGCACAATCATAAGGACCCCAATATGATAGCCAAAGCAAGCAGTGCATAGCATTTTACAGTACATATGCAACACAACTGCCAATGTGAGGTAATAGACTGCAATTGGACCCAACCCTCACGATAAATTTCTTTGTGACTTTAATCAAATTGAACGCAAGCCATATGAACATGATAGGCGCTTTATACATAAATATTGACAAATGAGCTGTTTGGTACAGCATATAGCAAACATAAGCTCATTAACTACATATCCGTATGACTGTTGAGGCAGATTGACTAATAGATGTGACGCAGCACCAAAAGATGCTAATAATCAGAATTGTGGCAAAGTGGCTAATAATACTAATGTAAAAAGAATGGATTAACAATTTCACTTGCTTAAATATATTTATTTGCTAGAGCATAAATGAGCAATTTACAACAAATTTCAACTCGGCATCATCTTTTTAACAGGGCAAATATAGGAGAGCAGAACAAATAGAGCGTGGCTGATTGACCAAACACTCAGAGAACAAATGCTGGACAAACTGATAGCCGCTAATTGGTGTCGTGTTAATGTAACTCTGATTCTAGGACAATCATGTGCAACATTAGGATAATTAAGTGTAGGCAGAAACCAAGACCTGCAACATTATTTATCCCTTAAGCATTGCATTATATATACACCTCCAAAATATCATGCATACCTGGTCGCTTGAGATGAAGATTGAAATTCAATGTGATGCATTATTAAGACGCTCCATGCAAGCATCCTTTTATTTAGGCTTGTAATATGTCAACGAACAACGACAGCAGCTACACAATAAGATATGTGTAACAGTAATTTGGTGTATTTGTTCTCCCGTAATTTATTTATTTCAACTAAATAAATCACTATCATTTTCATTTGTAATCACCCGCGGGCTGAGAATAATCAATGCGTCCCTAAACAATAAATTCTTGGCAACATAAGATCGGGCTATATCTTACCAATGCTCGAATGAAATTATAAAATCGCGTTCCCTTTGGTTTCGATTCACACCATGTAAACCTAGTATATTTTGTCAAACAAATTGTGCTATTCTGATTAATAAATGATCAGAAAAGTAAATGCAATCCGAAAAGTTTTATACATGCTATTGGATGTAAAACATAGAACAATTGAACTGAATGTACTAGCTCCATGCACAAATTCTGTTACTCTTTTTCACAGTTGCAGGAAGTGAATGAAATTTTACCTATTTGTGTTGAATATGTTTATGGCAGCCTTGACACTATTTCTTACAGCCTTCAGGTCATATGAATTCTCTCAAGGGTTATAACATGGTTTCAGTGTAAATTTATCATATATCATGCTATAGCGGTCGCGGCCTTGAACATATCATTCCATTATCCGCACTATTGATATCCTCGCACAAGTTAGTCAGGCCCAGGTAAAACAAGAGCACCACCCGAACAACCGTGCTTATGTAACAGCGATGTTTTACTGATGTGGTAATCAAATCATGATTTGATATTCGCTTGGGAATTGCATAAAGGGTATCTTTTAATTCGATCTTATACACTTCATGCGTCAATAAACAAACCACTATACAGAGGCATCGAAATGATCTCAATATTTGTATATGACATTATCCGTGTACATCACTGCCTTGTCCCTTTCCAATTAAAACGATTTTAACATGTCGTGGGAATATATTAGCAATGCAAAGAGATGCATTTGTCATAATATGATAAGTATCTGAAATGATTTTTTATAACCGAATCCCCAGTCATACCTGCACGTCCTCGTTCCCTTATATCAGCTGATGTGGTTAAGTAGCGATTTTATGTAAGTTTGATAGCAAACATCATTCCACTTAGCTTACTGGACTGCTCAGTTAAATGAAAAAAAAGTTAATTTGGATCCTGAATCTCCATGGCTTGAGATCCTTAGAAATCAGCTTGTAGTTTCAGGACCTTGAAAAAACACATCGTAATACTGAGGATAACATATGCTCTGTGATGAACGTGCTCACCTCATTGATGTTGCCCTGAGTAATAAGGAAATGATTCCACACACTCGTAGTCAGCTATTTGTCAATAGAATCATAGCTGATAAAGTTCCTTATCATTGCTGGGATAGTCAAATACTTCAAGCTAGGACAGAGAAACATCCACCGGCCTTTCCCGCAACATGCAACAATTGAAACACGGGATCTAGTATCAATGTCGGGCGTTTATAAGGATAATAAACTGGTATCGTTCCTACCTCAATGTATCGCATGTGACGTGATCGAAATGAATGCTGGGTGTGCTGTGATACTGACCAACAAGAAATGGTACCTTCAGGTGAAATCTGCCTCCCTGGATTTACTAGACAATGACATCAAGCAGAACTAAGGGAAAACACATTCTCACAGGATATAAGATCCCTAGGAGGATATAAAAACAGATCCCCCGGACCTTCATCTGAAAGATTAAAGTTATTGCTAATGCATTAATCGTTTGTCACTCAGTAGTCGTCTTAACCATGGTGTATGAGATATCAACTAATATACCGCCCTAACACAATTTTACCTTGTCAGGTCAATTAAATGATTTGATGATATTTGCGTAGAACTGGTCTTTAACGTTGAAAAATAACCAGGATGGTCGAGTGGTTAAGGCGTTGGACTTAAGTACCAATGGACGTATGTCCGCGTTGGTTCGAACACCACTTCTGGTAAAACTTCAAATTTGGTGACGGTCAAAATTAAACACATCCTTTAAGCGCTATTGACACACCTCAAAAACCTCGAAAGTATGATAGCATATCTGGAAGTAATATAATTCTCGGTTTTTTCTTGGTCCATGGGCAGTCGCACACACTCATTCTAGGTCTTTAAAGTGAAACAAAATGGACACGGTTGACGAACCGATCGCTTGTCTTTCATCACGGGATAATGAATTTGAAAATCATGAACACTTTTGCGCGTATTCCCTATACTCAGTGAACCTTTATTCACCAACACACTGATAGCTGATTGCCTGATAAACGCCTAATATAGTTTTCCTATTGTAACTAGCAAGACATTACAATATCGTCTTCTATTCAGGTCTTCACAACTTACCGTGTGTCACGTCATTGCGTTCAGGGATCATAAGTAAAACAAACATATATCTCAGAAGAAGCTCAAAAGATACCGACAAGTACAGAATGCTGCAAAAACGCACAGTGAAGTAACGGGAGGAATTTGCAGTTGGTCAGCGCACAAACAAGCGTCTACTTCTTGCATTTAGTTTTTGGAATGGTCCCTGTATGTAAGAACTATAACACACCATGTGATTTACACTTCAGGGTGTACACGATGTGATTACCATGTATTGTATACATGGATACAATTGTGAAGTTTTTAAATTTGTTCATCACTTTATCTATTTATTGCCGTAATCATTGAGTCCAATTGTACCTAGTTTCAAGTGAACGATAATACAAATGAGACAACCGTAATATTTTCAACCGACGATTTTAACAGTTGTCGTTTAAAATTACTCTGCCACAACTTGCACTGATGTAGAACATTTTCCTGGAAGAGCCGGTATCAAAGACGCCAAAAGCGCCGTATCAGTTTCAACGAAGCACATTAGGCATGAAGTTGAGTTTAAGTAGTTCGTAATGGTGTGGATAAAAGTAACAGCGCTTGTTGTTGTGCCTTCAGTGGTCAGATCAAGCCCAACAATAAGTTCTGCTAGCTAGATTATGCATAGGATTGCTACACCATTATTGTGTATTGAGTTTTGGTTTTTATATATATTGTTCTTGGCACGCCGTATATTTTAGTTCGTATTCATTCAGTTCGTAAATTAATCAGTATTATACAAACGGTTGCTACTGTCACAAGATCGCCGGGCAGTTTTGATGTTGTCGGTGTGTATTTGCGTTTTCGTTGTAGTCATCATAGTTCTGTAAATAAAATAAACTCCCAACTTGCCTTCAATCTAATCAATGAACAGTTGCCACATTAGAAGATGTTTTAACCTGGTTAATGGGGCCTTTTGCATTTCTTTTTATCCCTGATGATAGATCGAAGATATGTTTGAACACATGTTTGTTTAATTTATGATGACTGTCACATTATGATGGGTATACATAGGAAGGATAGAATATACGTTATGATGACGGACTTAAAGCTCTGCAGATTACGTACCCTAATATTGCTAGAATTGAATAATGAGGAAATTTGCTCATTCAAAATGTCACATAACCGTGTACAAATACCTGCATTTGGAACCTAGATTGATCGACTCTTGTGGTTCTAATCACACACACGTAATCTTTCTGCCTTCCTTTTACGAATGCGTATTCGTGTGTAACGTGTTGCACCATATCGCCATCAAGTACGCTGCAGTGCTTGAATACACTGTGCAGTGACAAAACGGAGACAAAAATACGATTGGGCGAAACCAATCAATATTTTCTGCGTGACACTTACTAAAATGTAATAATTTAGGGAACACTCGACTGCACAAAATAGATTGCGGCCTTGAAGAAGTTTTTACATCATGCAGGCGCCCCGGGCCATGCTCATGGGTAGCAGTGACAACCGGCTTCATTCAACATGGATGATTACGCACTAAAGTGATTTGCAAGCGCTTTGAATTCATAGCTTGAAACATAGATTTACGTGAAAGTTAATCTCACGATAATGCACACCATCGGCTTACACGTGACGGATAACATGGTGGATAAAATACACATTAATGGACCCTTAGACAAAACGCAGTGGACTTGTTTCATTTATTAATTCTATTTCTTTACCATTGTAATACATTTGTGTGCTTCTTAATGACTCCGTTTTCGATCTCTGCGAAAACCAAAGCCGAAAATAAGACATTAATCTAGCTTTTTATGCCAAACGTAACATTACAAAAATGGAACGTAATTGATGATTGCAACAGCAGACGTCTTAGGTCATCTCTTACCTATAAGGCTATATCAAATAATGATTGCTTCTAGGGAGCATAATGTGAGTATATTATTATAAATAGAATGATCTGCATCGCATGACGCAGTTTGATGTGGCATATTTTATGGTATGTGTATAAAACAAATGGTCATTTTTAAATCATTGCCCCCAAGTGGGAAATTTTTTCACTTTCGTCATACCGATGCTTGATTCTGAAATCACATAGCTTGAATCCTACCAGACGCCCACTCCATCCAGCACGGAAATGGTTGGCCCCACCACAAGTAGCTGTTGATGCAAGGAGTGGTCGACAATAAAATCACACAAAAATATAACTAGCCTAGGGTGATTAAAGCAACTGTAATCATATATGCCAAACCAAATAGTTTAATTCAATAGCCTTAAGCAGATACTTTCATGGATCCAATTACCACATTGACTGCCAGTAGAGTTATACTTCATTGAAATGTCCATTAAGTCACTTCCTGGCTGCTGATACACGCATGACACGTTGATATGCCAATTTATAACGATCATAGACCCCACCAAGCTCAATCTCCATGCTGACAGTGTCGATATGGCATGCCTTGGAATGATGCTCGCTTACCTTTAGCATCGCTCGGTTGCCAAACCAGATGACATTCTACAATAGCTACAGATTATAGGCCGGCTGCAGATTTCATAGCGGCGTTATGATTCATTTTTAGAATTCAACTGAAGAATAATCTAAATAATAATGAAGTGTTTGATTTTTTGATGATTTTATATGTTAATGTCTATTATCAGCTACGCTTAGTTTTTCGTCCTATTTGACCATGCTCATACGATATGAGTGCAGAAGCATCATGACGTTTGCTTCCATAGAATGATGAAGCTGATAGAAATATGAGCATCATTCCAATAAACTAAGATATTTTACTTTATAAGCAAACATGTTAGCTTAGCCAATATGACATGACTCTAATCTACTTCACTACCTTCCACGACCACCCTCGCCAATCGAGGAAATCGAGGGAATTCCCTCAGTGATCTGCCTGACGGATAGGCAAAACAGTGTTCTTTGGTACTTTCAAAGTGCATTGGAGGAGCACTGAAGTGCAAATATACACAAATGATTTTAATGGTCTATCTTTACAGCTAACCGAGCTTACAGCACATCTGTTATTCAGTATCCTATGCAGAATGAAAGGTGATCTCCTCTGTTCACGAAACAACATTAATAAAGTTTAACTCTATGTATAATAGTTTAATATACTTCAATGCATTAAATGCACAGCCGAAATGAAACTTTCCAACACTTATCTGCTACAAGTAAATCACTGTATTTAAGGAATTCTTATTTGACTGATAAAAGGGATGTTAACGAACAGCTACATACGCGTAACTAAAAGAAGGCAAGAATCTCTTTCAATATATTCACTCTAACGTTTGACTGATGAGATACAATCACCGCTATCCTTTGTAGAAGCAGCTTGACACGACAAACGTAAATTTTAGGTCGAGGTGAAGTAAAGTTGCAGTGTAGGGATGTCAAGTTTTACTGAACTAGTAGTTGGTGTAGCTCTGACAGGAGCGGAAACTAGGTCGTGTTTTGCCGTAAACGCAGTTCCACTTTAACGCTAGAAGTGTTCAGGGGAACATTGATATTTGTAAACATCTGGGCAATCAACGGTACCTGCAGGATGATAGTTGTCAATTACCCAGCTGTACAAACGTCCAGAAATGCCACATTCTATTGCAACGCATTTGCGAGACACGTGGGTGAAAGGCAAAAAACCGTTGAACTTCAGTGCATTAGTGATAAAAATGATTTTTACACAACAGGACTGTAATAGGCAAAATACGCACAATATTTGCTAAAACCACCTAGTGACTGCTCGTTTGCTTGTCCAGCAATATTAATCCCCCCTACTGTTATCGGTGTTTAAGCTGTGGTGTATGGTGCCACGTAAAATGGGAAATAAATCAAATTACTACTAGCGTATCGTGAGGCAGCGTAGCAATGTCTTTGAATTGCATCTAAGGTGAAATACAAATATAGCACAAACGTTTCTGCGCGTCATATATGATGACTTATACTGTAGAAATCATTGATGTGTATCATCCAAATATAAATGAGGACATGAAGTAAATCAGGAAATTGGCTGATGAATACAGCCAATGTTGATGGCATTTGTAAACTTTGATTGAAAGTGAGTTGCCGGTATAACGAGAGAAATGCGGGAAATGCAGAGCAATGGTGGTGACTGCATATACTCTAACTGCATAAAATTTCTAAATGTTGATTACCAACTGACCTACCATGATGTACAATTTCACCCGATCACATTTGGTATTAGTCTTCTCTCTTGTCTTGCTTTTACGGAAGGAAAAACTAAAACAGGCATTTGGAAGGCAAGCATTTCACAACTTTCTATGATAAAAGACACGCAATTGTTTTCGGCAATCAAATAATCCGCGTCCATGTGTTCGCCAATTCGTTGCTCCGACTTCAGAGACTTTCTAGGCGTATGTTCCGTTGTTCGCCTGCTGTGAATGTAATATAAAGTAAAAACTGTCACTATTTACATGGGGTCAAGGAAAGCTTTCAAATTTGCAGTCAACTGATTTCTAGGATTGTATTGTGTGTGCAACGCAATCAACCTTCGTTTCAATCATTGACCATAGCTGTCAGAGTTGATACATTCATTATATCATACCATATTTTTAGCCTTGTAGGTAAAAGGCAAAATTTGTTACAAATGGGAATCATAAATAGAAAGTGACAGCATATTTGTCGATTCATGGGATTTACGACAGTTCATTTACTCAGTTACATAGAAATTGACAAAAGTTCGCCCGAAAAGAGATTACTTTAATATACTTGTGACCTGAAAGATATGATCTCATCGGGCCTTGCGATAAAGCCTTCGCAATAAAGAGATCTAAACAAACGCATGACCACTTGTATATGTATAAATATCTAAGTTAACATGCATGGAACGTTTATGATCCGACCACGGTTTGAGAATATGCAAATGGTTTCACAAGAACAACGTCAACTTATTTTTTACGAATACATATTAGAGAGTTACATAATACACAATATCGCCATCATGATAGCAACAGCGTTTGAATACACTCCCTATATAGGCTATGTGCAGTGACAAAAAAGAGACAAAAAAAGCGATATTCTTTTGCACTGGCAAAGTGGTAAAGATAAACAAACGAAGCCCAAGGACATCGCTAATGAATCGTTTCTGAGTGACATTGCTAAAACGGAATAATTTATATAACAGTCTACTGCACAAAATAGATTGCGTCATCCAGCCCCCCCCCCCCCCTCTCCCTGGGTAGCAGTGGCAAGCATCTTCAATCAACATGAATGATTACATAATGTAGTGAATTGCAAACCCTTTAAATTCATAGCTTGAAGCTGAGATTTTCCCCGTTGTTAAGCTCGTGCTATATGCATATTGTCAGTTAGATACTAGCAGGAGATAACATGCACATCAATGGAAACAAAGTGCTGTGGATTTGTTTCATTTATTTTTTTCTATTTATTAATCATGGCAATGTTTTATTGTATTGGGAGCAGATCATAGGCTGACGAAGCATCGTATTCGATTGTTTCATTGTTCGACTAGCGCTTATGGGAATGTAAATTATTCAAGGATGCTTTCAGTTTGCAATACATAGATACATGCAAGCACTAGATGCATTTCATCGAAATCTGTAATCTGGTTGACACCTGAGCTAAAATAACAAACTATGTGATTTTTCCAAGACCAGTTTGGGGTTTATTGGAGGAAAGCATCTAAGAAAATATCATCAAATCATTGAATTGACCTATCTCTTGCGAGATAAAATAGTGTAAGGGCAGTATATCAATTTGACCAAGTCTCACGTACAATGGTTTAGTGGACTTATGAGAGATATGCGATTTCTGAATTACCAATAACTAATCTTAACTTTCATACAGCTTTATGCCTGCCGTCGTCAATCATTTAAGACTCAGCGCCCATTTATGCTTCTCGTTTTTACGAAACGCCATATATATATTTACTTTTGCACTTTAAATTGTAGTATTCTTCATTGATAAGTATTTGGCACACACGAGATGGCAACTCTAATCTTTTCTACACACAGCATGGCACTGTTAAAAGTACACGGTTGTGACTGTCGTATGATTTTAATGACCTTGAATGAGCGTGCGTGGCTGACCATCGAATAATAAAAACAGTGATTTATATTATTTGCATGCTATCATATTTTCGGCATTGCACAACCAAATGTACAAATGACGTCAGTAGCGCTTTAAAGCTCATTTGAATTCCGACATAACCGTTATCAAAATAAGAATGTTACCAGAAGTGGGGTTCGAACCCACGCGGACATTCGTCCATTGGAACTTAAGTCCACGCCTTTAACCACTCGGCCATCCTGGTTACCCTCTAAGCATCGTATTCGATTGTTTCATGTTCGGCTATATTTTATTCAAGGATGCTTTCAGTTTGCAATACATAGATACATGCAAGCACTTGATGCATTTCATCGAAATCTGTAATCTGGTTGACACCTGAGCTAAAATAACTAACTATGTGATTTTTTCCAAGACCAGTTTGGGGTTTATTGGAGGAAAGCATCTAAGAAAATATCATCAAATCATTGAATTGACCTATCTCTTGCGAGATAAAATAGTGTAAGGGCAGTATATCAATTTGACCAAGTCTCACGTACAATGGTTTAGTGGACTTATGAGAGATATGCGATTTCTAAATTACCAATAACTAATCTTAACTTTCATACAGCTTTTATGCCTTCGTCAATCATTTAAGACTCAGCGCCCATTTATGCTTCTCTTTTTGTACGAAACGCCATATATATAATTACTTTTGCACTTTATATTGTATTATTCTTCATTGATAAGTATTTGGCACACACGAGATGGCAACTCTAATCTTTTCTACACACAGCATGGCACTGTTAAAAGTACACGGTTGTGACTGTCGTATGATTTTAATGACCTTGAATGAGCGTGCGTGGCTGACCATCGAATAATAAAAAACAGTGATTTATATTATTTGCATGCTATCATATTTTCGGCATTGCACAACCAAATGTACAAATGACGTCAGTAGCGCTTTAAAGCTCATTTGAATTCCGACATAACCGTTATCAAAATAAGAATGT
Source organism: Urechis unicinctus (assembly GCA_034190875.2). Lineage (NCBI taxonomy): Eukaryota > Metazoa > Annelida > Polychaeta > Xenopneusta > Urechidae > Urechis > Urechis unicinctus. The sequence continues at coordinate 6,517,828 of CM067344.1, forward strand.
TACCAGAAGTGGGGTTCGAACCCACGCGGACATTCGTCCATTGGAACTTAAGTCCAACGCCTTAACCACTCGGCCATCCTGGTTACCCTCTAAGCATCGTATTCGATTGTTTCATTGTTCGACTATACTTTATTCAAGGATGCTTTCAGTTTGCAATACATAGATACATGCAAGCACTAGATGCATTTCATCGAAATCAGTAATCTGGTTGACACCTGAGCTAAAATAACTAACTATGTGATTTTTTTACAAGACCAGTTTGGGGTTTATTGGAGGAAAGCATCTAAGAAATATCATCAAATCATTGAATTGACCTATCTCTAGCGAGATAAAATAGTGTAAGGGCAGTATATCAATTTGACCAAGTCTCACGTACAATGGTTTAGTGGACTTATGAGAGATATGCGATTTCTGAATTACCAATAACTAATCTTAACTTTCATACAGCTTTTATGCCTTCGTCAATCATTTAAGACTCAGCGCCCATTTATGCTTCTTCTCGTTTTTACGAAACGCCATATATATATTTACTTTTGCACTTTAAATTGTAGTATTCTTCATTGATAAGTATTTGGCACACACGAGATGGCAACTCTAATCTTTTCTACACACAGCATGGCACTGTTAAAAGTACACGGTTGTGACTGTCTGGTATGATTTTAATGACCTTGAATGAGCGTGCGTGGCTGACCATCGAATAATAAAACAGTGATTTATATTATTTGCATGCTATCATATTTTCGGCATTGCACAACCAAATGTACAAATGACGTCAGTAGCGCTTTAAAGCTCATTTGAATTCCGACATAACCGTTATCAAAATAAGAATGTTACCAGAAGTGGGGTTCGAACCCACGCGGACATTCGTCCATTGGAACTTAAGTCCAACGCCTTAACCACTCGGCCATCCTGGTTACCCTCTAAGCATCGTATTCGATTGTTTCATTGTTCGACTATACTTTATTCAAGGATGCTTTCAGTTTGCAATACATAGATACATGCAAGCACTAGATGCATTTCATCGAAATCTGTAATCTGGTAGACATCTGAGCTAAAATAACTAACTATGTTATTTCTTCCAAGACCAGTTTGGGGTTTATTGGAGGAAAGCATCTAAGAAAATATCATCAAATCATTGAATTGACCTATCTCTAGCGAGATAAAATAGTGTAAGGGCAGTATATCAATTTGACCAAGTCTCACGTACAATGGTTTAGTGGACTTATGAGAGATATGCGATTTCTGAATTACCAATAACTAATCTTAACTTTCATACAGCTTTTATGCCTTCGTCAATCATTTAAGACTCAGCGCCCATTTATGCTTCTCGTTTTTACGAAACGCCATATATATATTTACTTTTGCACTTTAAATTGTAGTATTTCTTCATTGATAAGTATTTGGCACACACGAGATGGCAACTCTAATCTTTTCTACACACAGCATGGCACTGTTAAAAGTACACGGTTGTGACTGTCGTATGATTTTAATGACCTTGAATGAGCGTGCGTGGCTGACCATCGAATAATAAAACAGTGATTATATTATTTGCATGCTATCATATTTTCGGCATTGCACAACCAAATGTACAAATGACGTCAGTAGCGCTTTTTAAAGCTCATTTGAATTCCGACATAACCGTTATCAAAATAAGAATGTTACCAGAAGTGGGGTTCGAACCCACGCGGACATTCGTCCATTGGAACTTAAGTCCAACGCCTTAACCACTCGGCCATCCTGGTTACCCTCTAAGCATCGTATTCGATTGTTTCATTGTTCGACTATACTTTATTCAAGGATGCTTTCAGTTTGCAATACATAGATACATGCAAGCACTAGATGCATTTCATCGAAATCTGTAATCTGGTTGACACCTGAGCTAAAATAACTAACTATGTTATTTTTTTACAAGACCAGTTTGGGGTTTATTGGAGGAAAGCATCTAAGAAAATATCATCAAATCATTGAATTGACCTATCTCTAGCGAGATAAAATAGTGTAAGGGCAGTATATCAATTTGACCAAGTCTCACGTACAATGGTTTAGTGGACTTATGAGAGATATGCGATTTCTGAATTACCAATAACTAATCTTAACTTTCATACAGCTTTTATGCCTTCGTCAATCATTTAAGACTCAGCGCCCATTTATGCTTCTCGTTTTTACGAAACGCCATATATATATTTACTTTTGCACTTTAAATTGTAGTATTCTTCATTGATAAGTATTTGGCACACACGAGATGGCAACTCTAATCTTTTCTACACACAGCATGGCACTGTTAAAAGTACACGGTTGTGACTGTCGTATGATTTTAATGACCTTGAATGAGCGTGCGTGGCTGACCATCGAATAATAAAACAGTGATTTATATTATTTGCATGCTATCATATTTTCGGCATTGCACAACCAAATGTACAAATGACGTCAGTAGCGCTTTAAAGCTCATTTGAATTCCGACATAACCGTTATCAAAATAAGAATGTTACCAGAAGTGGGGTTCGAACCCACGCGGACATTCGTCCATTGGAACTTAAGTCCAACGCCTTAACCACTCGGCCATCCTGGTTACCCTCTAAGCATCGTATTCGATTGTTTCATTGTTCGACTATACTTTATTCAAGGATGCTTTCAGTTTGCAATACATAGATACATGCAAGCACTTGATGCATTTCATCGAAATCTGTAATCTGGTTGACACCTGAGCTAAAATAACTAACTATGTTATTTTTTCCAAGACCAGTTTGGGGTTTATTGGAGGAAAGCATCTAAGAAAATATCATCAAGTCATTGAATTGACCTATCTCTAGCGAGATAAAAATAGTGTAAGGGCAGTATATCAATTTGACCAAGTCTCACGTACAATGGTTTAGTGGACTTATGAGAGATATGCGATTTCTGAATTACCAATAACTAATCTTAACTTTCATACAGCTTTTATGCCTTCGTCAATCATTTAAGACTCAGCGCCCATTTATGCTTCTCGTTTTTACGAAACGCCATATATATATTTACTTTTGCACTTTAAATTGTAGTATTCTTCATTGATAAGTATTTGGCACACACGAGATGGCAACTCTAATCTTTTCTACACACAGCATGGCACTGTTAAAAGTACACGGTTGTGACTGTCGTATGATTTTAATGACCTTGAATGAGCGTGCGTGGCTGACCATCGAATAATAAAAAGAGTGATTTATATTATTTGCATGCTATCATATTTTCGGCATTGCACAACCAAAATGTACAAATGACGTCAGTAGCGCTTTAAAGCTCATTTGAATTCCGACATAACCGTTATCAAAATAAGAATGTTACCAGAAGTGGGGTTCGAACCCACGCGGACATTCGTCCATTGGAACTTAAGTCCAACGCCTTAACCACTCGGCCATCCTGGTTACCCTCTAAGCATCGTATTCGATTGTTTCATTGTTCGACTATACTTTATTCAAGGATGCTTTCAGTTTGCAATACATAGATACATGCAAGCACTTGATGCATTTCATCGAAATCTGTAATCTGGTTGACACCTGAGCTAAAATAACTAACTATGTTTTTTTTTACAAGACCAGTTTGGGGTTTATTGGAGGAAAGCATCTAAGAAAATATCATCAAGTCATTGAATTGACCTATCTCTAGCGAGATAAAATAGTGTAAGGGCAGTATATCAATTTTTGACCAAGTCTCACGTACAATGGTTTAGTGGACTTATGAGAGATATGCGATTTCTGAATTACCAATAACTAATCTTAACTTTCATACAGCTTTTATGCCTTCGTCAATCATTTAAGACTCAGCGCCCATTTATGCTTCTCGTTTTTACGAAACGCCATATATATATTTACTTTTGCACTTTAAATTGTAGTATTCTTCATTGATAAGTATTTGGCACACACGAGATGGCAACTCTAATCTTTTCTACACACAGCATGGCACTGTTAAAAGTACACGGTTGTGACTGTCGTATGATTTTAATGACCTTGAATGAGCGTGCGTGGCTGACCATCGAATAATAAAACAGTGATTTATATTATTTGCATGCTATCATATTTTCGGCATTGCACAACCAAATGTACAAATGACGTCAGTAGCGCTTTAAAAGCTCATTTGAATTCCGACATAACCGTTATCAAAATAAGAATGTTACCAGAAGTGGGGTTCGAACCCACGCGGACATTCGTCCATTGGAACTTAAGTCCAACGCCTTAACCACTCGGCCATCCTGGTTACCCTCTAAGCATCGTATTCGATTGTTTCATTGTTCGACTATACTTTATTCAAGGATGCTTTCAGTTTGCAATACATAGATACATGCAAGCACTTGATGCATTTCATCGAAATCAGTAATCTGGTTGACACCTGAGCTAAAATAACTAACTATGATTTTTTTTTTCAAGACCAGTTTGGGGTTTATTGGAGGAAAGCATCTAAGAAAATATCATCAAGTCATTGAATTGACCTATCTCTAGCGAGATAAAATAGTGTAAGGGCAGTATATCAATTTGACCAAGTCTCACGTACAATGGTTTAGTGGACTTATGAGAGATATGCGATTTCTGAATTACCAATAACTAATCTTAACTTTCATACAGCTTTTATGCCTTCGTCAATCATTTAAGACTCAGCGCCCATTTATGCTTCTCTTTTTGTACGAAACGCCATATATATATTTACTTTTGCACTTTAAATTGTAGTATTCTTCATTGATAAGTATTTGGCACACACGAGATGGCAACTCTAATCTTTTCTACACACAGCATGGCACTGTTAAAAGTACACGGTTGTGACTGTCGTATGATTTTAATGACCTTGAATGAGCGTGCGTGGCTGACCATCGAATAATAAAACAGTGATTTATATTATTTGCATGCTATCATATTTTCGGCATTGCACAACCAAATGTACAAATGACGTCAGTAGCGCTTTAAAGCTCATTTGAATTCCGACATAACCGTTATCAAAATAAGAATGTTACCAGAAGTGGGGTTCGAACCCACGCGGACATTCGTCCATTGGAACTTAAGTCCAACGCCTTAACCACTCGGCCATCCTGGTTACCCTCTAAGCATCGTATTCGATTGTTTCATTGTTCGACTATACTTTATTCAAGGATGCTTTCAGTTTGCAATACATAGATACATGCAAGCACTTGATGCATTTCATCGAAATCTGTAATCTGGTTGACACCTGAGCTAAAATAACTAACTATGTGATTTTTTCCAAGACCAGTTTGGGGTTTATTGGAGGAAAGCATCTAAGAAAATATCATCAAGTCATTGAATTGACCTATCTCTAGCGAGATAAAATAGTGTAAGGGCAGTATATCAATTTGACCAAGTCTCACGTACAATGGTTTAGTGGACTTATGAGAGATATGCGATTTCTGAATTACCAATAACTAATCTTAACTTTCATACAGCTTTTATGCCTTCGTCAATCATTTAAGACTCAGCGCCCATTTATGCTTCTCGTTTTTACGAAACGCCATATATATATTTACTTTTGCACTTTAAATTGTAGTATTCTTCATTGATAAGTATTTGGCACACACGAGATGGCAACTCTAATCTTTTCTACACACAGCATGGCACTGTTAAAAGTACACGGTTGTGACTGTCGTATGATTTTAATGACCTTGAATGAGCGTGCGTGGCTGACCATCGAATAATAAAACAGTGATTTATATTATTTGCATGCTATCATATTTTCGGCATTGCACAACCAAATGTACAAATGACGTCAGTAGCGCTTTAAAGCTCATTTGAATTCCGACATAACCGTTATCAAAATAAGAATGTTACCAGAAGTGGGGTTCGAACCCACGCGGACATTCGTCCATTGGAACTTAAGTCCAACGCCTTAACCACTCGGCCATCCTGGTTACCCTCTAAGCATCGTATTCGATTGTTTCATTGTTCGACTATACTTTATTCAAGGATGCTTTCAGTTTGCAATACATAGATACATGCAAGCACTTGATGCATTTCATCGAAATCAGTAATCTGGTTGACACCTGAGCTAAAATAACTAACTATGTTATTTTTTTACAAGACCAGTTTGGGGTTTATTGGAGGAAAGCATCTAAGAAAATATCATCAAATCATTGAATTGACCTATCTCTAGCGAGATAAAATAGTGTAAGGGCAGTATATCAATTTGACCAAGTCTCACGTACAATGGTTTAGTGGACTTATGAGAGATATGCGATTTCTGAATTACCAATAACTAATCTTAACTTTCATACAGCTTTTATGCCTTCGTCAATCATTTAAGACTCAGCGCCCATTTATGCTTCTCGTTTTTACGAAACGCCATATATATATTTACTTTTGCACACTTTAAATTGTAGTATTCTCATTGATAAGTATTTGGCACACACGAGATGGCAACTCTAATCTTTTCTACACACAGCATGGCACTGTTAAAAGTACACGGTTGTGACTGTCGTATGATTTTAATGACCTTGAATGAGCGTGCGTGGCTGACCATCGAATAATAAAACAGTGATTTATATTATTTGCATGCTATCATATTTTCGGCATTGCACAACCAAATGTACAAATGACGTCAGTAGCGCTTTAAAGCTCATTTGAATTCCGACATAACCGTTATCAAAATAAGAATTTACCAGAAGTGGGGTTCGAACCCACGCGGACATTCGTCCATTGGAACTTAAGTCCAACGCCTTAACCACTCGGCCATCCTGGTTACCCTCTAAGCATCGTATTCGATTGTTTCATTGTTCGACTATACTTTATTCAAGGATGCTTTCAGTTTGCAATACATAGATACATGCAAGCACTTGATGCATTTCATCGAAATCAGTAATCTGGTTGACACCTGAGCTAAAATAACTAACTATGTTATTTTTTTTCAAGACCAGTTTGGGGTTTATTGGAGGAAAGCATCTAAGAAAATATCATCAAAAGTCATTGAATTGACCTATCTCTAGCGAGATAAAATAGTGTAAGGGCAGTATATCAATTTGACCAAGTCTCACGTACAATGGTTTAGTGGACTTATGAGAGATATGCGATTTCTGAATTACAATAACTAATCTTAACTTTCATACAGCTTTTTATGCCTTCGTCAATCATTTAAGACTCAGCGCCCATTTATGCTTCTCGTTTTTACGAAACGCCATATATATATTACTTTTGCACTTTAAATTGTAGTATTCTTCATTGATAAGTATTTGGCACACACGAGATGGCAACTCAAATCTAATCTTTTCTACACACAGCATGGCACTGTTAAAAGTACACGGTTGTGACTGTCGTATGATTTTAATGACCTTGAATGAGCGTGCGTGGCTGACCATCGAATAATAAAACAGTGATTTATATTATTTGCATGCTATCATATTTTCGGCATTGCACAACCAAATGTACAAATGACGTCAGTAGCGCTTTAAAGCTCATTTGAATTCCGACATAACCGTTATCAAAATAAGAATGTTACCAGAAGTGGGGTTCGAACCCACGCGGACATTCGTCCATTGGAACTTAAGTCCAACGCCTTAACCACTCGGCCATCCTGGTTACCCTCTAAGCATCGTATTCGATTGTTTCATTGTTCGACTATACTTTATTCAAGGATGCTTTCAGTTTGCAATACATAGATACATGCAAGCACTTGATGCATTTCATCGAAATCAGTAATCTGGTTGACACCTGAGCTAAAATAAACTATGTGTTTTTTTTTCAAGACCAGTTTGGGGTTTATTGGAGGAAAGCATCTAAGAAAATATCATCAAGTCATTGAATTGACCTATCTCTAGCGAGATAAAATAGTGTAAGGGCAGTATATCAATTTGACCAAGTCTCACGTACAATGGTTTAGTGGACTTATGAGAGATATGCGATTTCTGAATTACCAATAACTAATAATCTTAACTTTCATACAGCTTTTATGCCTTCGTCAATCATTTAAGACTCAGCGCCCATTTGCTTCTCGTTTTTACGAAACGCCATATATATATTTACTTTGCACTTTAAATTGTAGTATTCTTCATTGATAAGTATTTGGCACACACGAGATGGCAACTCTAATCTTTTCTACACACACAGCATGGCACTGTTAAAAGTACACGGTTGTGACTGTCGTATGATTTTAATGACCTTGAATGAGCGTGCGTGGCTGACCATCGAATAATAAAACAGTGATTTATATTATTTGCATGCTATCATATTTTCGGCATTGCACAACCAAATGTACAAATGACGTCAGTAGCGCTTTAAAGCTCATTTGAATTCCGACATAACCGTTATCAAAATAAGAATGTTACCAGAAGTGGGGTTCGAACCCACGCGGACATTCGTCCATTGGAACTTAAGTCCAACGCCTTAACCACTCGGCCATCCTGGTTACCCTCTAAGCATCGTATTCGATTGTTTCATTGTTCGACTATACTTTATTCAAGGATGCTTTCAGTTTGCAATACATAGATACATGCAAGCACTTGATGCATTTCATCGAAATCAGTAATCTGGTTGACACCTGAGCTAAAATAACTAACTATGTTATTTTTTCCAAGACCAGTTTGGGGTTTATTGGAGGAAAGCATCTAAGAAAATATCATCAAATCATTGAATTGACCTATCTCTAGCGAGATAAAAAAATAGTGTAAGGGCAGTATATCAATTTGACCAAGTCTCACGTACAATGGTTTAGTGGACTTATGAGAGATATGCGATTTCTGAATTACCAATAACTAATCTTAACTTTCATACAGCTTTTATGCCTTCGTCAATCATTTAAGACTCAGCGCCCATTTATGCTTCTCGTTTTACGAAAAACGCCATATATATATTTACTTTTGCACTTTAAATTGTAGTATTCTTCATTGATAAGTATTTGGCACACACGAGATGGCAACTCTAATCTTTTCTACACACAGCATGGCACTGTTAAAAGTACACGGTTGTGACTGTCGTATGATTTTAATGACCTTGAATGAGCGTGCGTGGCTGACCATCGAATAATAAAAACAGTGATTTATATTATTTGCATGCTATCATATTTTCGGCATTGCACAACCAAATGTACAAATGACGTCAGTAGCGCTTTAAAGCTCATTTGAATTCCGACATAACCGTTATCAAAATAAGAATGTTACCAGAAGTGGGGTTCGAACCCACGCGGACATTCGTCCATTGGAACTTAAGTCCAACGCCTTAACCACTCGGCCATCCTGGTTACCCTCTAAGCATCGTATTCGATTGTTTCATTGTTCGACTATACTTTATTCAAGGATGCTTTCAGTTTGCAATACATAGATACATGCAAGCACTTGATGCATTTCATCGAAATCAGTAATCTGGTTGACACCTGAGCTAAAATAACTAACTATGTTATTTTTTTACCAAGACCAGTTTGGGGTTTATTGGAGGAAAGCATCTAAGAAAATATCATCAAGTCATTGAATTGACCTATCTCTAGCGAGATAAAATAGTGTAAGGGCAGTATATCAATTTGACCAAGTCTCACGTACAATGGTTTAGTGGACTTATGAGAGATATGCGATTTCTGAATTACCAATAACTAATCTTAACTTTCATACAGCTTTTATGCCTTCGTCAATCATTTAAGACTCAGCGCCCATTTATGCTTCTCGTTTTTACGAAACGCCATATATATATTTACTTTTGCACTTTAAATTGTAGTATTCTTCATTGATAAGTATTTGGCACACACGAGATGGCAACTCTAATCTTTTCTACACACAGCATGGCACTGTTAAAAGTACACGGTTGTGACTGTCGTATGATTTTAATGACCTTGAATGAGCGTGCGTGGCTGACCATCGAATAATAAAACAGTGATTTATATTATTTGCATGCTATCATATTTTCGGCATTGCACAACCAAATGTACAAATGACGTCAGTAGCGCTTTAAAGCTCATTTGAATTCCGACATAACCGTTATCAAAATAAGAATGTTACCAGAAGTGGGGTTCGAACCCACGCGGACATTCGTCCATTGGAACTTAAGTCCAACGCCTTAACCACTCGGCCATCCTGGTTACCCTCTAAGCATCGTATTCGATTGTTTCATTGTTCGACTATACTTTATTCAAGGATGCTTTCAGTTTGCAATACATAGATACATGCAAGCACTTGATGCATTTCATCGAAATCAGTAATCTGGTTGACACCTGAGCTAAAATAACTAACTATGTTATTTTTTTTTTTTCCAAGACCAGTTTGGGGTTTATTGGAGGAAAGCATCTAAGAAAATATCATCAAGTCATTGAATTGACCTATCTCTAGCGAGATAAAATAGTGTAAGGGCAGTATATCAATTTGACCAAGTCTCACGTACAATGGTTTAGTGGACTTATGAGAGATATGCGATTTCTGAATTACCAATAACTAATCTTAACTTTCATACAGCTTTTATGCCTTCGTCAATCATTTAAGACTCAGCGCCCATTTATGCTTCTCGTTTTTACGAAACGCCATATATATATTTACTTTTGCACTTTAAATTGTAGTATTCTTCATTGATAAGTATTTGGCACACACGAGATGGCAACTCTAATCTTTTCTACACACAGCATGGGCACTGTTAAAAGTACACGGTTGTGACTGTCGTATGATTTTAATGACCTTGAATGAGCGTGCGTGGCTGACCATCGAATAATAAAAACAGTGATTTATATTATTTGCATGCTATCATATTTTCGGCATTGCACAACCAAATGTACAAATGACGTCAGTAGCGCTTTAAAGCTCATTTGAATTCCGACATAACCGTTATCAAAATAAGAATGTTACCAGAAGTGGGGTTCGAACCCACGCGGACATTCGTCCATTGGAACTTAAGTCCAACGCCTTAACCACTCGGCCATCCTGGTTACCCTCTAAGCATCGTATTCGATTGTTTCATTGTTCGACTATACTTTATTCAAGGATGCTTTCAGTTTGCAATACATAGATACATGCAAGCACTTGATGCATTTCATCGAAATCAGTAATCTGGTTGACACCTGAGCTAAAATAACTAACTATGTTATTTTTTTTTTTTCCACCAGTTTGGGGTTTATTGGAGGAAAGCATCTAAGAAAATATCATCAAGTCATTGAATTGACCTATCTCTAGCGAGATAAAATAGTGTAAGGGCAGTATATCAATTTGACCAAGTCTCACGTACAATGGTTTAGTGGACTTATGAGAGATATGCGATTTCTGAATTACCAATAACTAATCTTAACTTTCATACAGCTTTTATGCCTTCGTCAATCATTTAAGACTCAGCGCCCATTTATGCTTCTCGTTTTTACGAAACGCCATATATATATTTACTTTTGCACTTTAAATTGTAGTATTCTTCATTGATAAGTATTTGGCACACACGAGATGGCAACTCTAATCTTTTCTACACACACAGCATGGCACTGTTAAAAGTACACGGTTGTGACTGTCGTATGATTTTAATGACCTTGAATGAGCGTGCGTGGCTGACCATCGAATAATAAAACAGTGATTTATATTATTTGCATGCTATCATATTTTCGGCATTGCACAACCAAATGTACAAATGACGTCAGTAGCGCTTTAAAGCTCATTTGAATTCCGACATAACCGTTATCAAAATAAGAATGTTACCAGAAGTGGGGTTCGAACCCACGCGGACATTCGTCCATTGGAACTTAAGTCCAACGCCTTAACCACTCGGCCATCCTGGTTACCCTCTAAGCATCGTATTCGATTGTTTCATTGTTCGACTATACTTTATTTCAGGATGCTTTCAGTTTGCAATACATAGATACATGCAAGCACTTGATGCATTTCATCGAAATCAGTAATCTGGTTGACACCTGAGCTAAAATAACTAACTATGTTATTTTTTTTCAAGACCAGTTTGGGGTTTATTGGAGGAAAGCATCTAAGAAAATATCATCAAGTCATTGAATTGACCTATCTCTAGCGAGATAAAATAGTGTAAGGGCAGTATATCAATTTGACCAAGTCTCACGTACAATGGTTTAGTGGACTTATGAGAGATATGCGATTTCTGAATTACCAATAACTAATCTTAACTTTCATACAGCTTTTATGCCTTCGTCAATCATTTAAGACTCAGCGCCCATTTATGCTTCTCGTTTTTACGAAACGCCATATATATATTTACTTTTGCACTTTAAATTGTAGTATTCTTCATTGATAAGTATTTGGCACACACGAGATGGCAACTCTAATCTTTTCTACACACAGCATGGCACTGTTAAAAGTACACGGTTGTGACTGTCGTATGATTTTAATGACCTTGAATGAGCGTGCGTGGCTGACCATCGAATAATAAAACAGTGATTTATATTATTTGCATGCTATCATATTTTCGGCATTGCACAACCAAATGTACAAATGACGTCAGTAGCGCTTTAAAGCTCATTTGAATTCCGACATAACCGTTATCAAAATAAGAATGTTACCAGAAGTGGGGTTCGAACCCACGCGGACATTCGTCCATTGGAACTTAAGTCCAACGCCTTAACCACTCGGCCATCCTGGTTACCCTCTAAGCATCGTATTCGATTGTTTCATTGTTCGACTATACTTTATTCAAGGATGCTTTCAGTTTGCAATACATAGATACATGCAAGCACTTGATGCATTTCATCGAAATCAGTAATCTGGTTGACACCTGAGCTAAAATAACTAACTATGTTTTTTTTTTCCAAGACCAGTTTGGGGTTTATTGGAGGAAAGCATCTAAGAAAATATCATCAAATCATTGAATTGACCTATCTCTAGCGAGATAAAATAGTGTAAGGGCAGTATATCAATTTGACCAAGTCTCACGTACAATGGTTTAGTGGACTTATGAGAGATATGCGATTTCTGAATTACCAATAACTAATCTTAACTTTCATACAGCTTTTATGCCTTCGTCAATCATTTAAGACTCAGCGCCCATTTATGCTTCTCGTTTTTACGAAACGCCATATATATATTTACTTTTGCACTTTAAATTGTAGTATTCTTCATTGATAAGTATTTGGCACACACGAGATGGCAACTCTAATCTTTTCTACACACAGCATGGCACTGTTAAAAGTACACGGTTGTGACTGTCGTATGATTTTTTTAATGACCTTGAATGAGCGTGCGTGGCTGACCATCGAATAATAAAACAGTGATTTATATTATTTGCATGCTATCATATTTTCGGCATTGCACAACCAAATGTACAAATGACGTCAGTAGCGCTTTAAAGCTCATTTGAATTCCGACATAACCGTTATCAAAATAAGAATGTTACCAGAAGTGGGGTTCGAACCCACGCGGACATTCGTCCATTGGAACTTAAGTCCAACGCCTTAACCACTCGGCCATCCTGGTTACCCTCTAAGCATCGTATTCGATTGTTTCATTGTTCGACTATACTTTATTCAAGGATGCTTTCAGTTTGCAATACATAGATACATGCAAGCACTTGATGCATTTCATCGAAATCAGTAATCTGGTTGACACCTGAGCTAAAATAACTAACTATGTTATTTTTTTCCAAGACCAGTTTGGGGTTTATTGGAGGAAAGCATCTAAGAAAATATCATCAAGTCATTGAATTGACCTATCTCTAGCGAGATAAAATAGTGTAAGGGCAGTATATCAATTTGACCAAGTCTCACGTACAATGGTTTAGTGGACTTATGAGAGATATGCGATTTCTGAATTACCAATAACTAATCTTAACTTTCATACAGCTTTTATGCCTTCGTCAATCATTTAAGACTCAGCGCCCATTTATGCTTCTCGTTTTTACGAAACGCCATATGTATATTTACTTTTGCACTTTAAATTGTAGTATTCTTCATTGATAAGTATTTGGCACACACGAGATGGCAACTCTAATCTTTTCTACACACAGCATGGCACTGTTAAAAGTACACGGTTGTGACTGTCGTATGATTTTAATGACCTTGAATGAGCGTGCGTGTGGCTGACCATCGAATAATAAAACAGTGATTTATATTATTTGCATGCTATCATATTTTCGGCATTGCACAACCAAATGTACAAATGACGTCAGTAGCGCTTTAAAGCTCATTTGAATTCCGACATAACCGTTATCAAAATAAGAATGTTACCAGAAGTGGGGTTCGAACCCACGCGGACATTCGTCCATTGGAACTTAAGTCCAACGCCTTAACCACTCGGCCATCCTGGTTACCCTCTAAGCATCGTATTCGATTGTTTCATTGTTCGACTATACTTTATTCAAGGATGCTTTTCAGTTTGCAATACATAGATACATGCAAGCACTTGATGCATTTCATCGAAATCAGTAATCTGGTTGACACCTGAGCTAAAATAACTAACTATGTTATTTTTTTTTCAAGACCAGTTTGGGGTTATTGGAGGAAAGCATCTAAGAAAATATCATCAAATCATTGAATTGACCTATCTCTAGCGAGATAAAATAGTGTAAGGGCAGTATATCAATTTGACCAAGTCTCACGTACAATGGTTTAGTGGACTTATGAGAGATATGCGATTTCTGAATTACCAATAACTAATCTTAACTTTCATACAGCTTTTATGCCTTCGTCAATCATTTAAGACTCAGCGCCCATTTATGCTTCTCGTTTTTACGAAACGCCATATATATATTTACTTTTGCACTTTAAATTGTAGTATTCTTCATTGATAAGTATTTGGCACACACGAGATGGCAACTCTAATCTTTTCTACACACAGCATGGCACTGTTAAAAGTACACGGTTGTGACTGTCGTATGATTTTAATGACCTTGAAATAGCGTGCGTGGCTGACCATCGAATAATAAAACAGTGATTTATATTATTTGCATGCTATCATATTTTCGGCATTGCACAACCAAATGTACAAATGACGTCAGTAGCGCTTTAAAGCTCATTTGAATTCCGACATAACCGTTATCAAAATAAGAATGTTACCAGAAGTGGGGGGTTCGAACCCACGCGGACATTCGTCCATTGGAACTTAAGTCCAACGCCTTAACCACTCGGCCATCCTGGTTACCCTCTAAGCATCGTATTCGATTGTTTCATTGTTCGACTATACTTTATTCAAGGATGCTTTCAGTTTGCAATACATAGATACATGCAAGCACTTGATGCATTTCATCGAAATCAGTAATCTGGTTGACACCTGAGCTAAAATAACTAACTATGTTATTTTTTTTTTTTTAAGACCAGTTTGGGGTTTATTGGAGGAAAGCATCTAAGAAAATATCATCAAATCATTGAATTGACCTATCTCTAGCGAGATAAAATAGTGTAGGGCAGTATATCAATTTGACCAAGTCTCACGTACAATGGTTTAGTGGACTTATGAGAGATATGCGATTTCTGAATTACCAATAACTAATCTTAACTTTCATACAGCTTTTATGCCTTCGTCAATCATTTAAGACTCAGCGCCCATTTATTCTCTCGTTTTTACGAAACGCCATATATATATTTACTTTTGCACTTTAAATTGTAGTATTCTTCATTGATAAGTATTTGGCACACACGAGATGGCAACTCTAATCTTTTCTACACACAGCATGGCACTGTTAAAAGTACACGGTTGTGACTGTCGTATGATTTTAATGACCTTGAATGAGCGTGCGTGGCTGACCATCGAATAATAAAACAGTGATTTATATTATTTGCATGCTATCATATTTTCGGCATTGCACAACCAAATGTACAAATGACGTCAGTAGCGCTTTAAAGCTCATTTGAATTCCGACATAACCGTTATCAAAATAAGAATGTTACCAGAAGTGGGGTTCGAACCCACGCGGACATTCGTCCATTGGAACTTAAGTCCAACGCCTTAACCACTCGGCCATCCTGGTTACCCTCTAAGCATCGTATTCGATTGTTTCATTGTTCGACTATACTTTATTCAAGGATGCTTTCAGTTTGCAATACATAGATACATGCAAGCACTTGATGCATTTCATCGAAATCAGTAATCTGGTTGACACCTGAGCTAAAATAACTAACTATGTTATTTTTTCCAAGACCAGTTTGGGGTTTATTGGAGGAAAGCATCTAAGAAAATATCATCAAGTCATTGAATTGACCTATCTCTAGCGAGATAAAATAGTGTAAGGGCAGTATATCAATTTGACCAAGTCTCACGTACAATGGTTTAGTGGACTTATGAGAGATATGCGATTTCTGAATTACCAATAACTAATCTTAACTTTCATACAGCTTTTATGCCTTCGTCAATCATTTAAGACTCAGCGCCCATTTATGCTTCTCGTTTTTACGAAACGCCATATATATATATTTACTTTTGCACTTTAAATTGTAGTATTCTTCATTGATAAGTATTTGGCACACACGAGATGGCAACTCTAATCTTTTCTACACACAGCATGGCACTGTTAAAAGTACACGGTTGTGACTGTCGTATGATTTTAATGACCTTGAATGAGCGTGCGTGGCTGACCATCGAATAATAAAACAGTGATTTATATTATTGCATGCTATCATATTTTCGGCATTGCACAACCAAAAATGTACAAATGACGTCAGTAGCGCTTTAAAGCTCATTTGAATTCCGACATAACCGTTATCAAAATAAGAATGTTACCAGAAGTGGGGTTCGAACCCACGCGGACATTCGTCCATTGGAACTTAAGTCCAACGCCTTAACCACTCGGCCATCCTGGTTACCCTCTAAGCATCGTATTCGATTGTTTCATTGTTCGACTATACTTTATTCAAGGATGCTTTCAGTTTGCAATACATAGATACATGCAAGCACTTGATGCATTTCATCGAAATCAGTAATCTGGTTGACACCTGAGCTAAAATAACTAACTATGTTATTTTTTTTTCAAGAAGACCAGTTTGGGGGTTTATTGGAGGAAAGCATCTAAGAAAAAATATCATCAAATCATTGAATTGACCTATCTCTAGCGAGATAAAATAGTGTAAGGGCAGTATATCAATTTGACCAAGTCTCACGTACAATGGTTTAGTGGACTTATGAGAGATATGCGATTTCTGAATTACCAATAACTAATCTTAACTTTCATACAGCTTTTATGCCTTCGTCAATCATTTAAGACTCAGCGCCCATTTATGCTTCTCGTTTTTTTTACGAAACGCCATATATATATTTACTTTTTTTTTTGCTTTAAATTGTAGTATTCTTCATTGATAAGTATTTGGCACACACGAGATGGCAACTCTAATCTTTTCTACACACAGCATGGCACTGTTAAAAGTACACGGTTGTGACTGTCGTATGATTTTAATGACCTTGAATGAGCGTGCGTGGCTGACCATCGAATAATAAAACAGTGATTTATATATATTTTTGCATGCTATCATATTTTATTTTTCGGCATTGCACAACCAAATGTACAAATGACGTCAGTAGCGCTTTAAAAAGCTCATTTGAATTCCGACATAACCGTTATCAAAATAAGAATGTTACCAGAAGTGGGGTTCGAACCCACGCGGACATTCGTCCATTGGAACTTAAGTCCAACGCCTTAACCACTCGGCCATCCTGGTTACCCTCTAAGCATCGTATTCGATTGTTTCATTGTTCGACTATACTTTATTCAAGGATGCTTTCAGTTTGCAATACATAGATACATGCAAGCACTAGATGCATTTCATCGAAATCAGTAATCTGGTTGACACCTGAGCTAAAATAACTAACTATGTTATTTTTTTTTTACAAGACCAGTTTGGGGTTTATTGGAGGAAAGCATCTAAGAAAATATCATCAAGTCATTGAATTGACCTATCTCTAGCGAGATAAAATAGTGTAAGGGCAGTATATATCAATTTGACCAAGTCTCTCACGTACAATGGTTTAGTGGACTTATGAGAGATATGCGATTTCTGAATTACCAATAACTAATCTTAACTTTCATACAGCTTTTATGCCTTCGTCAATCATTTAAGACTCAGCGCCCATTTATGCTTCTCGTTTTTACGAAACGCCATATATATATTTTTACTTTTGCACTTTAAATTGTAGTATTCTTCATTGATAAGTATTTGGCACACACGAGATGGCAACTCTAATCTTTTCTACACACAGCATGGCACTGTTAAAAGTACACGGTTGTGACTGTCGTATGATTTTAATGACCTTGAATGAGCGTGCGTGGCTGACCATCGAATAATAAAACAGTGATTTATATTATTTGCATGCTATCATATTTTCGGCATTGCACAACCAAATGTACAAATGACGTCAGTAGCGCTTTAAAGCTCATTTGAATTCCGACATAACCGTTATCAAAATAAGAATGTTACCAGAAGTGGGGTTCGAACCCACGCGGACATTCGTCCATTGGAACTTAAGTCCAACGCCTTAACCACTCGGCCATCCTGGTTACCCTCTAAGCATCGTATTCGATTTGTTTCATTGTTCGACTATACTTTATTCAAGGATGCTTTCAGTTTGCAATACATAGATACATGCAAGCACTTGATGCATTTCATCGAAATCAGTAATCTGGTTGACACCTGAGCTAAAATAACTAACTATGTTATTTTTTTACAAGACCAGTTTAGGGTTTATTGGAGGAAAGCATCTAAGAAAATATCATCAAGTCATTGAATTGACCTATCTCTAGCGAGATAAAATAGTGTAAGGGCAGTATATCAATTTGACCAAGTCTCACGTACAATGGTTTAGTGGACTTATGAGAGATATGCGATTTCTGAATTACCAATAACTAATCTTAACTTTCATACAGCTTTTATGCCTTCGTCAATCATTTAAGACTCAGCGCCCATTTATGCTTCTCGTTTTTACGAAACGCCATATATATATTTACTTTTGCACTTTAAATTGTAGTATTCTTCATTGATAAGTATTTGGCACACACGAGATGGCAACTCTAATCTTTTCTACACACACAGCATGGCACTGTTAAAAGTACACGGTTGTGACTGTCGTATGATTTTAATGACCTTGAATGAGCGTGCGTGGCTGACCATCGAATAATAAAACAGTGATTTATATTATTTGCATGCTATCATATTTTTCGGCATTGCACAACCAAATGTACAAATGACGTCAGTAGCGCTTTAAAGCTCATTTGAATTCCGACATAACCGTTATCAAAAAATAAGAATGTTACCAGAAGTGGGGTTCGAACCCACGCGGCGGACATTCGTCCATTGGAACTTAAGTCCAACGCCTTAACCACTCGGCCATCCTGGTTACCCTCTAAGCATCGTATTCGATTGTTTCATTGTTCGACTATACTTTATTCAAGGATGCTTTCAGTTTGCAATACATAGATACATGCAAGCACTTGATGCATTTCATCGAAATCAGTAATCTGGTTGACACCTGAGCTAAAAACTAACTATGTGTGATTTTTTTTTCAAGACCAGTTTGGGGTTTATTGGAGGAAAGCATCTAAGAAGAAATATCATCAAGTCATTGAATTGACCTATCTCTAGCGAGATAAAATAGTGTAAGGGCAGTATATCAATTTGACCAAGTCTCACGTACAATGGTTTAGTGGACTTATGAGAGATATGCGATTTCTGAATTACCAATAACTAATCTTAACTTTCATACAGCTTTTATGCCTTCGTCAATCATTTAAGACTCAGCGCCCATTTATGCTTCTCGTTTTTACGAAACGCCATATATATATTTACTTTGCACTTTAAATTGTAGTATTCTTCATTGATAAGTATTTGGCACACACGAGATGGCAACTCTAATCTTTTCTACACACAGCATGGCACTGTTAAAAGTACACGGTTGTGACTGTCGTATGATTTTAATGACCTTGAATGAGCGTGCGTGGCTGACCATCGAATAATAAAAAAACAGTGATTTATATTATTTGCATGCTATCATATTTTCGGCATTGCACAACCAAATGTACAAATGACGTCAGTAGCGCTTTAAAGCTCATTTGAATTCCGACATATAACCGTTATCAAAATAAGAATGTTACCAGAAGTGGGGTTCGAACCCACGCGGACATTCGTCCATTGGAACTTAAGTCCAACGCCTTAACCACTCGGCCATCCTGGTTACCTCTAAGCATCGTATTCGATTGTTTCATTGTTCGACTATACTTTATTCAAGGATGCTTTCAGTTTGCAATACATAGATACATGCAAGCACTTGATGCATTTCATCGAAATCAGTAATCTGGTTGACACTGAGAGCTAAAATAACTAACTATGTTATTTTTTCCAAGACCAGTTTGGGGTTTATTGGAGGAAAGCATCTAAGAAAATATCATCAAGTCATTGAATTGACCTATCTCTAGCGAGATAAAATAGTGTAAGGGCAGTATATCAATTTGACCAAGTCTCACGTACAATGGTTTAGTGGACTTATGAGAGATATGCGATTTCTGAATTACCAATAACTAATCTTAACTTTCATACAGCTTTTATGCCTTCGTCAATCATTTAAGACTCAGCGCCCATTTATGCTTCTCGTTTTTACGAAAACGCCATATATATATTTACTTTTTGCACTTTAAATTGTAGTATTCTTCATTGATAAGTATTTGGCACACACGAGATGGCAACTCTAATCTTTTCTACACACAGCATGGCACTGTTAAAAGTACACGGTTGTGACTGTCGTATGATTTTAATGACCTTGAATGAGCGTGCGTGGCTGACCATCGAATAATAAAACAGTGATTTATATTATTTGCATGCTATCATATTTTCGGCATTGCACAACCAAATGTACAAATGACGTCAGTAGCGCTTTAAAGCTCATTTGAATTCCGACATAACCGTTATCAAAATAAGAATGTTACCAGAAGTGGGGTTCGAACCCACGCGGACATTCGTCCATTGGAACTTAAGTCCAACGCCTTAACCACTCGGCCATCCTGGTTACCCTCTAAGCATCGTATTCGATTGTTTCATTGTTCGACTATACTTTATTCAAGGATGCTTTCAGTTTGCAATACATAGATACATGCAAGCACTTGATGCATTTCATCGAAATCAGTAATCTGGTTGACACCTGAGCTAAAATAACTAACTATGTTATTTTTTTTTCAAGACCAGTTTGGGGTTTATTGGAGGAAAGCATCTAAGAAAATATCATCAAATCATTGAATTGACCTATCTCTAGCGAGATAAAAAATAGTGTAAGGGCAGTATATCAATTTGACCAAGTCTCACGTACAATGGTTTAGTGGACTTATGAGAGATATGCGATTTCTGAATTACCAATAACTAATCTTAACTTTCATACAGCTTTTATGCCTTCGTCAATCATTTAAGACTCAGCGCCCATTTATGCTTCTCGTTTTTACGAAACGCCATATATATATTTTACTTTTGCACTTTAAATTGTAGTATTCTTCATTGATAAGTATTTGGCACACACGAGATGGCAACTCTAATCTTTTCTACACACAGCATGGCACTGTTAAAAGTACACGGTTGTGACTGTCGTATGATTTTAATGACCTTGAATGAGCGTGCGTGGCTGACCATCGAATAATAAAACAGTGATTTATATTATTTGCATGCTATCATATTTTCGGCATTGCACAACCAAATGTACAAATGACGTCAGTAGCGCTTTAAAGCTCATTTGAATTCCGACATAACCGTTATCAAAATAAGAATGTTACCAGAAGTGGGGTTCGAACCCACGCGGACATTCGTCCATTGGAACTTAAGTCCAACGCCTTAACCACTCGGCCATCCTGGTTACCCTCTAAGCATCGTATTCGATTGTTTCATTGTTCGACTATACTTTATTCAAGGATGCTTTCAGTTTGCAATACATAGATACATGCAAGCACTTGATGCATTTCATCGAAATCAGTAATCTGGTTGACACCTGAGCTAAAATAACTAACTATGTTATTTTTTTTTTTTCCACCAGTTTGGGGTTTATTGGAGGAAAGCATCTAAGAAAATATCATCAAGTCATTGAATTGACCTATCTCTAGCGAGATAAAATAGTGTAAGGGCAGTATATCAATTTGACCAAGTCTCACGTACAATGGTTTAGTGGACTTATGAGAGATATGCGATTTCTGAATTACCAATAACTAATCTTAACTTTCATACAGCTTTTATGCCTTCGTCAATCATTTAAGACTCAGCGCCCATTTATGCTTCTCGTTTTTACGAAACGCCATATATATATTTACTTTTGCACTTTAAATTGTAGTATTCTTCATTGATAAGTATTTGGCACACACGAGATGGCAACTCTAATCTTTTCTACACACAGCATGGCACTGTTAAAAGTACACGGTTGTGACTGTCGTATGATTTTAATGACCTTGAATGAGCGTGCGTGGCTGACCATCGAATAATAAAAAGAGTGATTTATATTATTTGCATGCTATCATATTTTTTCGCATTGCACAACCAAATGTACAAATGACGTCAGTAGCGCTTTAAAGCTCATTTGAATTCCGACATAACCGTTATCAAAATAAGAATGTTACCAGAAGTGGGGTTCGAACCCACGCGGACATTCGTCCATTGGAACTTAAGTCCAACGCCTTAACCACTCGGCCATCCTGGTTACCCTCTAAGCATCGTATTCGATTGTTTCATTGTTCGACTATACTTTATTCAAGGATGCTTTCAGTTTGCAATACATAGATACATGCAAGCACTTGATGCATTTCATCGAAATCAGTAATCTGGTTGACACCTGAGCTAAAATAACTATGTATTTTTTTTTTCCCAGTTTGGGGTTTATTGGAGGAAAGCATCTAAGAAAATATCATCAAGTCATTGAATTGACCTATCTCTAGCGAGATAAAATAGTGTAAGGGCAGTATATCAATTTGACCAAGTCTCACGTACAATGGTTTAGTGGACTTATGAGAGATATGCGATTTCTGAATTACCAATAACTAATCTTAACTTTCATACAGCTTTTATGCCTTCGTCAATCATTTAAGACTCAGCGCCCATTTATGCTTCTCGTTTTTACGAAACGCCATATATATATTTACTTTTGCACTTTAAATTGTAGTATTCTTCATTGATAATAAGTATTTGGCACACACGAGATGGCAACTCTAATCTTTTCTACACACAGCATGGCACTGTTAAAAGTACACGGTTGTGACTGTCGTATGATTTTAATGACCTTGAATGAGCGTGCGTGGCTGACCATCGAATAATAAAACAGTGATTTTATATTATTTGCATGCTATCATATTTTCGGCATTGCACAACCAAATGTACAAATGACGTCAGTAGCGCTTTAAAGCTCATTTGAATTCCGACATAACCGTTATCAAAATAAGAATGTTACCAGAAGTGGGGTTCGAACCCACGCGGACATTCGTCCATTGGAACTTAAGTCCAACGCCTTAACCACTCGGCCATCCTGGTTACCCTCTAAGCATCGTATTCGATTGTTTCATTGTTCGACTATACTTTATTCAAGGATGCTTTCAGTTTGCAATACATAGATACATGCAAGCACTTGATGCATTTCATCGAAATCAGTAATCTGGTTGACACCTGAGCTAAAATAACTAACTATGTTATTTTTTTTTCCAAGACCAGTTTGGGGTTTATTGGAGGAAAGCATCTAAGAAAATATCATCAAGTCATTGAATTGACCTATCTCTAGCGAGATAAAATAGTGTAAGGGCAGTATATCAATTTGACCAAGTCTCACGTACAATGGTTTAGTGGACTTATGAGAGATATGCGATTTCTGAATTACCAATAACTAATCTTAACTTTCATACAGCTTTTATGCCTTCGTCAATCATTTAAGACTCAGCGCCCATTTATGCTTCTCGTTTTTACGAAACGCCATATATATATTTACTTTTGCACTTTAAATTGTAGTATTCTTCATTGATAAGTATTTGGCACACACGAGATGGCAACTCTAATCTTTTCTACACACAGCATGGCACTGTTAAAAGTACACGGTTGTGACTGTCGTATGATTTTAATGACCTTGAATGAGCGTGCGTGGCTGACCATCGAATAATAAAACAGTGATTTATATTATTTGCATGCTATCATATTTTCGGCATTGCACAACCAAATGTACAAATGACGTCAGTAGCGCTTTAAAGCTCATTTGAATTCCGACATAACCGTTATCAAAATAAGAATGTTACCAGAAGTGGGGTTCGAACCCACGCGGACATTCGTCCATTGGAACTTAAGTCCAACGCCTTAACCACTCGGCCATCCTGGTTACCCTCTAAGCATCGTATTCGATTGTTTCATTGTTCGACTATACTTTATTCAAGGATGCTTTCAGTTTGCAATACATAGATACATGCAAGCACTTGATGCATTTCATCGAAATCAGTAATCTGGTTGACACCTGAGCTAAAATAACTAACTATGTTATTTTTTTTTCAAGACCAGTTTGGGGTTTATTGGAGGAAAGCATCTAAGAAAATATCATCAAAAATCATTGAATTGACCTATCTCTAGCGAGATAAAATAGTGTAAGGGCAGTATATCAATTTGACCAAGTCTCACGTACAATGGTTTAGTGGACTTATGAGAGATATGCGATTTCTGAATTACCAATAACTAATCTTAACTTTCATACAGCTTTTATGCCTTCGTCAATCATTTAAGACTCAGCGCCCATTTATGCTTCTCGTTTTTACGAAACGCCATATATATATTTACTTTTGCACTTTAAATTGTAGTATTCTTCATTGATAAGTATTTGGCACACACGAGATGGCAACTCTAATCTTTTCTACACACAGCATGGCACTGTTAAAAGTACACGGTTGTGACTGTCGTATGATTTTAATGACCTTGAATGAGCGTGCGTGGCTGACCATCGAATAATAAAACAGTGATTTATATTATTTGCATGCTATCATATTTTCGGCATTGCACAACCAAATGTACAAATGACGTCAGTAGCGCTTTAAAGCTCATTTGAATTCCGACATAACCGTTATCAAAATAAGAATGTTACCAGAAGTGGGGTTCGAACCCACGCGGACATTCGTCCATTGGAACTTAAGTCCAACGCCTTAACCACTCGGCCATCCTGGTTACCCTCTAAGCATCGTATTCGATTGTTTCATTGTTCGACTATACTTTATTCAAGGATGCTTTCAGTTTGCAATACATAGATACATGCAAGCACTTGATGCATTTCATCGAAATCAGTAATCTGGTTGACACCTGAGCTAAAATAACTAACTATGTTATTTTTTTTTTCAAGACCAGTTTGGGGTTTATTGGAGGAAAGCATCTAAGAAAATATCATCAAGTCATTGAATTGACCTATCTCTAGCGAGATAAAATAGTGTAAGGGCAGTATATCAATTTGACCAAGTCTCACGTACAATGGTTTAGTGGACTTATGAGAGATATGCGATTTCTGAATTACCAATAACTAATCTTAACTTTCATACAGCTTTTATGCCTTCGTCAATCATTTAAGACTCAGCGCCCATTTATGCTTCTCGTTTTTACGAAACGCCATATATATATTTACTTTTGCACTTTAAATTGTAGTATTCTTCATTGATAAGTATTTGGCACACACGAGATGGCAACTCTAATCTTTTCTACACACAGCATGGCACTGTTAAAAGTACACGGTTGTGACTGTCGTATGATTTTAATGACCTTGAATGAGCGTGCGTGGCTGACCATCGAATAATAAAAAACAGTGATTTATATATTTGCATGCTATCATATTTTCGGCATTGCACAACCAAATGTACAAATGACGTCAGTAGCGCTTTAAAGCTCATTTGAATTCCGACATAACCGTTATCAAAATAAGAATGTTACCAGAAGTGGGGTTCGAACCCACGCGGACATTCGTCCATTGGAACTTAAGTCCAACGCGCCTTAACCACTCGGCCATCCTGGTTACCCTCTAAGCATCGTATTCGATTGTTTCATTGTTCGACTATACTTTATTCAAGGATGCTTTCAGTTTGCAATACATAGATACATGCAAGCACTTGATGCATTTCATCGAAATCAGTAATCTGGTTGACACCTGAGCTAAAATAACTAACTATGTTATTTTTTTTTTCAAGACCAGTTTGGGGTTTATTGGAGGAAAGCATCTAAGAAAATATCATCAAGTCATTGAATTGACCTATCTATCTCTAGCAGATAAAATAGTGTAAGGGCAGTATATCAATTTGACCAAGTCTCACGTACAATGGTTTAGTGGACTTATGAGAGATATGCGATTTCTGAATTACCAATAACTAATCTTAACTTTCATACAGCTTTTATGCCTTCGTCAATCATTTAAGACTCAGCGCCCATTTATGCTTCTCGTTTTTACGAAACGCCATATATATATTTACTTTTGCACTTTAAATTGTAGTATTCTTCATGATAAGTATTTGCACACACGAGATGGCAACTCTAATCTTTTCTACACACAGCATGGCACTGTTAAAAGTACACGGTTGTGACTGTCGTATGATTTTAATGACCTTGAATGAGCGTGCGTGGCTGACCATCGAATAATAAAACAGTGATTTATATTATTTGCATGCTATCATATTTTCGGCATTGCACAACCAAATGTACAAATGACGTCAGTAGCGCTTTAAAGCTCATTTGAATTCCGACATAACCGTTATCAAAATAAGAATGTTACCAGAAGTGGGGTTCGAACCCACGCGGACATTCGTCCATTGGAACTTAAGTCCAACGCCTTAACCACTCGGCCATCCTGGTTACCCTCTAAGCATCGTATTCGATTGTTTCATTGTTCGACTATACTTTATTCAAGGATGCTTTCAGTTTGCAATACATAGATACATGCAAGCACTAGATGCATTTCATCGAAATCAGTAATCTGGTTGACACCTGAGCTAAAATAACTAACTATGTTATTTTTTCAAGACCAGTTTGGGGTTTATTGGAGGAAAGCATCTAAGAAAATATCATCAAATCATTGAATTGACCTATCTCTAGCGAGATAAAATAGTGTAAGGGCAGTATATCAATTTGACCAAGTCTCACGTACAATGGTTTAGTGGACTTATGAGAGATATGCGATTTCTGAATTACCAATAACTAATCTTAACTTTCATACAGCTTTTATGCTTCGTCAATCATTTAAGACTCAGCGCCCATTTATGCTTCTCGTTTTTACGAAACGCCATATATATATTTACTTTTGCACTTTAAATTGTAGTATTCTTCATTGATAAGTATTTGGCACACACGAGATGGCAACTCTAATCTTTTCTACACACAGCATGGCACTGTTAAAAGTACACGGTTGTGACTGTCGTATGATTTTAATGACCTTGAATGAGCGTGCGTGGCTGACCATCGAATAATAAAACAGTGATTTATATTATTTGCATGCTATCATATTTTCGGCATTGCACAACCAAATGTACAAATGACGTCAGTAGCGCTTTAAAGCTCATTTGAATTCCGACATAACCGTTATCAAAATAAGAATGTTACCAGAAGTGGGGTTCGAACCCACGCGGACATTCGTCCATTGGAACTTAAGTCCAACGCCTTAACCACTCGGCCATCCTGGTTACCCTCTAAGCATCGTATTCGATTGTTTCATTGTTCGACTATACTTTATTCAAGGATGCTTTCAGTTTGCAATACATAGATACATGCAAGCACTTGATGCATTTCATCGAAATCAGTAATCTGGTTGACACCTGAGCTAAAATAACTAACTATGTTATTTTTTCCAAGACCAGTTTGGGGTTTATTGGAGGAAAGCATCTAAGAAAATATCATCAAGTCATTGAATTGACCTATCTCTAGCGAGATAAAATAGTGTAAGGGCAGTATATCAATTTTTGACCAAGTCTCACGTACAATGGTTTAGTGGACTTATGAGAGATATGCGATTTCTGAATTACCAATAACTAATCTTAACTTTCATACAGCTTTTATGCCTTCGTCAATCATTTAAGACTCAGCGCCCATTTATGCTTCTCGTTTTTACGAAACGCCATATATATATTTACTTTTGCACTTTAAATTGTAGTATTCTTCATTGATAAGTATTTGGCACACACGAGATGGCAACTCTAATCTTTTCTACACACAGCATGGCACTGTTAAAAGTACACGGTTGTGACTGTCGTATGATTTTAATGACCTTGAATGAGCGTGCGTGGCTGACCATCGAATAATAAAACAGTGATTTATATTATTTGCATGCTATCATATTTTCGGCATTGCACAACCAAATGTACAAATGACGTCAGTAGCGCTTTAAAGCTCATTTGAATTCCGACATAACCGTTATCAAAATAAGAATGTTACCAGAAGTGGGGTTCGAACCCACGCGGACATTCGTCCATTGGAACTTAAGTCCAACGCCTTAACCACTCGGCCATCCTGGTTACCCTCTAAGCATCGTATTCGATTGTTTCATTGTTCGACTATACTTTATTCAAGGATGCTTTCAGTTTGCAATACATAGATACATGCAAGCACTTGATGCATTTCATCGAAATCAGTAATCTGGTTGACACCTGAGCTAAAATAACTAATTATGTGATTTTTTTACAAGACCAGTTTGGGGTTTATTGGAGGAAAGCATCTAAGAAAATATCATCAAATCATTGAATTGACCTATCTCTAGCGAGATAAAATAGTGTAAGGGCAGTATATCAATTTGACCAAGTCTCACGTACAATGGTTTAGTGGACTTATGAGAGATATGCGATTTCTGAATTACCAATAACTAATCTTAACTTTCATACAGCTTTTATGCCTTCGTCAATCATTTAAGACTCAGCGCCCATTTATGCTTCTCGTTTTTTTACGAAACGCCATATATATATTTACTTTTTGCACTTTAAATTGTAGTATTCTTCATTGATAAGTATTTGGCACACACGAGATGGCAACTCTAATCTTTTCTACACACAGCATGGCACTGTTAAAAGTACACGGTTGTGACTGTCGTATGATTTTAATGACCTTGAATGAGCGTGCGTGGCTGACCATCGAATAATAAAAACAGTGATTTATATTATTTGCATGCTATCATATTTTCGGCATTGCACAACCAAATGTACAAATGACGTCAGTAGCGCTTTAAAGCTCATTTGAATTCCGACATAACCGTTATCAAAATAAGAATGTTACCAGAAGTGGGGTTCGAACCCACGCGGACATTCGTCCATTGGAACTTAAGTCCAACGCCTTAACCACTCGGCCATCCTGGTTACCCTCTAAGCATCGTATTCGATTGTTTCATTGTTCGACTATACTTTATTCAAGGATGCTTTCAGTTTGCAATACATAGATACATGCAAGCACTTGATGCATTTCATCGAAATCAGTAATCTGGTTGACACCTGAGCTAAAATAACTAACTATGTTATTTTTTTTTCAAGACCAGTTTGGGGTTTATTGGAGGAAAGCATCTAAGAAAATATCATCAAATCATTGAATTGACTATCTCTAGCGAGATAAAATAGTGTAAGGGCAGTATATCAATTTGACCAAGTCTCACGTACAATGGTTTAGTGGACTTATGAGAGATATGCGATTTCTGAATTACCAATAACTAATCTTAACTTTCATACAGCTTTTATGCCTTCGTCAATCATTTAAGACTCAGCGCCCATTTATGCTTCTCGTTTTTACGAAACGCCATATATATATTTACTTTTGCACTTTAAATTGTAGTATTCTTCATTGATAAGTATTTGGCACACACGAGATGGCAACTCTAATCTTTTCTACACACAGCATGGCACTGTTAAAAGTACACGGTTGTGACTGTCGTATGATTTTAATGACCTTGAATGAGCGTGCGTGGCTGACCATCGAATAATAAAACAGTGATTTATATTATTTGCATGCTATCATATTTTCGGCATTGCACAACCAAATGTACAAATGACGTCAGTAGCGCTTTAAAGCTCATTTGATTTCCGACATAACCGTTATCAAAATAAGAATGTTACCAGAAGTGGGGTTCGAACCCACGCGGACATTCGTCCATTGGAACTTAAGTCCAACGCCTTAACCACTCGGCCATCCTGGTTACCCTCTAAGCATCGTATTCGATTGTTTCATTGTTCGACTATACTTTATTCAAGGATGCTTTCAGTTTGCAATACATAGATACATGCAAGCACTTGATGCATTTCATCGAAATCAGTAATCTGGTTGACACCTGAGCTAAAATAACTAACTATGTTATTTTTTTCCAAGACCAGTTTGGGGTTTATTGGAGGAAAGCATCTAAGAAAATATCATCAAGTCATTGAATTGACCTATCTCTAGCGAGATAAAATAGTGTAAGGGCAGTATATCAATTTGACCAAGTCTCACGTACAATGGTTTAGTGGACTTATGAGAGATATGCGATTTCTGAATTACCAATAACTAATCTTAACTTTCATACAGCTTTTATGCCTTCGTCAATCATTTAAGACTCAGCGCCCATTTATGCTTCTCGTTTTTACGAAACGCCATATATATATTTACTTTTGCACTTTAAATTGTAGTATTCTTCATTGATAAGTATTTGGCACACACGAGATGGCAACTCTAATCTTTTCTACACACAGCATGGCACTGTTAAAAGTACACGGTTGTGACTGTCGTATGATTTTAATGACCTTGAATGAGCGTGCGTGGCTGACCATCGAATAATAAAACAGTGATTTATATTATTTGCATGCTATCATATTTTCGGCATTGCACAACCAAATGTACAAATGACGTCAGTAGCGCTTTAAAGCTCATTTGAATTCCGACATAACCGTTATCAAAATAAGAATGTTACCAGAAGTGGGGTTCGAACCCACGCGGACATTCGTCCATTGGAACTTAAGTCCAACGCCTTAACCACTCGGCCCATCCTGGTTACCCTCTAAGCATCGTATTCGATTGTTTCATTGTTCGACTATACTTTATTAAGGATGCTTTCAGTTTGCAATACATAGATACATGCAAGCACTTGATGCATTTCATCGAAATCAGTAATCTGGTTGACACCTGAGCTAAAATAACTAACTATGTTATTTTTTCCAAGACCAGTTTGGGGTTTATTGGAGGAAAGCATCTAAGAAAATATCATCAAATCATTGAATTGACCTATCTCTAGCGAGATAAAATAGTGTAAGGGCAGTATATCAATTTGACCAAGTCTCACGTACAATGGTTTAGTGGACTTATGAGAGATATGCGATTTCTGAATTACCAATAACTAATCTTAACTTTCATACAGCTTTTATGCCTTCGTCAATCATTTAAGACTCAGCGCCCATTTATGCTTCTCGTTTTTACGAAACGCCATATGTATATTTAATTTTGCACTTTAAATTGTAGTATTCTTCATTGATAAGTATTTGGCACACACGAGATGGCAACTCTAATCTTTTCTACACACAGCATGGCACTGTTAAAAGTACACGGTTGTGACTGTCGTATGATTTTAATGACCTTGAATGAGCGTGCGTGGCTGACCATCGAATAATAAAACAGTGATTTATATTATTTGCATGCTATCATATTTTCGGCATTGCACAACCAAATGTACAAATGACGTCAGTAGCGCGCTTTAAAGCTCATTTGAATTCCGACATAACCGTTATCAAAATAAGAATGTTACCAGAAGTGGGGTTCGAACCCACGCGGACATTCGTCCATTGGAACTTAAGTCCAACGCCTTAACCACTCGGCCATCCTGGTTACCCTCTAAGCATCGTATTCGATTGTTTCATTGTTCGACTATACTTTATTCAAGGATGCTTTCAGTTTGCAATACATAGATACATGCAAGCACTTGATGCATTTCATCGAAATCAGTAATCTGGTTGACACCTGAGCTAAAATAACTAACTATGTTATTTTTTTCCAAGACCAGTTTGGGGTTTATTGGAGGAAAGCATCTAAGAAAATATCATCAAGTCATTGAATTGACCTATCTCTAGCGAGATAAAATAGTGTAAGGGCAGTATATCATGACCAAGTCTCACGTACAATGGTTTAGTGGACTTATGAGAGATATGCGATTTCTGAATTACCAATAAACTAATCTTAACTTTCATACAGCTTTTATGCCTTCGTCAATCATTTAAGACTCAGCGCCCATTTATGCTTCTCGTTTTTACGAAACGAAACGCCATATATATATTTACTTTTGCACTTTAAATTGTAGTATTCTTCATTGATAAGTATTTGGCACACACGAGATGGCAACTCTAATCTTTTCTACACACAGCATGGCACTGTTAAAAGTACACGGTTGTGACTGTCGTATGATTTTAATGACCTTGAATGAGCGTGCGTGGCTGACCATCGAATAATAAAACAGTGATTTATATTATTTGCATGCTATCATATTTTCGGCATTGCACAACCAAATGTACAAATGACGTCAGTAGCGCTTTAAAGCTCATTTGAATTCCGACATAACCGTTATCAAAATAAGAATGTTACCAGAAGTGGGGTTCGAACCCACGCGGACATTCGTCCATTGGAACTTAAGTCCAACGCCTTAACCACTCGGCATCCTGGTTACCCTCTAAGCATCGTATTCGATTGTTTCATTGTTCGACTATACTTTATTCAAGGATGCTTTCAGTTTGCAATACATAGATACATGCAAGCACTTGATGCATTTCATCGAAATCAGTAATCTGGTTGACACCTGAGCTAAAATAACTAACTATGTTATTTTTTCCAAGACCAGTTTGGGGTTTATTGGAGGAAAGCATCTAAGAAAATATCATCAAGTCATTGAATTGACCTATCTCTAGCGAGATAAAATAGTGTAAGGGCAGTATATCAATTTGACCAAGTCTCACGTACAATGGTTTAGTGGACTTATGAGAGATATGCGATTTCTGAATTACCAATAACTAATCTTAACTTTCATACAGCTTTTATGCCTTCGTCAATCATTTAAGACTCAGCGCCCATTTTATGCTTCTCGTTTTTACGAAACGCCATATGTATATTTACTTTTGCACTTTAAATTGTAGTATTCTTCATTGATAAGTATTTGGCACACACACGGATGGCAACTCTAATCTTTTCTACACACAGCATGGCACTGTTAAAAGTACACGGTTGTGACTGTCGTATGATTTTAATGACCTTGAATGAGCGTGCGTGGCTGACCATCGAATAATAAAACAGTGATTTATATTATTTGCATGCTATCATATTTTCGGCATTGCACAACCAAATGTACAAATGACGTCAGTAGCGCTTTAAAGCTCATTTGAATTCCGACATAACCGTTATCAAAATAAGAATGTTACCAGAAGTGGGGTTCGAACCCACGCGGACATTCGTCCATTGGAACTTAAGTCCAACGCCTTAACCACTCGGCCATCCTGGTTACCCTCTAAGCATCGTATTCGATTGTTTCATTGTTCGACTATACTTTATTCAAGGATGCTTTCAGTTTGCAATACATAGATACATGCAAGCACTTGATGCATTTCATCGAAATCAGTAATCTGGTTGACACCTGAGCTAAAATAACTAACTATGTTATTTTTTCCAAGACCAGTTTGGGGTTTATTGGAGGAAAGCATCTAAGAAAATATCATCAAGTCATTGAATTGACCTATCTCTAGCGAGATAAAATAGTGTAAGGGCAGTATATCAATTTGACCAAGTCTCACGTACAATGGTTTAGTGGACTTATGAGAGATATGCGATTTCTGAATTACCAATAACTAATCTTAACTTTCATACAGCTTTTATGCCTTCGTCAATCATTTAAGACTCAGCGCCCATTTATGCTTCTCGTTTTTACGAAACGCCATATGTATATTTTTAATTTTGCACTTTAAATTGTAGTATTCTTCATTGATAAGTATTTGGCACACACGAGATGGCAACTCTAATCTTTTTCTACACACAGCATGGCACTGTTAAAAGTACACGGTTGTGACTGTCGTTATGATTTTAATGACCTTGAATGAGCGTGCGTGGCTGACCATCGAATAATAAAACAGTGATTTATATTATTTGCATGCTATCATATTTTCGGCATTGCACAACCAAATGTACAAATGACGTCAGTAGCGCTTTAAAGCTCATTTGAATTCCGACATAACCGTTATCAAAATAAGAATGTTACCAGAAGTGGGGTTCGAACCCACGCGGACATTCGTCCATTGGAACTTAAGTCCAACGCCTTAACCACTCGGCCATCCTGGTTACCCTCTAAGCATCGTATTCGATTGTTTCATTGTTCGACTATACTTTATTCAAGGATGCTTTCAGTTTGCAATACATAGATACATGCAAGCACTTGATGCATTTCATCGAAATCAGTAATCTGGTTGACACCTGAGCTAAAATAACTAACTATGTTATTTTTTTTCAAGACCAGTTTGGGGTTTATTGGAGGAAAGCATCTAAGAAAAAATTATCATCAAGTCATTGAAATTGACCTATCTCTAGCGAGATAAAATAGTGTAAGGGCAGTATATCAATTTGACCAAGTCTCACGTACAATGGTTTAGTGGACTTATGAGAGATATGCGATTTCTGAATTACCAATAACTAATCTTAACTTTCATACAGCTTTTATGCCTTCGTCAATCATTTAAGACTCAGCGCCCATTTATGCTTCTCGTTTTTACGAAACGCCATATATATATTTAATTTTGCACTTTAAATTGTAGTATTCTTCATTGATAAGTATTTGGCACACACGAGATGGCAACTCTAATCTTTTCTACACACAGCATGGCACTGTTAAAAGTACACGGTTGTGACTGTCGTATGATTTTAATGACCTTGAATGAGCGTGCGTGGCTGACCATCGAATAATAAAACAGTGATTTATATTATTTGCATGCTATCATATTTTCGGCATTGCACAACCAAATGTACAAATGACGTCAGTAGCGCTTTAAAGCTCATTTGAATTCCGACATAACCGTTATCAAAATAAGAATGTTACCAGAAGTGGGGTTCGAACCCACGCGGACATTCGTCCATTGGAACTTAAGTCCAACGCCTTAACCACTCGGCCATCCTGGTTACCCTCTAAGCATCGTATTCGATTGTTTCATTGTTCGACTATACTTTATTCAAGGATGCTTTTCAGTTTGCAATACATAGATACATGCAAGCACTTGATGCATTTCATCGAAATCAGTAATCTGGTTGACACCTGAGCTAAAATAACTAAAAACTATGTTATTTTTTTCCAAGACCAGTTTGGGGTTTATTGGAGGAAAGCATCTAAGAAAATATCATCAAGTCATTGAATTGACCTATCTCTAGCGAGATAAAATAGTGTAAGGGCAGTATATCAATTTGACCAAGTCTCACGTACAATGGTTTAGTGGACTTATGAGAGATATGCGATTTCTGAATTACCAATAACTAATCTTAACTTTCATACAGCTTTTATGCCTTCGTCAATCATTTAAGACTCAGCGCCCATTTATGCTTCTCGTTTTTACGAAACGCCATATGTATATTTAATTTTGCACTTTTAAATTGTAGTATTCTTCATTGATAAGTATTTGGCACACACGAGATGGCAACTCTAATCTTTTCTACACACACACAGCATGGCACTGTTAAAAGTACACGGTTGTGACTGTCGTATGATTTTAATGACCTTGAATGAGCGTGCGTGGCTGACCATCGAATAATAAAAAAAACAGTGATTTATATTATTTGCATGCTATCATATTTTCGGCATTGCACAACCAAATGTACAAATGACGTCAGTAGCGCTTTAAAGCTCATTTGAATTCCGACATAACCGTTATCAAAATAAGAATGTTACCAGAAGTGGGGTTCGAACCCACGCGGACATTCGTCCATTGGAACTTAAGTCCAACGCCTTAACCACTCGGCCATCCTGGTTACCCTCTAAGCATCGTATTCGATTGTTTCATTGTTCGACTATACTTTATTCAAGGATGCTTTCAGTTTGCAATACATAGATACATGCAAGCACTTGATGCATTTCATCGAAATCAGTAATCTGGTTGACACCTGAGCTAAAATAACTAACTATGTTATTTTTTCCAAGACCAGTTTGGGGTTTATTGGAGGAAAGAAATCTAAGAAAAATATCATCAAGTCATTGAATTGACCTATCTCTAGCGAGATAAAATAGTGTAAGGGCAGTATATCAATTTGACCAAGTCTCACGTACAATGGTTTAGTGGACTTATGAGAGATATGCGATTTCTGAATTACCAATTTCGTCAATCATTTAAGACTCAGCGCCCATTTATGCTTCTCGTTTTTACGAAACGCCATATGTATATTTAATTTTGCACTTTAAAATGTAGTATTCTTCATTGATAAGTATTTGGCACACACGAGATGGCAACTCTAATCTTTTCTACACACAGCATGGCACTGTTAAAAGTACACACGTTTTGTGACTGTCGTATGATTTTAATGACCTTGAATGAGCGTGCGTGGCTGACCATCGAATAATAAAACAGTGATTTATATTATTTGCATGCTATCATATTTTCGGCATTGCACAACCAAATGTACAAATGACGTCAGTAGCGCTTTAAAGCTCATTTGAATTCCGACATAACCGTTATCAAAATAAGAATGTTACCAGAAGTGGGGTTCGAACCCACGCGGACATTCGTCCATTGGAACTTAAGTCCAACGCCTTAACCACTCGGCCAT
>CM067344.1:6558900-6673430 GCA_034190875.2 Urechis unicinctus
GAGTATTCCATGGTAGTAATAGCTTCACGTCTGTAACTTATCGTTTACCCCATGTGAGTAACGCAGTTTTACATTCATGAACATCCGCAAGAACATGCAACCCTGCTGAACAATTCTTCAATAGTCATCATATTTAGCTCTGTCGGTATTATGATGTTGGCAACATATCATGAAAAAGCTAAAGCCAAGACTGTACTCAAAACCACTCTGCCGTATTGAATTAAATTCGCACCACTTAATGTCAATATCGAAACCTCTTTATAACTAAGGACCCTCACCCTACACGCCGAACGATGTTCCTGCTAAAATGTTGCAAAATTGAACTTATATTGTGTAGTCTGTATCACCAACTTCGTCGTCCTTCAGCGTTTCCATATGCATGGTCATAACGCTACAGAATGATAAACATAAATGAATGATTTGGTTGTCCTCCCTACAGGAACAACGCGTTATGGCCAATTCTAATCCTATGAAGCATATTTCTGAAGATGAAATGCCAAATGAAATGCTATGTTGATCATTTCTGTCATGAGAGCAATTGGGACAAACCACAGCCAGCCACCGTAAACTAGTGCGATTAAATTGATATCAGCCAAGCTGTACAACCATGCGCTTATGGTAGCTAGTGAGATGCGACTGTCACTCGACTATAACCTACGTAAAAAAGTAACAACAAAAGCATGTATCGTTCTGCTGCAGCTACGCTGACGTTGCCATGAGTGGAGTTGCGTGATGATTAAGTCATAACGTTACAGTTATAAAGATGGATTAAGAGAGGTGTGCATGGTGCTCTTGTTAATGAGGTGAAGAGGGAAAGGGAGGGGGGGGGGTCGCAAGGCGATGTTGGCGATGAAATCCAATTTAATGAAGGTCTTACGCTCACTTCATACTTGCTGCCAGAGCAAGGGATCGTTTTGCAAATTATATGGTGGAACGTCGTTCTTCTGGTAATGTGATCATACCAATGGCGCCTAATTCTATTGTCCAGACGTGTGGAGCTTGTCGGAGCAAGTTGTGATTTCTGGATTATACGACTATTATATTGTATTTGTTCTGTGTTGGCATTTAGATCCACTTTAAGTGGGTCGCTTGACGCATGATTAATCACTGGGCCGTATCCTGTAAGAAGCTCATTCAATCATCAGACGTACATGGCCATTATTTGACGCATTCTCTATGGGTAAAGGCTCGGGATGATATATTGGTCTTGAGGTGCGGTTTTAGGGTGACGATAAACTGTTCATTGCTGTAACGAAATGAATGCCGAATATTAGAACGATGAAGTGTGTGTAAATGATAGTCGCTTGAACTAGCGCTTTCAGAAATTTGCGCGAAACTTTCAGTAAATCAGTATAACTCATGACAGCCATCAGTTGTCTTAGAATTCTATGAATGAAGCATGTAACGCACTAGGCCAAGTTTTCATCTTTCAGCATAAACTACTAACGCCAGAAAAAAGCCCAATCCCATTCGATATCAGCTATGCTTTAAATCACAGGTCTCTATGACTCTCAGTTCATTATGACATGTAATCCATAGTTTTGTTTGGTTTGCTTCTTTCTTAACATGGACGAAGCGATTTAGACTTGCATTGTAAATATAGTGATGTTAAAGGTGGAAGACGTAATTACCAGCAAACGTCTAAATATGGTAGTCGTTAAGGTTACCTCAGAATAGGCAGCGTTGTTAGTCAGTCAAACATATGATCGACGAGAGTGTGAATTAAAGATGAGCTAGCTCATAGCAATCGACAACATTATGTAACAAGTTTAAAAAACAGCTGATTGAGATGGATAACTTCATTTCATTAGAGATCCAATATAATTGAAATAAAACTCGAACATGTTGATGCATCAATCACTACATCGGTAATTTGGAACACTTTATACAGGATGCAACGCAATCAACCATATCCATTAAAGCAGTAATTCATGTGAAACCATACACATATATAAGTATGATTATTACATGTTGTAGTGTTTATGCAGTCAATGCATGATAATCAACATTCAGATTGCCACAGTAAATATGCCATCGCTGCAGATAAAGCCTTACAAGATATTACAATATATCATATTGATGCTGCATATGTATTGCTGCTGCAAAAATAAACCACCAATTATTTGAGCTCCTTCTACACACGCCAGTATATGCTATTATGGAAGGCAAAAGGTATTCGCAAAGGGGAGACTGTGGAACCAGTAGTCTACATAAATGCATCCTCTAGATAGTAGAAAACTTTGTGGCTCCATCCTGGCAGACATGAGAATCGTAAAGGTGAACATAGCAGTATTTAACGTAAGTTAGGTCTGTTCCGTGACTATCCACGCCTAGTTTAATGTTTGATATATGGCGCCATCAACTTGAATATCGTACAACGCCGTTGGAAAAGTAATGACGGTGAGTTTGTCTGAGCCATTAAGCATTATTCCGGAAGCATTCCAAGACGTGTTAATATAACAGCACTGATTGTAAAAGACATATTGCTGGGCAACTTTTGACTCATGATTAAATGTCACAAACGTGACAAGTCAGCTTTTTCGCTTAATGTCTTCAAAGACAAACATCGATGACTAATGGCGTAATCATTCAATCACAATGCAAGCAATATCCTGGCAATGAGTATTTTTAGAATTGTTCTTTTAGCTTAAAGTGATGCACCGCAATGGCACCAAGTTACTCACATAAATGGTTGCCACGCAATTATTTTCCCAGGTCTTACATACGGTCTGTGTGAAACCGGCCCTGACTATATGCACGAAATATTATGATTGTTGTTGATATTATCTCATATTAAACATGCATACAGATTAAACAATTATTCTAAATGCTTGCCAGTGTTTGGATAAATAGTTAACAAAACTAACCCACACGGTTAGTCTACCTGACGCCAAAATGGCGCTCCATAGAAATTGTGTTATGAAGAAGTGTCTTAAGCCTGTATATTGTTCCGGGTATAAGATACATCGCGGCGACGATAAGAGGTCCATAGTACACCAGCATACTAATTGATATGTTAACATCCAGTATTTCTCTCTATTGATTTATCGGATGCTCGTTGGATTTTTTTTCAAGTGAGCATGTGCGCAGATAGGTTTCATTGTTGTTTACAAACGTCATAAGAATGCCAATAGACTATCGCATATACACAAAAGATAAGCAGTAATTAGCAGACTGAAAAAGATCCGCAAGTACAAATAAACAGGATTCGTTATCGAATCAAATAAAACCTATATTTTTGTGAACAAATCCCGGACAAATTAGCGGGTGTGACAGACCAAGAATAACCATTCAAGCACAACCTGAGTAGGGGGTGTAAAGCATTGACATCAGGGCGACCTATCTGTTCATATAGAGAGTTAAAACATGCACTTCGCAACAAATCACTAAATGCATATTCTAGGCCACGGCAACAAAGTCAATATATCATTAAACATGTATGAACATTGATGTTGCGACGTAGTTGACAATGAGTATATCAGTCACTGCTTAACAAATATAGTCTATCTATATTATCAAAATATTTTTGACCGCGGACTAACCACATTTACAGATCGTTTATCACTAATTACAGGTTTATAACAACGGATCAAAATATTCTCAGGTGGTTCTCTG
The DNA here is from genome assembly GCA_034190875.2 of Urechis unicinctus. Taxonomy (NCBI): domain Eukaryota; kingdom Metazoa; phylum Annelida; class Polychaeta; order Xenopneusta; family Urechidae; genus Urechis; species Urechis unicinctus. The sequence continues at coordinate 6,562,516 of CM067344.1, forward strand.
GATCTTCACATACTAATGAAGCGTGTTAATTTCAGATACTGCTTGTAAAAAAATTTTATCCGCAGAAAAGGCTGAGACAACTCTACAATGCACATTCAAAATATCATCAACGAGACTCGTATATAGATGTGTCAGTTGGATTAAAAAAAAGAGTTATATAACCGCTGTAATCCTCAAATCTGTAGGGTAGAAGATATACTCTGCGTCGAACAATAAATGCATATTACTTGTAGCATACCTTTGAAGCATCCTATTACACACAGCTTTGACTTCTGCAAAGAGATAATGAAGGTAGTATTGGTGTTTAAGGTCACTTTCAACAACGAAGTGATAAAGCGACGAGGATGGATGAGGATAATTGTGATGCATGGACAGCTCCCTTTAACTGCCAGCGCCCACTTGGCACAAAACCATTGCCCAGACAGGGCTGCAAAGATCACGCTGCCTGGACTAAGGTCCAGCAAGGTACTATTGAGCTACCGGGTCGGGTGCATCCCCTTTCGGGCCGCCATTTAACGTGATCATCCGAGTCACAGGGACCCAATTGATTACAACATCCTACAATAAAGTTGGTATGCGTTGCTGCACTTTCCGATGATTAATTGAACTTCGAGAGGCAGTTTGGAACATCCGAAATGAACGAAAATTCGAAACACCCGCACCCGATAATATTTTGAACAGAAATATGAACAGCGTCTTCCCTACCGATAGTAAAGCATTGCAAAAATACCATGTTATTCTGGATTCTAAATTCGGACCCCATTCCGTTCCATGTCTAATGAGATATCGAGCATCTTGCAAGAAAAAAACAAATGGACTCAAGTTGTACGTCTTTGAGCCCAGGTCTCATTACATTCACTGCATGTCTCTCTGTAATCCATTAGGTATTCAAGTGCATGCAGCTCAGTAAACACATTCATGGATTATGTTGACTATGATCCTCACAACCAAAAGGTCTTCACACCATATTTTACTTTTGCTTTGTTGCTTATGGAATTGTTTGTCCTTCGATCCGCTTCGTATTTACCTAAGCAACTGCACTTCACGCGAGAACTCCTGTTACTTGGTGTCGAATTCTCGGTCAATAAACTTGACGCGCAACCAATATAACCCGCTTTTGACAGGGCCAGGTGGCGTAACTCATTTGGTACTGCCCGGCGCTAGATATGGCAATTCAATTTAAGGTGATTACTTAATTTCACCAATATACCCCCAACATTGTTCAGGAAGTAAACGAAACTATAGTTTGACGCGATATACGTGAGTTTTTTTTATACAATAGTTGAGGACTGCGACAAATTTAAAGCCGACCAACTAAGCTGATGACATATGTCTAATGTTAGAAACTCACGACGCATGTATCCCCATGAAGTAATAAGCATAACTTATTCTCAGCCCAAAACTCGAATATAAGGTAAATTAATCCCACACATAGGAAATGTTCCAGTCGAATGCGTTACCAAGACATGTGCATTGATAGTGTCGCCATGATGTGCCATTCATTCATTGTGCCGTCATGGTGTGCCAGTCATTGATTGTGTCGTCAAGGTGTGCTATTCCTTGACTGTGTCGTCATGGTGTGCAAGTCATTGATTGTGTCGTCAAGGTGTGCTATTACTTGACTGTGTCGTCATGGTGTGCAAGTCATTGATTGTGTCGTCATGGTGTGCCAGTCATTGATTGTGTCGTCATGGTGTGCCAGTCACTGATTGTGCCGTCAAGGTGTGCCATTCATTGATTGTGTCGTCATGGTGTGCCATTCATTGATTGTGTCGTCAAGGTGTTCTATTTCTTGACTGTGTCGTCATGGTGTGCCAGTCATTGACTAAGTCGTCAAGGTGTGCCATTTAGTGATTGTGTCGTCTTGGTGTGCCAGTCTATGATTGGGTCGTCATTGTGTTTCAATTATTGATTGTGTTATCATGGTGTGCCAATCATTCGATTTAATGATCAGTTGAATTTCATTTTATTCTTATTTATGAGCAGTTGTAGAAGCCATCCATCAGTCATACTTGTAACAGTCATGCACGTATAAAAATGATTAATTTTTGACCTGGCAGTGGATGTCGAACATAGAAATGAACTACTTAAATATAACATTATGCTCGTAATGAGAGTTTGCCTAAAGCAGTCTTTGTTAAGGCACTTTTCTATTATTGCTAACACTAAGGAATTGCACATGACGGGAAGGACGGTGCGAAAGTACATTCTGTTTAGCAATAAAGAAATATCAGTCAATTGCAAACAATTGTCGATCATTTGTTATGGTCTCCTAGGAAAGCGCAATGTGCATTGCATTATATATATTGCCTATACCGAGCGGAAGCTGCATTTATACTGTCACAATATTGCATCATTATAGACTTGACGAAGACAGAAACGAAGGGTATTACGATCACATATTTTATCATTAATCAAAACAAAATGAACAACTATCACCTGATCAATTACTCATTTTGTTTCTGAATGCAGATTGAAACCTTAGCCTCAGTTGATTAACAATCGGAATGTTGTCGTTTGTTTTTATCCAGCGGCCGATAATGTGATCACTCCAAGGGCACTAAACTCAATTTGGTGCAGGCAAATGCCATGTGTAAGCAAGAAAGCACAAAAAGCACATTTAGTTTTGTAACCGAATTACACAATAAGCTAGATTGTCCTATCACTGTCTGCAAGCGAATAGTTTGGATGTTCAGAATTCACAGCTTGCTTTCCCTCAATAGTTACTTCACTGCAAAATTTCTGTAATCTTTCTTATTATCTGTGTGTTTTATCATCCAATAAAATCGATGGAAACGCTCCATCATACGGTGCATGACGCATTGCATACTGCCTCACATTATCATCTACATAATGCACGTTAAAATGCAGAACAACTCTTAATATATTTACCTATTTTTCCCCACGTTATGCACGACAAAAAATACATAGCTTAATGCACAGTATAAATCTTAGCTTAATAGAAGGCATAATATATAGCTTAAATGCACGGCAGAGTGCATTGCTTATTGCACGACCTAATAGACCCAACCCCTTATAGTACCATATTACACTTCGCAATTTATCTCATATTGCACTATACACAGCTCCACAAGTCTTTCTGGGCGTCAAACTATTAAGGACATCGCGTCAGCACAGAATAGTGCACGAACCGATCCATCATCATAACAATGATGCTTATCTAACCATGCTGACAAGTCACTGGAATTGTATTTGTCAGAAAACAGTGGTAGCCAAGTCAATCATAACAACAGGTGACATTTATCCGCTAGCTTTCAACATCAGATGAATATTTCAAGTGGGCTTTCTTGTGATAAACAGCATCTAGTTTCCATTACATACATATACAAAAATAATGGTATGTGCCAATTTAGAGTCATTGGGGAAAATTCTAACCCGTAATATAAGCTTTCGCGTCATGTTAGGCGTCATTAGTATTGCCCGCAGTTTTGTACCGATCAAATTTAACTTCTCCCCCATCATCCAGCAAATGGCGCTCTACGTTGTGCTAGTTGTTTAGATTTGACTAACCTGTGCTGGTGAATGATATGTTATGGAGGGAAAGCGGATTCGTGTGTTCAACAAGGTTTCGCGTTGGTAACATCGTGCAAATGAACACTAACAATGCACCCCATATCGATGCTAAATAAAGCAACGCATCTGGCTTCCTTGGACAATAGAACTGTTTTATTAGTTGCCGAAAAATAAACAGATGTTCTGTTGAATACGCTGCAATCAGCGGTTAAGAGTTTTTTTCAAAGCCATTGTGTAAATACAACTATGTGGCACACTGATGAAAGCTTGACAAAATAAGATAAGCGACAATGGTGCCTGCTGAATATAGCATTTCCTTTCGCGATGGACTGTGTGTGGCTTTCACTAACTTCATTAGCAATTACAGCAACCACGTTCTTCACTTGGTCCGGGATGCAGATTTATAAGAGTCGTCTATATTATAGCCGGGAATGTAAAGCAGTGAAGAATTCAATGTTATAAGCGCACTGCTTTGTCTAAACATCAAAAGTCGTTAAAAGCAGCAAATGTTGCATTGTGAAAATACACAATTTCTTCGGGAACGTGCTTTGAATAGATCTTTCCCATTCATGCGATTAGTTTTTAACCAAGTTTCTGTTGACACCAAAGCTTTGTGCTGCTCTCTATCGCAGACTCGTCTTTTTTTTGGTAATGTAATCACAACAAGGGCGCCTTATCCGCTTGTCTAGACGTGAGGAGCCTGTTGAAGTAAGAAGTTCGTGCTGCATTCATTAGACCTTAGACCTTTACATTCATTAGAACTAAGAGCAAGGTCACATGGCGCATCAAATATCAGTGGCGCTTTTCCTTTAAGAAGCAGATGCAATCTTAAATTGTACATACACACTGTTTGATAGTGTTTAAATGAGGGTCGCTCCAACCAACACTTTACGATAATTGCAGAAATCCGCTGTTATTCAATTAATCAAATGAAACATGCATATAATGCTCTCGACAAAGTTTCTATCCTTCTTCATAAAGCATTGAAGGCGGAAAAACAAAGATGAGCTATAGAGTTGAGTCTATTCACGTGAGATAGTGCGATTAGCAACAACAGGCGATAGGGAAGTATCATCAACCATGATCAACATCATCTGTAGCTGTGTAACAATTGCTTAATACTTCTCAAGTGTAACAAACATGCCATGTAATCGTTCCAAAATCGACCTGCTATTATGCATATCAGGGATTGGCAGCCGTCTTCGGTAGTTTATCATTAGGATGGTTTACGGGCTTTGTGAAATGCCTTTCGATGGTATTCTTAGTTATCACCTGTGATTTATAGAAATTAAATAGCAAGTTCCCATTTCAGGTGCTTACAACACCATTTGCCGAAATATTGCATGTGTGGCGTTAGGAGGTAGTGGTAGTAAAAATATGCATATATATATATATATATATATATATATATATATATATATATATATATATATATATATATATATATATATATATATATATATATATATATATATATATATATATATATATATATATATATCTACTATATATTCTATCTCTATATATATCTAGATCATCTATCTAGATCTCTCTATATATATCTATATCTCTCTCTATAGAGACATAGATATCTATATCTATCTACATGTATATATTTATCTTTCTCTATATTTATTTCTTTATACCTGTATTTATATATTTATATTCATATATAATATAATATATATAAATGTTCTCGTTATATATATATATACATTATATATATACCTCCCTATATATATATATAAATGTGATTATATATATCCGTATATATATAAAATATATATATATATTTAAATACTTTATATATATATATATATATCCCTAAATATATATATGTTTATATATCTGTATATATATATTGATAAATATATATATCTATAAATATATATTTATATATACGAATATATTCATATATATTAATATTGATTTTAATTGTTTTATTAAATTTTTATATTTTTTGTAACAAAAAGGGTGTTTCAAAATAGTTTTAGGAACACGTAAACAAACGACTATTTTGGAACATAGCAAAAAACCAACCATTTGGGGACATATCAATAAAACCAACCATGTTTCTCATCTAATCAAAAGACATTCTCGACCAGCACGCCATTTTGTCTGTCAAAAAAAGAGGAACTTTACGAATTATTCAAGTGGGCTAAGCATTTCGGTTTGTCCAGATGAAAATATATCTTTCTCTAGCTCAATGGAAAACGTCAAAACCAAATATATTTGTTTTATATTCCCTCTATCGAATGTCACATGGATAGAATATATTCATGAAGGAAATAATTCTGAACAATATACCAGAAGTTGGGATAATGATATATCGAATAATAACGAGAAACAAGCAGTTAGAGTCGTAGTACCAAAAAGGTCGTCGGTCCAATATATAAAAATTTTCAAACGACCATAACCAGTTCCTGCGCGATGCTTTAGTTAAAACATTGTAATGGATAAAAGTAAACGGAGATAATGTAGAGTGTAACATCACTTTTAAATAAACAATTGTACAATAAAGAACTCAGAAAGGTATTGACGTTTGTGGAACTCACTTTGTGTGCCAAAAAGTGACTGTGTTCCAAAAATGTTGGTCGATATTCGCAAAAAGGTTGCATTCGTATAAATATGTGTAAAAATATATATTTATATATATATAAATATAAATATATATATATATATTTATATATGTATATATATATATATATATTTATATATATAAATATATGTAAATATATATGTATGTATATATATATATATATATATATATATATATATATATATATATATATATATATATATGTATATATATATATATATATATATATATATATATATATATGTATAACTAAACGAGAATATGAGGTCTTGATAATTGTTTGAAAATAAATGAAGACCTAATTTAACTGTATTTACCTCTTGCGAATGATCGAGTTCAACATTCAAAGACACCGATTATCGTCGACGCATCTTTCACAATATATCCTGGACGTACATAATTCGTGATGCTGCTTTTATGTGTAAGATTATCTTAACCTGTCCTTCTCCTATGTATTCACTTCGAGTTGTTTGCCTATACAGTCTTGAAAAACAGTAAACCATTTGAAACAAAGCAGGAAAAAATTGTTCTTCATGTTACAAATGTAAGTATAATTAAAAAAGCACTAAATTACCATGCCCGTCTAAAGTGCAGTAAATATTGCAGAATTCTATCAGGTCGTGATAATTGTTTAAACATAAGCAAAGACCTAATAAGACTGTGTTTAACTCGTGCTAATAATAAAGTGATTGATCTCGCAACCAAATCCTGGCTGTTGAAGACTATGTGCTGTTCGTAGCACCATTGGGGAAAGTTGTGGCTGCGTCAGCAGCAGAATCAGACATTTTTGACAACGGACGATGACCTTTGTTCACTATGCTACAATAGACCAGAATAAACACCTTCACTATGCTATTCAACGGCGTGTGAGTATGATAATTATGACATGAAGCTATTATCAGTCAGCCACAAGCTTATAACTCACGTTCCAAGTTCGCGTTCAAATGTTTATTTCTTTACATTGACCATTGAAAGCGCACGTAGCATGTTATATCTAATGACATTCTATTGATTTGTCATAACAAGACTGTACTTCCCAATCTTGTGAGGAAAATATTGCCGAAATCTACCTATTCAAGCTAATCTTTTGTGGATTGATTGAGGTTTTTCACCATCGCATCGCCAGTTCGATTGTAATCACAACCAATAGCCTACGTGCAATGATACTAGACAATGAATGGCAATTAACAAATGCCCCTCGTCTGCTGCATTAAAGGTCACATAACGACTGTGATGGATGAGGTTAATTGCTGCGACTGGTTATCCTTTTAGCGTCGTCGTCAGTTACGATCAAGCCCATTAGTAAAAATCCCATTTCTCAGCAATGCTGGTAGAGGCGGGAGTTAGCCGTGGCCCTGTTGTGCCGGTTGACATCTGAATGAACTTGGCCACCATTCGCTTCGAGATTTGCTCGTAACGGTCGTAATTCATTGTGTACAGGTTATGTAGACTATCCCAGTGGCAAATTGAAAGTAAACCAACTGGGTTTAAGACATGAACTCAGTGTCGTGCTTTCTGTAGATGTTGTAATTTTGTGCATTCGTTTGGTTGCGTACAATTGTTCTATACAGGTAATGATGAGTTCACATCAATGGCAGTAAGTGTTAAACTAACCACGTCTAGCACGCGCTCTTACAAACATATTTCATGTATAGAATACTTATGTTTTCTTCCAACAGTTGCGCTATGAACGAAATAGGACTGATGTTACAAGGTTGATCACGTGACGAACAATAATATTTGCGAATGCACAAATCCATGGATTTTGATTCCTCATAATACATTCAAATGATATTAATTTGTTGATTTCAAACGGGTACACAGTTTTGACAATCTGGTTATCACCTACACGTTGAGCGAGACATCCATTCTCTGCATGTAATGTGTAGGATAAGTGGTGACTCAATATTTGAGTATGTTTTGCAAATTGGATTGATATTTATTATCTGAGCATTCAATGATAGGTTGTTTGACTAATTCTGGGTGTAGAGGATGTGTTCTCTGGGTTAGAGTGACAATATTGATGACTTTATTTGCCTCCTCATTAGATTTAAAGCAGACTGTCTTATAGTACCCCATGTTGTGATATCTCACCTCGCACCACATTCCAGTGTATTCAAGTCACGTCCTCTTTAGTGATCAACCTTAACTGAAGAGTTATGTTTATGTCTTGGTCGATCAACTTTATTTCAGGATCGTTAGCCACAAATACTGTTCACGAAAAGCATTTGAAGTTAGTATGCACTAGTCCAATACATTGCGTACTTTATGGGGCGACGATGTGTCAATATTAAACATTTCTGAATATCTCCACTGTAATCAAAAGATTTCATGTAGATATAATCCGACCACTTCTCTATTACATTTTTATAACGTGCTGTCGAGTAAGTGATGTGTCAGCGGGATAGTGAAGATAAAGGGTCTGATCAACATTACACTGAAAACATATATTGTTTGTGCAGCCTACCATACTCGTTCTGACCATAAAATAGATGCACCTAACTCGCAAACAAGCACCCCATTGAACGGGTACTCAATAGCAGACACACAATTGAATGAATGGGACTCACCAGTATACACGATTCCTAGCAAAATAGTACTACCTGCAAAATCCTACCACGTTTCTGGTTCGCCAGAGAAAATACCACATAGGAACCCCCAGGCACACTCGCATCCGAAATGAAGAAGAGACGTACACCCCAACGCCACAAACCTAACAGTACTTTGTACACAACCGGGAGCTCCCCGACAGCCTAATGGAAGGCATCCAGGCCGGCAAGATTGGAGAAAGAGAAGCTCGAATGACATAGGCACAAAAACCTTTGCCAAGATCAACCAAGGCGAGATCGAAAAAGTGGTCAGTGAAGACAAGGTATATCAAGCATTCTACGACCCGGCCCACAAATACACACCCTATTTGTTTCTGTACCAGGAAGAGTGCGATGTTCTTGCTTCCATCCGAGGTACCACCGTAGTGCACCTTGTCATTTTTCCGCGCCAGGTCCGCAAGCTGTACCAACTGATTTTGCACCATCCCTTTTGCAGGAGATACATAGACGATACAGTAGAGATCTCCACGACAAACAACAGGATGGGCCGGATGTGTTGCATCCTAACCACACCAAAAGGTTGGTATACCAGAAGACGAACGACACCACGACTGCAGCGAATCCTGCGGCGAAGAAGAGTCATACTCTTTTCTAGCCATGCAGACCATACTCTTTGGCAACACAGATCCCTTTTGCAAATGTGGCGTCTTCGACCACTGTAGTAAGAGCACTCGCTGGGTAATACATTCACTCGACTACGAACGGGAAGAACCCGCACCACCACGCGAAAAACAAGACTTCAGAACAATCCAACTGCCAGAGAAACTACTCCACAACGATGCAATTTTGAATATAGAGAACAAAAACAATAGCTGTTTTATGTGGTGTATACGCTATGCAATTGCAACCAGGGTCTGCACTTGCAAAAGAGGAAAGGATTGTTTGTGGCATAGGATATATAAACAAAAGGAATGTGCCGCTCGCCAGTCACAACCCCAAAAAAAGGATACAGAGACAGAACTGGACAGGCCACTAAAGAGATGCTAGCAGAGGGCAAAGAAAGAAAAAAGCAAGACTAGAGCCTACTCCATATACAAGGGCGCAAATTTCTGCTACCCTTTTTTTGGCTACCTCTTTTCGCCATCCGGCCTAGCGAGTCCTCCAGACCAATCTCCAACCAGCCTCCTCCAAAGCATCCAACACGATGCCAGCCAACCTGCTAACCACCCACCAACCAAACTACCAGACAACCCGCCAGCCCACTGCCAGCCAACCAGGAAGCAATCCGACAGCCAACCAGGAAGCAATCTGACAACCACGCCAGGAAGCAAGCCGACAGCCAAGCCAGGAAGCAAGCTGACAGCCAAGTCAGGAAACAAACCACCTCCTCCAGGACTGCCAACTAGCCGCCAACCAACCTCCTCCATGACTGCCAGCCAAGCCGTGAACCACCTCCTCCAAGACTGCCAGCCAACCGGCAACCAACCTCCTCCAGAGGCCGCCAGCCACCAATTCTCCCCCGCAAGTCCCCACCAGGTAGCCGAAAAATAGCCCTCCAATAGCCAAGCAATCTATTTGTCTCTACAAAGTCTCTCCCAATGGAACCCCAAGCAATCTATCTCCTATTCCATGCAGAAAGGGTCCCGATATGGGGTAGGCTTTGGGGCTGGTTCTTGTTTTGGTAGGAAATTTGATGCGGCTTCCATGTGGCTTTTTTTGATTTTCCAGACCTTCCATGCAAGAAATGCGGCAAATCCTACATATCCCGCCCTTTGCATTCTTGTCTAAAACGACGCTAGGTCCGCAATGCTTCCTAGATTGGTTCCGACCTATTCTATATCGTCTTCTATTCCCTCCTCCACGTCTGCCACAAAGGCGTCCATCTTTCTCTCCAACCCATCCACCTTTCTTTCCACCCGCTGCAGAGTATAGAACGAATCGTATAGACTGGGCCCCCCACCAGCTCCCATCTTGGAGGGCCTAGGATCCTTCTCTGGCCCACCAGAGATGACCCGTCCCAGCCCCGGTCCCTCTACCAGTCTAGCGAACTATCTCGTGGTTGGCTTTTGGTGGTAGTACTATTTTGCCAGGCATCGTTTATACTGGTGTTCCATTTATTCAATTGTGTGTCTGCTATGGGGTTGGAGTACACGTTCGATGGGGTTGCTTGTTTGCGAGTTGGGTAGTCGGGTTTGTTGGCTTGGGTGGGCGAGAAGTCCGGTGGTTGGATGTAGACCTAGGTTGGAGCGGCTGGTTCGTGGACAAACATGTGTACAAGAATGTATCCCGGTCCATGTATGCATACCACGACCTGCCTTTCCTTGTATGCCTGTGTGTGTGTATATAGGTGGCTCTATTTCTGCATCGATTTCTATATGTGCATCTGGAAATGGGGGATTCCCTGTGGCGGTGGGGCTCTGGGGATTCGCCTGTTGGCTGACTGGTGCTGTATATATGTATGTGACTGGCGGTGGTATATGCATGGGTGGTACTGCTGCGCCCGGATGACGTTGGGGATTCCGTGTTGGCTATATATTTTGTGGACCTGTAGAAAGCTCAGATAGGGCCAGAACCCTCTCCTAGGTGTGTGTGTCCTGAACCGTCCCCCGCTGCGCCAAAACCGTCACTTTCTATACTACTCAAAGGTCTGAAACTCACACTACACACAGAGAAAACAAACAAAAACACACGCCTCTATTCACGAGATGTAAAGTGGTTGGTAGGGCAGGACCATGATAGACGCTGCTGTGATCGCGCTGTTGACGATAGTTTGTGTTCTGTTAGTGTTACTGCTCACCTCATTATTATTTGTGGAAAAAAAGAGGTTGTTGAATTTAGAACAAAATAGCAATGGCATGACACAGGCATGTTGATAGTCAGCGGCTCTGTGGTGATCGCTTCCCTAATTGTTATACACGGCAATGGTCAGGCGGTGCTACCGTGATATAAACAAAAGCCCTTGAGAATACGGTGCTGACGTCACTGCGATTGTTGAGAGCAGGAAAACGCTAACCACAACAATATGAATTAATGTCAACGAAATCGATTGCCCATTCTCGATCGTTAATGTCCGTGTTGTAGATTGTGATATTAGATTGTCAACGACCTTCTAGAGCGAGGGAACTGGACGTGGGTAGAATTTAACATTTGTTGGCCTACCAGAGACATGTGACGATCTCGAGCATAGAGTTTATAGCTTCGCGAAGCTGTGTGGGGATAATGAATTACATGACACACACCGCCGTCAACAGGCGACGATACTATGAACTCAACAAAAGCACACGGGATTGTTGATCCAACGTCTCGGGTTCGACGTCTATTGAAGACATGGAGTCATCTGATTGGCCGAGGCTTCTACGGCTTTGACAAAGCAACGCACACGGCCTGACCGGTAGTCTAATAACATGGTTAAGTGTTTCGATGGGAGGAAGTAATAAATGAGTGTAGGTTTAATCTATCAATGTATGACCACAGAAACTGTGTTTGCCACGCCCTTAATAAAGGGGATAACTGTAATACACAGCCTCATGCCGTGGTATTCAAGCCATTTGTTTTCATGAAGTGTATGGCTATGAATGGTAATCACTTTATTTTTGCCAAGGCATATTATACACGCATTTATATCTGTCCATGTTTTTCGTGCAACTAGCTACAAATAAGCATATCCTCGCTAAGTTAGCTTGATTAGTGATTTAATGTAATGGCACTTAATTGTTTATAAACGTTTTTGTTGTATATCGTTCACCGTGTATGAATGAAAAACACGAAGACGTGGTATGAATAATGTGCATTTTTTAGGTAATTATATATTAATATCGTCACTGCATGGTGCAGCGAACCGACATAGAAGGTCCCGTATCGGGATAGCATTCGCCGAACAATATTTATCAGCCTGTCATGAGTGCTCAAGTGAGCACAACTAACTAAGGGTTTTCTTGCACTGCGATCCATCATGGCCAATAAAAGTAGTTCTGTCCCGCGCAAACCGGGAGTTAATGGGCTGTCGTTTTCATTACTAATTCATCATTCATCCTCACCAACGGCTATTCCAGACATATTGATGGATGAGCTACTCTATTACATTGATAAAACGATACGCATTTAGCCGATTAGGTATTTGTTTAGGAAACCGTAGGTGTGGAAAATATGTATTACTCTCATTGTTCATGAAGAATATAGTTTGCTCACATAAAACAATCATCATTACCCGTTATCTTGCTATGACGAACATGAATTTGCATACGGACGTTATCGCACTTAAAACTGATCTTGCTTAGGGCGTATCCTGTCCCGTAAACAAAGACAATCAAAACATACCCGTCAGTGATATTATAGCAAGTACAAATATACGGCCTCTGGGATTGTTTTAACCCTCCATGTTGGTCAAAGGCTAATAATCCTCTAATAGAAAACAAATGTTTCGTGATGCCGGCATATAAAGCACATCCCCACATACACCTTATCTTTCTTTATTGCGCGCATTATTTTTTTCACGGGCATTAATGTTGCAACATCATAATTTGTCCCGTGTATAGAATTTCTCAGATAGTACCCACTTGTTACCATATACCGACACAGGACACATTGAATAAACGTCGTATACTACTGCATTTCGTTCAACATGCTCATATATTATATATATATATATATATATATATATATATATATATATATATATATATATATATATATATATATATATATATATATATATATATATATATATATATATATATATATATATATACTTACAATTGCAACCATTTTCGACAATATCGACAAAACCGACCATTTTGGGTCACTCGATTATTTCGCTTTTTGGAGCTCAAATTATGTGATATCACGGATGCAAATCATTATACATCTGCCTTGTACAGCTTTCAGTTAATATCTTCATTCAAAACTTATTTTAGAAGATTATAAAAATCCTAGGCCAAAATGGTTGTACCAAAATAGTCATGATAGTTTTGTCATGCAAAAAACCAGCCATTTTGGAACTTTTTTATAAAACCAACCATTTTGGCCTTTTTATATAACCAACCATTTTGACCATTTTACATATTTACCCATATTGGCGATTAGAATAAACAAATGAGCCGACCAGCCCTTTTTTGCCTTCCGATATTACCAACATTTATTATCCCAACCAACCTACTACTGACAGACCATCGTTTATACAACCTTGGGTTACAAAGCTTAGAAGGTCAATGAAACCATAAACGACTTAAATTAAATTCCTACACACAAGCTTGCACAAAGTATTGCTCGTTTTTAGGTCTTTCGGTAACCGAAAGAAACTTTTTTCGATTTCTCATTATTTAAACATAATTCGAACTGTACATTCACAATATTCAACGAGCCATGAAGAAAAAAGTGAAGCTAAATTATCGGCGCGATTCCACGAAATGCTGACGCAATGTCTTGCTCCGAAAAGTTCCGAACCTTGCCGAGCGGCAGGTGTACCGGTCGAACGGAGAAAATATGCATTAAAGTCACCTATTTTAAGGAAGGGAGTTCTTCAACGTACCCGTTATTAATTTGGTTACAAGTTTATACTTAGGTACTGCGAGTTTTAACAAGAATTAGTGATACCTAACATTCTGAAGATTGTCGTCTCTAATATTGGAGCACGGACGATTCCAAGTCAAAAATGCACGTAGGTCATATATTTTAACGTATTTATATTCTGATTCATGGATAATTAAACTGCCATCATTGAAGTAATTGTAACTATTATACATTTCGATTGCTCTGGGCAGATAAATGTTATTTAACCACTCTGAACACTGTAATCTGTCTGTCAACGATGTCGGACAACATCCCTCGTCCCTTGAATCGGGAGAGTCCAAAGAGCTGTCACTATTTATCTCCGTGCGACATGGCGACAGTTTTGCCGCACATGGCAAAAGTTGCAAAATCCGCTTAGATTTGGTGCAACAAAACAACAAGGTGTAATATTAAATCAGTTCCAATTAAATGAAAGAAGAAGTGTTTATATATAGTAAATGAAAGGCGAATAAGATATGGTAATTTGAGAGAAAATGACTTTCGACTGAAGCTATTTGGGTGTTTCCCAAATCGGTTGCGTTGACAGGCTTCTGTGAAGTTCTGATCAGCTAGCTAGCTATACACTGAATGACACGGACCAGTGGAGGCAGCATCACATAGCGTTATGAACCCATTCCTCGCTCTTATATTATATGGTTCAATAATTTATTTTCGTATTGTTAAATATTAACTGCAATAATGCAAACCAGCCGAGAAGTTTAGGCAACAGGACATAAAGTATGTGCATGTCATATAATGATGTCTCCAATTGCATATGTTCATGCATCTATTTACAATTTGCTTCATCAAGTGTCAAACTGACCTCCAATTGATTAATTGTGCATTCTTTATTACATGTTTTATCTGTTCATGAAAGAGCATCATTGTCTTGCCTTACATTATATTTATTTTGAGAATTTAACTAAATCTCATCTTTTAGTGTGAACGATATAAATCCCCTCAGGACACCATGATTAAAACATGGATTAAACAATCTTTAAGCTTTAAATATATCACCTTTATTCAGTTTGCCACATAATAACATGTAGTTTCAAAATGAAAACAAAACAGCAGCATCTGCAGGCAATGTGCTGAAGGATTTCTTACGGTCAGGAGTAGGCAGAGGATGAATTTAATTTGTTGATGATTAAACTTTGATTGCTGTTCACTTGCCTATCTAGGGTCACTTAAATTCTACAAAACATGTATCCACAATAAAGGCATTCAGAGTTGATTCAGCTGAATAAATTGACTTAATGGACTGAATGTATTGACCTCATAAGGGTTAACAATATATGGAAATCAATTATCAGGATATCATTATCAAGCAAAGCATATCTACAGATAAATTTGAACATGATCAGCAGGAACTTTGACAACAGCATCTTATGTTGCACTATCAGTAATAAACTTTCAATAGGGCCAGTCTTGGTGGGTTTCCATTAGGACACAATTAGTGAATCCATACAACAGCTTGTCCATATGATTCAGCTAAAGATGATTCTCCTGCTGTGCCCCAGCTATAGTTGCACATTCTGTTAAACACACAAAGTTAACTTGTCAAACTGCCAATCAGTCTTATATCATAAGAACTAAAGGAAGTCTATGTAAAACATTACACAACATTAATTCTTACCAACCTGATAAGGTTGAATATCAATGCAACATGTCACATGAATCAATCTCTTGTAATTAAGTAAAGGAAGTAAAAAGTAATCCCTCTCGTGTGGCAGAAACTGAATCTACATTTGAATATAAACTAATAGAATATTGGTAAAACACATCGTAAGCCTGATATTATCAATATGCACTGCAATTATATAACCAATAATAAACCGCCCACCCATCAATAATTAATGTTACCTTCATTCAGTGACCACTGATGGCAACTTTAACATTCTCTTTCTGGGTATCCAGATAACAGGCATTGACTAGTGACCACCAGGAAGGTTGCTATGGAGCTTAGCATTGATAAATATACTAGAATTCAATGCTTGACTGCTCCCCTGGGTTGGCTATGGTGCACTTCCTTCTGTCACTTAATAAAATGGTGTCTCATCCACATAAGCCAGCTCTCTTCACCCTTAACCCGAGGTCACATTTACAATTGTACACATCTGAAAATCAGTATATAGTGAATATGAGGACATACATATCTGATGTTCATCTGGAGTTGATTATGTGACAAAGCCAGATGTTCAGAATAAGTCTACAGCCCAGAGAGCTTAGTTCATTCATCAGTAACAGGGCTGGAACTTAACTAAAATGGCCACCCGTCCTGACCTGTCCTGGTGACAGGTGGCCATTTTACATGTTAACTGGCCTCAAGAAATACTACCCCTCCAAACAAAAATGATGCCATGTTAGAACCCCAGGTCGGTGACATACTGGGCTAGTGACAAGAACCCCAGGTCAGTGTAACGACTGGCTGGTAATAAAAAGAACCCCAGGTCTGTGTCATGCTGGGCTGGCGATGAGGAGGTGATATGAATTGCAGATAAATACAGAGCAGATTAAGTATACAACAATGAGACACGATACACAGGTGCATACATCATAACTGCAAGACCATCAATCAGGACCAGGTGGAGCTTAACAGTCATACTGGATAAACAGAACTTCTGATAAAAAACTTCTACATTAACAGATTGTTGAAGCCATACCCCACACACAACAAATACAGATAATACTCATTGTTTCGGTCATTTTGGTCATTCTGATGGTTTTAACAAAAATTACATTTAGACATAATGTCTTTTTAAGCCCAAGTGATTGATATATCTCAACGGAATATGATAAACAAGAGACGCCAAAACATTGATGAAGCCACAACATTGATGAAGCCACAACATTGACGAAGTCACGAAATTGGTGAAGCCACAGTATTGTTGAAGCCACAATATTGGTGAAGCCACAATATTGATGAAGTTTTGATATTGCTGAAGCCACAATATTGGTGAAGCCACTGGTAAAGCCAAAATATTTGTAAAGCCACAACACTGGTGACGCGACAACATTGGTGAAGCCAAAATTTGGATGAGGGATAACATTGATGAAGCTACAACATTGGTGAAGCCAAAATATTGATGAAGCCACAACACTGGTGAAGCCACAAAATTGGTGAAGTCACAATATTGATGAAGCCACAATATTGGTGAAACCACAACACTGGTAAAGCCACAACATTGGTGAAGCCAAAATATTGATGAACCCACATTATTGGAAAAGGAACAGAATAGATGAAGCCACAATACTGATGAAGTCAAAATATTGATGAAGCCAAAGAATGGGTGAAGCCACAATATTGATGAAGTCAAAATATTGATGCAGCCACAACATTGGTAACTCCTCAACACTTGTAAAGCCAAATATTGATGAAGCCACAGTATTGGGGAAGCCACAGTATAGGTAAAGGCCACAATATTGATGAAGCCACAGTATTAGTGAAGCCACAATATTGGTGAAGCCACAATATTGATTTCACAATATTGATGAAGCCACAATATCATTAAATCCACAACACTGATGAAGCCGCAACAATGTTGAAGCCGAAATATTAATGAAGCCACAGTATTGGTGAAGCAACAACATTAGTGAAAACACAACACTGGTGAAGCCACATTGGTGATGCCACAGTATTTGCGAAGCCACAATAATGGTAAAGCCACAACACTGGTGAAGCCACAACATTGGTGAAGCCAAAATATTGATGAAGCCACAGTATTGGTGAAGCCACAACATTGGTGAAAACACAACACTGGTGAAGCCACAACATTGGTGATGCCACAGTATTTGTGAAGCCTCAATATTGGTAAAGCCACAACACTGGTGAAGCCACAACACTGGTGAAGCCAAAATATTGATGAAGCCACAGAATTGGTGAAGCCACAACATTGGTGAAAACACAACACTAGTGAAGCCACAACATTGGTGATGCCACAGTATTTGTGAAGCCTCAATATTGGTAAAGCCACAACACTGGTTAAGTCACAACATTGGTGAAACTACAATATTGATGAAGCCACAATATTGGTGAAGCCACAATATTTTAAAGCCACAAAACTGATGAAACCACAGTATTGATGAAGTTGTGAATTTACCATTAACATAAAATTTGTTTTCATTGTGGCTAAGCACATGGACCTTAATATTGCACATGCAACTCATTATGTAGAATAGTGAGGAGGTCATGTGGCTTCATCTACATTACTGTCAGTAATGTAGATGAAGCCACATGACCTCCTCACTATTCTTATCTTTAACTATTCATTTATATCAAATCACCAAATGTCATGAAATGAAAAGACTAAAGAATATTTCTCTTCACTTAGCAAGAGCCTAGTGGCCCTACAGCAAGACACGGCTCCATTTGATATGAGGAGGTGTCTTGCAGAGATAGATGAGCATAATTGAGATGTTTGGACAACAGATACTGCTGCCCATCTTGAAAAATTAAATTTCCTAAATTGGGCAGATTAACCAACACAGAGGATATTAATCTCCAATATGATTCAATTGAGATACTGGGTACATAATATTAAACCCAGAACAGGAGTAAATCACTCAGGAACAAAAGGTCACGCAGCGCTGATATTTACTTTGTAAGTGATCATCAATATAAGAGTGGTTCATGTTTAATTTGAGACAGGTATTCCCTATTTGGTTAACATAGCTAAGAAATATTTTTTCAATAACGTCACAATCAATATATGAGTGACTTGCATTATTAAGAAAATGTGACACCAAATGTTTACAAGCAGACAGATTGACAGGGCAAAACTGTACTGTGTCATGTGTGATTTGGGATTTCAGATATGCTTAATACCCCTATCAACACTAGATCAGATGCACAGCTTTTAAGACTAACTGACAGATGACCATGGCATTTATAGCTTATACATGACATATTCAAATGATGTGATTGTACTATTGAACATTGAACATTTGACAACAATTTTACTACCAATATTGATGTGGCAGATACCCTGACAAAAAAGAGGCTCTGGACTTCAAAAACCCACCTAGGTTATAATTATTTGGCAAGCCACTGTTGAACTTAGCTGGCAGCTAAAACTAGCACAGTTTGTTTTGGATAGCTATTATTAAGATACAGATAGGATCATTCTCCTGACTTATTGATAACAAAAGTTGTGACTATCATATAACACATAATCAAACTTATAGGAATGTAATAAAGAATTCATGTATTAGTGTATTACAATGATACATAATATTAGCAGATCATGCTATTTCCAAGTCCAATAAAAGTACTTTAGAAGGTAGGTTAAAGGTCACATTACTGATGCAAGTAAGTATATTATTCAAGAATGTTGAAAGCAAATTATCAATCTTCAACCTTTGAAAAAACATTGAAAGAGTAACCCCACCCCACTAACGCACTACCACCAGAGGAGTTATAACTTATATGGTGTACTACGACACTAGGCTAGGGGTGGCTAGTGTCATAGTCCACCATACAACATTGTTAGTTACAGGGCATAAAGTCTGAAGTCTGTTTGGGTTATTGTGATACCGGAGCGGATTAGGCAATGTTTACATCTGACAGATGACAGCAAAAGCCGTAGGCAATAGTCGAAACGGTTTAATGAACGTTAGGAAACACATTTAAAAAAAATCATTGGTAATCGATAGATCTATCCAACCAAACTGCAGGCATCTAGTCACATTAACATGGTATCTGGGTATTGTTGGCTCTTGGAATGGTGTTCGTGATCGGAAAGTGTGAGTGTGAACGGTAGAGCCCACGTGCGAACTGCCCGTACATGAAATTTCTTTCCGCAACAATAACGTTCATTGTTATATGAATGATATTCAATCTATAAACGTTAGAATCATACTGACCGAGCGAGAATCACATGGAAACAGTGCGTGTAAAATTGTCATGGCTGACTGATCGTCTTCTTTATGTTCCCTCATGTACCGGAAATTCCACGAGGTATGTCAGGCTGGAATAGTTACAATCTCAAAATATGCCTTCAGATTGATCCCGCGGGTGCGTTAGTGGGAACATTTGGATTTTACGACACGAGCAAACTGATAACACAGAACAATCTTTTTAATTAATCACTTCATAAAAACAATTCGTTGATACCATATGCTTTCATTGATTACTCGAAACTTTACACATCATAGATCGAAAAAACCGGTATTTCATTTCAGTGAGATTCTCAAAACATTCTAAATGCTGATCTGCTTCTAGAATTTCCAGCTTAAGTACTACATTTGTTCTTATTAATCTAAATTAAACATTATCAGACGGATATGTACTGAGAAAAAAACACCCAAAATGAGTTGACAAAGACTTACAACCACGGATTTCCCTGTAAAATCGCCATTTTTTTTATATCCGTCCGTAAAGATATTTGAGCGTGTGCCGCCCGTTATTCTTTAATCTGCTGATTTATATATTCATTCAAAATTTGTATGTTTTTCATTTCAAGCGATAATTAAAAACAAAGAATTGTTCATTGAAGTTAAAAGTCACACAAATCATGAATATAAGTTTGGAGCAAATATACATCGAACAAAGCCATATAATGACCGATTATTCAACATGGCCAAAATGGTCGTTTTAGCCAAAATGTAAATTCAGGCAAATGCATTTAACGCCAAGAAAAGTGGATAGTTATCCCGAATAATAAGATTCCAACCTTAGGAGGAGTAGAAGCAAATAAAGTTACGATTTTGTGGGGAAGCGCAGTTGTGTAAGCCTATGGGATGACGCTGACTATTTTGGCCCCATGATCATCGGCCAAAATGTAAGTATGGGCCAAGATGGTTGGTGAATTGTACCAAAATTGTCGGACTTGTATAAATATATATATATATATATATATATATATATATATATATATATATATATATATATATATCTATATATATATATATATATATATATATATATATATATATATATATATATATATATATATATACCTATATACATCTTTATTTTTTATCTACATATATATATATTATTATATATATATAAGTATATATATATATATATACGTATGCATGTATATATATGGATGTATATATCTATATATATTTACATATATTCATATAATTGAATATACATATCTATTTATATATATAGGCATACATATATGAATATGTGTATAAAGAAATATGTATATATATATATATATTTATATAAATATAAATATATGCATACATATATATATATATATATATATATATATATATATATATATATATATATATATATATATATATATATTCAAGTCTTGCTTGAGTTCATCTTCTTAATTACTTTTTTTGTCAATCTTAATTTCTTCTTAACTAACTATTCATTTCAACTTTGCCATGTACTAGGTGTTCATGTTTTTCATATGGGCCAATGCTAACCGTGAAAGAAAGCAAATTCTGTAAAGAAAGTTCTTGAAAAAGTGCACGCTATGTGTACGGCCTGCATTGCCGCATATCGAAGATTTGATATGGCTTACAGTGCTTACTGGTAGAGGTACAAAAAAGAGACATACTGCTCAGTATTAGTGGGTTTACTAAGCAATGGTCTAGTTCAGATGATACCCGATGGAAAATATTCCTGTACTAAAGGAAAAGTAATGAAGATCTCCTCTAATTGCAGGTTATTTCGATTCATTGCATATCCGCAGCTTGTACAACGTGCTTGGGTTATCTAGCCAGACATCACAGAGTGCCACTGCCATCTTGTGCTGTATTAACAATTGGAAATGTCCATGCAAAGGACAGTTCAAAAAATCATAATGTGTGTCTTATTCTGTTGTTTATATTAAGCTATTGCTCACAAATGGTAGAACATATATATGATGATATACACTGATAACAAAGCAGTAACAAAATTCAGTCAAGTGCAGGGCACCTAATTCATTATTTCATAGGCATAAAATGATAGGAAGCATCAATAACTATATCATGACGTACCTGCAGAACAAATGCGTATTGCTCATGTATCTTGCATCTCATACAAAATATGTACTAACACACATATAACGGTATGTTAACAGTCATTTAATATTTTCGGATATTTGATCCTTCCTGTGTCATTGAACAGGAATCATCATTAGGAAACATCGCTTGCTCCTAATACATAGTGGCGTATCAACACAATTGCGCAAGTAGTGCTTATTTAATCTTGCTCACAGCTACAAACAATGTCTGCTTCTTATTCACGAATGGAAATTGCAAAATACACACACCAATCCAACATATATATTTACAAGATAAGGTCTCAGCAGACCACAAAGTGGAAGTATAAAACAGTTTCACTTAACCACAGCTTAGCTGACCTTAGACCCTTTTAATATTCAAATTGCGAATTGAAAATACAATGGTTAATGTTGATAAACGTCACTGTCAACATCAGAGGTCATAATGTGACGGTTACCTCCCCAATGATGTTGAAGATGATTAGATGGCCGCTGTGGTCTGGATCTGTGCGTGTTTGTCTATTTGTTCAAATGTGGCAGGTTCAAATCCCCCTGTGAGCCATACATGGTGGCGCCGTTTTGGTAATAGCATATCCATCATTCATCACCGCCACGATATGACCTATTAGGTTGAAAAAGTGAGTTTCAAACCTAAATATTTTCCATTTACTTTGTATGTATGATGAATAAGGATTAGTTGTCATTGCGCACCTGTTAACAGGCATGTTAAATGAAATGGTATTAGCTAGACTTAGCTATAACGTAAACTGAGCTTAGATATAACATGAAAAAAGAAGCAAATATCTATCCTCTTCATGTGCTGCCTCTCAAGAGCCTTTTCAGGGTAGTCATTTATTTCAGCGAAAGCTCCTGGTTCATTGGCCAGGAGTTTTGCAATGGAATTCTTGAGCGACTAAAGACTAGCTGAGTATTGTTCAAGATGGCTCTGCATCATTCCCTCTACATATCCTGCATAATTGCTTCTATCTTGTTTATTTCTCATGAATTTACGATGGGAGAAGACCTATGTTGCATACAATGATTGATTATTAAATAAGCAAACCATATGTAGATGTAGTTTTGTTTTTGCACACCTTGTACTCCCCGTTCTTGAATTTGAGAAATCTTAGAGAAAACCGGGGTCTTTTTGGCCGCAGCCTGTAGTCTACTGATGTTGTGGTTGAAGTGTACAGTAGCTACACAATACCTAACAAACATAATTCACAATTTGATTGATAGAGTTGGAGGTTAAATTGTGTCCATATTTAAATACATCAGTGAACAGGTCCAATGTCACATATATATTAAGACAGACCAGGTTGCAGAAACAATAACACCAGTGTGTTTTTTGTGCAAATATGATTATCAAGCTATGGAAAGCCCCCAGGGTAGATGTTTGATATCGTGGAGATGTCTTGATGAGGTATTTGACTAGGGTATCTACTAGTAAATCACTGGCTTTACTGCCTGTCCAAACCAAGTTCTATTATATACCCTCTCACAAAAATTCTTCATCAGTCATTATACATAAAAACCACTTTCAGACTTCATTCATACGTTTGCTTGACGTTATTTAGTGTTTTTTCTAAAATGCCGTTGTCGACTTAGCTCTAACCACTGTTTTTGTCTCTCGGCTTCATGTCGTGGATGGTCACACTGAGGGTACATTGGACTGGCATAAACATGGAGGTTACTAATATGGTTTAGCAGTGACGTCCACATGGCCTCAATCATATCAGTTCTAGAGAGTCCTTCAGGCCCTAAATGACCAGCAACATAGTCCACATGATTTACGGTGGACTTCTTCTATAATGTTATGTCTTCGCCCTCATTTGGTTACCCAGTGCGTCACTCTTTTTTCTAAGACCTGCAGGCAGAAGGTACATAGAAACGAATAATTTATGAACAGCGTTTTATATCTCACTCGGTATATGTAGTTTCCTTTATCAACATTTAGTGCAGGTAAAAGCTACCTTTCATTTCCTCTTTGCTTTGTCCCACAAAATTATATTTTAGCCTATACTTGCCCTTTATGCATTAAAAACCCCACGTTCAATATAAATTCATGTTCCCTTCTTAATAGGTAATCAACTTGTTGACGGACGGCAGCGCATATGAGCGAACTTTGGGGTCAATCATTATATGCAGTGTAAAACGATTATTATTATCCATTCGCATGTAGCCACTGTTGCTGAGTCGAAACTAAGAATGTAAGATGATCAAATGTCAGCGGTACCCATGCTTGGTGCAACATTATGTAGCTAAATCATTCGAAGTTACGTGATAATGATCCAACCGGCGTAAAGCATAACAATCGCAGTGCATCATCTCTAACAGTGACTCATCATGCCAATAAAAGATCGATATCTCTGCTAAAATCGTTCGCTACAGTTTCATAAGGCCTCTGTTGTTTGTCTTGCCGCTTGAATACTTGTGTATCGCAGTGATTTCAAATGTCAATGGATACATGGCGCAATGTCTCAAATGTGTTCTATACAATTGGCTGATAGCAGATTTGCAAATCTTATCTGGGTTGCAAATCCTATCTTTAGTCAAACGATAAATTGTTGAAATTCCCTGGTAACCTCCAAGTCGAGTGAGATGTCGCCCAAGTAGTGAAGACATTTTCTGATATCGAGTAGCACAAGGTATTCTGTTGTAGTACCGCCATGTTAGCCTACGTAAAATTATATTAATTAAGCACTTATTCAACAGCGTATTGATTCCAGTCACAAATGTAAATGGGTGCTCAGAAATGATAGGCGGCTATTCTGGACAAAGAATGATTTGGACGAGACGAAATGACTTGTCAAGGAATTACATAGAATGTGACTATATTTCCAAGCGAAATTCCCTCGCCGAAGATATATATAAAAAGATACATTTAGGGCGCCG
This sequence comes from Urechis unicinctus, assembly GCA_034190875.2. Taxonomy (NCBI): domain Eukaryota; kingdom Metazoa; phylum Annelida; class Polychaeta; order Xenopneusta; family Urechidae; genus Urechis; species Urechis unicinctus. The sequence goes on from CM067344.1 coordinate 6,587,595, forward strand.
TATGATTTTGCGGGTTTGCCTGAGAAATATACATGAGGTGCTATGTAAAATACTTTTCCATCACATACATGCGCATTTGTATCTGTGTAAAAGAAGTCCGAAAAACCTTACTAAAGCTGATGGTTTTATGGCACCGCTACAGGCTATTTGTATCCTAGGCACTCATGCTAAATCCCTATCGCCCACGATTGGAACTATATTTACATACGACACGTCTCCGTTGGTTTATTGAGCCGTGAGTGTTATCTGTGACATCGACTGTAATTAATGAAAATAACAGCCTGCATCGCAGACTGCGACTTTTACAAACAACAAACAAGTGTAATGTTGATCAAGCGCTGTTAAAAAGATGAACATATTTTATATCACGCGAGGTGTGCAATTTGCCGCATTCTTACAAAGCAGCATATTTCTACAATTATTCCTATGCGTAGATATTCCCGAAAGCGCAAGGGTCGAGATGTCTGGCTATGCATGAACACATCTCTTTGTGTTGACTTGCAAAGTTTGTCATCGGAATTGGCTAACGAGGGCGTCCGCAACTTGTTAGCAGTAGCAGTCCTAGATTATTTACGCCAATCATGGCCCATAAGTCGCATAATTCGTTGTCGGTAATTTGTATTGAACATTTGTGAATATTACCAGGACAAGTCAGATAACACATTAAACACTGCATGGAAACATACGACGAGCTCAGTGACCTTTGGGTTTCATAAATAACTCCAGGCACATCACACAGTGATTGCAATTTAGCAGGGTTGCGACCTTGGGACCTTTGAGTGATTTTATCACCCTTTACCTGTCAGACATAAAAGCAATTATGATTGTCTGGCCCAGGAAGAGGCTGGCAAGATAGTGCTTGCCATCTAGATTAGATACCAACACATATTTCCTAACGAAATTCCGTATAACCCACGGTCCAGACTGCATTTGCATTATTCACAATGTATGTTTTATATTCAGTTCAGTCAAACATCTAAGTGGCTTGCGGCAGTGCATGCATTATTTTCTTTCGTAGTTAGTTTGTTTCGACCTTTTGTAAGGCAACAATCTAACTAATTACTACGATTGTCAGCGTGAATAATGAATCGTGACATCGTACACTGGGAATACAAGTGCAGTTTTTCCTACATACATAAAAAGCATTCGTAACATATAGCGGATAAAATAACACCTGACGTCGTTGTACTGTCTACTATGGTGTCAAATGTAGTTCCCTACGTTGTAGCATGTACATGATCAATTGATATTTTCTCTTTGCATTTAAATAGAGTTCCATTGGGTGCAATTTCTGTATGACTGGGCGCTAAGTCGCGACAAATGTTCTCAAACATGAGGTTAATAAAACTTATCAGGAGGCTTATATTGATTAGCCTAACTTTTTGGTTACGCAGTTCATCGAGACTGCGCGCAATATTAATGCAGTACTATTTATTGACCATAAAACAACATTCATCAGTGCCTTGATCGGTTGAGTTTGCAGTATTATCACATTGCATGGTAATATTCAGTCCCTACATACAGTAACAACGGCAATAAGCAAATATAAATATATGTACAATCCGAGATGGTAATACCTTATCAGTATTTCATGAGTAACCAATGGTTGAGAATGGTTTTAAATGTGTACCCAACGAATAGCCTTGACCTCGCTGACGCGAACATATATATATATATATATATTCATTTATAAAGCAAATCGACATGAGATTCACCGCCAATGCGAGTAGCTGACGCGCATCGCGGCCGTGTGACAGATTTTATAAGAAGCTCCAGAGCTGCTGTGCTGCAATCATCAAAGACAAGTAACAAGGCGCAATGCTGACCAAACGGATGACATGCATATACCAAGTAGGTCAAAGAGGTTGCATCGGTGCGATTTCGTGTGCTGCGCATATAAGTGCTATAAATTCAAAGCATGACACCTGAAATGCAACACGTTACCTAGATGGTTATATGTTGATCTTGCAGTTGGTACCTGACTCATGATCAGACAGCATTAAGATACAACTGAGTCTTGCGGTAGAGTTTATTTTGAAAATATTCGAAATGTGTTCTGCCTAGTACTAATTATGTATTAATTATCTATCCCTACGTTTGATTTCATTTAGATTTTATATCCCAAGAAGCTATGTTGTTGCATGTTTATACCACAGTTAATGTATGCTCATTCTTTGAAATCATATATTTCCTGCTAGATGAAATCCAAGGTCAGCCCGGAATGTCCATGCCATGGCTGATTTCAAACATTTGAAACAAACAAACCGTATTTCTACATGCGTATTGCCGTTGTTATTTGTGTTATGTTAACACAATGACGAAATAGCAATGTTTGTTTGCAGGTTGCAAGATTTACCAGCTATCCAAGTCTGAAATGTGTCAGAGAATAAAACAGGCATGACAGTAGAAAATATGACCTCATGTCTTTTGGAAGTGTTTAATGAACGTTTCATTACACCTTAGGCACCAATATTTCGAATAGTTACTGCAGTCCTATTGTTGTCAAATGTCGCCTGGGCAACCATTTTATTAATGCACCTATGAGTTATTTGTGAAAGATTTAAAAAATCACTCAGCCTACGAATTAATGCTATCATGTATGTCTCAGCCAGGGAAACCTGCAATGCATTTGAGGACGAACTTGACTACTGATTGCAAGGTCACAAAAGCACCTTAATGTATGCTCCACTCATACGAATTAATCCTTTTTCCCCCGCAAATAGTGTGATGGTATTGCGACCTTAAGACCTATTGTGTATTCATGTGTTTAACTACATTAACAGGGAATTACTAGAGGTCAGTCTCATTAGGCTTAGGTTTCTCTGCTATATCAGCCACTGGTCATCGTAGGATAAATTTTTTAACATTTGACAATGCGTGTGAATTGTCTTCAAACAGCACTGCGATGTTTACGTATCGGTTTAACTTCTTTCGTAGGGTACATTGTGCGGGCTAAACGTATCGCATATGAATAAATATTTAATACCCGGTTCAAGCACAAGAGCGTCTACTTAACATGTCATCAGCCATTTCAAATAATGGAAAGAAAAAATTGTTTTTACTCTAAAACTAACGTTGTAGGATTGATAAACCACAATTGAAACAATTTGTAGATTTGCAGGTATTCTTGATAAATATTCTCATCTTTGAGAATAATGAAATTGCTGTTAATAGCTAGTTATTGCATTATCATGCATGTGGTGTGGAAAGATAACACCATGGCACGAAACGAAAGCCTGGCAAACGAGTGGCTCAGACAAAGCTTTACCAGCATAAACTTGAAATCGGCAGAAATTATAAGGATAAATTTTAAGTAAAACCCTCCCATGAGAGGGGTGTTCTCCAAATCGTAAAGTCGACCATTCGCTCTTCTGTCAGGCATTATAATGGACACCGATTTATCCATGACTTGTTGGGAAAAAAACCAATGACATATTAAAGCCATTAACCCACAATAGACCAGTGGTGATCTTGTCTCATGGCCCATTCAACAAGAGTTTGATTTACTGCAATGCCATTCAAGGTGTGACAATGCTTTACCAAAAAGAAACATGAGGTTCACAGAATATTATAATTTGTAATATTCTTAGACCAAATTCCCTGAGGCACTTCAATTAAGAAGAGGCATATCATAACGACCCAGCATCCCTGTTTAGATTACTCGGACGGAAACTAGACTCAGTATCGGACAAGCAATGAAAGCAAGTGCTTTGGATTAAAAGCGGAAATAAATGAGTTTTAACTTAGAGACGTCCTATGTATTTGTATAAGCTTTTTTTTTGCATGAAATAATGATCAATACTTTATAGTTGGTATTTCTAGATAGTAGTTTGAGCAAAGTTAGATTTTCAAATGTATAATTGTTTTCGTTTATCGAGCAGCTTCTCGGGTTTCTCATTTAAACACCAAGTCATGACGCAATTAACTGTATCGTCATAGCCAAATAGTCGCTTGTCTAATAATTGTGATCTTTCTGTCGATGATTTAACGCCCGGTTTACTTTAATAAGGTCAAATATGGTCAGATAGCATCATCTTCTCACCAAAAACTTATAACTTATCTAACTTTGTCTACTCTTTCCGGCTGGCTGACTGGGAAATCGTTGGAATTTCACAGCACAGATAGGTCTTTTTATATTTAGAACAATAATATCATGTCCAACGCGTTGTAAATCACGGAAATTATACGAAGCTGCTGGCTAACCCAGACACGGACACTAGAACCCAGTCTATACTGTCAGTTTTAGGTAGGGTTTTCTACGTCTGACGTGATGGAAAACTAGCAACACAAAGGCACTTAGTACCTTGATTACAAATCGCCTCCGCCGACGGTGAGGTTCAAAATTCAGCACCGTAAGAAAAACGCAGTTGGTCGGTATGCACTTTAAACGCCCATCGACGGACAACAAAGTGCAACTTTTCTGCCTAAGAAATGCTGATCAACCAACTCACATTGTATCGATTATCTGAACAAATTGCAACAGACACAGCTTTGATATGAATTGCTAAGCAGCATTCATTGCGTCCATAGAAAAAGTGAGGCAATAAAGTGTGTTTAATGAATACAATCTGCTGACGCCATATACAAACGGCCGTAAGTAATAGGACGTCCAAATAGAGTGGCCAACAGGAAGACGCTTTCTAATGGCAAACACACGCGTGCTAACTTAACGAAAATCCCGTTCCATGGCTTATCGAAGAATAAAAAGGCATTGGTATGGTTTGCAACATTATTGATGCAATTACACAATGTCAGGACTATATATACGACTAATGGTGGTCCATAAAACTGTACTCTTATTTGAGTCGCACTGCTAGAATAATCTCATCAGAACTACGTGTCCTACAAATCTAACACAATGGCAGTTAGGGAAAGGTACAATAGCTTCGTTATCTCGAGACTAGGTGGTTTGTTCAAACAAGGGCGATATCACTGTTCCGGGCGTAATGTTTAAAAATACGGAACATTAGGTCTTCACACATCAACATTTTGCCATTTCTGATAACGATAAACGCGACCAGGAATACATACTACGCTAGAGAGACCGTGCCGTTTCATAAATCTACAAACCAATGGCTGGAGTCAACTATAGGAAGTCATTACAAGTCATGTACATATACAGCTTACCCATCCATCCACAAATCCACTTCCACCATTATTTAAGGTTTACTTATCCAGGCTGCTATAATTGATCAAAACACCTCTTATGTTAAAAAATAAACAATGATTTGAAGGTCAAATACAATGATTTTTTCTATTTCATTTATCCTTACGACGGTTCTACGTTCTGATCATTACGAGAATGGTGCTTAGGAGACTGACCCAGAGCTGTACAAAAGTCTTGGATTTTGTAAGAAACCTTGGCTGCGAAATGAAGCTATACCAACTCTCTTTAGCCTCGTTGGAGTCGATGACAGTCGCGACTCGGGACTCGAGTAATGTTGGTTGTTATTTCAATAAACTCTTAGCCTGTGTATTATGACTGACCTTAATCTAAAAAAGTTTATACTTATTTGTATCTCTCTAAATGATTCATTTAAGAGCACGTTTTTTGATGGCACAAATATTTTTGTCTCTCCAGCACGGTTGACCTACCCCCAAACCCCCAGACTGCCAATTTCGGATCCAGTTCATGTTCATCAGATTGGCACATTATTAAGAACGGGGACCTGGCAGGCAATATATGCAAAAAACCAACGATAACACCGATATTGATTTATGGTAGAGTGAAGTCAGTGATAGCTGTTTCACAACAGGTTATAATTAGCATAATGCAAGGCATAATTTGCAGACTTTCGTTGCTGCTACGATATTTGTTTGAAGTCTTCATTCATAAAAAACATTAAAGATATTGTGATTTTGTGAGCAGAGGAGGCACAGTAGCCCTTTGATAATGAACAATTAACTTTCTCTTTTTGAATATATTGCTCTGTCGCTTTCACATTATCCAAATTTCTGTTAGCCAGTTTGCATTTCTGTAGCTTCTCAATGGTGTGCTAATGTAATTAGGAGAGAAAATGGTTTTCTCCCAAACAGCATCTCGCTTTGAGAGCATGATATCCATCGATTACATAGTTTACTTCGTATCAACAATATTAGCTGTTCCCATTATCAATTAAATCAGCTAAAATTATTTAGTGTTGTGAACATGATAATAAGCATAAGACGTAAGCGCTTGTTTTGCTACGACAAACTGAGTGGTCTGCACCCACATGCTTACTTGGTCAAAATAAACTTAATTATCTGCTCCTCACATACCAATTTACACTTATTGCCAGCTATCAGGGTGATGACATGGTGACCTTAAGACCAAATCATGTAATCAAGTGTTAAATCACATTAACATGGACGAGGTAAGCTTCATTAGTTTTAGGTTTCCGTGCAATACATGCCGCTAGCACCCGCAAAACCTAATCTGTAACTTTGGAATGCGTATGAAATATCACTGTGATGTGTGCGTACTCTATCTACGTGCATTGTGTGGGATAAAAAATATGCATTTAAATAGATTTGTTCTAAAATAGTAAATAGTGCTTAATTATACACAATTACAACAATTGTAGCAAACTTTCGAACTCATAAGGGGTTTCATTTGAGAGATCAAATACCAGAATGGTCGAGTGGTCAGTAATTTTGGTGACGGTAATAATTATATTATTGGTTTGTTTCTGACGTTGTTTTTTGAATTTGTGCGTTAAACTTGCAGCTGTCGCGAGGTGAAGGTTACATTTTTAATAGCCTATACTTTATTGCTTTATTTGTTTTTTACACCAAACAAGCCTCATAAACATTTTTATATATGTGACGGTTATGTTTCACTAGTCTTATTATTAAGAGCTTCCTTAGCATTTTGTATTGCCTTTAGAGAGCGACATTGCGAAATTAATGGATGTGAATCTGGTTGCTGTTAATTAGCGCTGGTTTGGCATATAAATGCATCCATCATTAGCAATGATGTCGTTACTTTTCTATACGAACGATTGCACATCACAAATAACCAAATCCCAGTATGGCTGAGTGGTTAAGGCATTTGACTTATGCCTTTGTGAGGACGGCATTCGTTCAGAAAATTTTGCTGAATTATGCAAAACGACAAATTGCATTTTTACTCCTAATTTGAGAAATGGCCGCAGCCATATCCTATAACCTACAAGACATAATGATGCAAATCTACCCTCGTCCGACGAGAGCACAACACATTACCATCGAGCCATTAAGTGGAAGTGTTATTACACTAGGTCAACACAAGTGTGCTTGCAAATGGAATAGATCAATCGTGACCTCAGAGGAAAACATTTGTAATTTTGCAAATGTAATATAAATTAAACAAGGTGCAAAGTAGTCTTGAATCATATTACAATATATAGCAACGGGGAATCGCTGTAAATAGCTAGGCACCTTATTATCATTATGTAATTAAATTTGGCGTATTATTTTGATGCTTTACCAAATAGGAAAATGAGCACACGCCGATCATTAATCCACAATGATTTTGCTATATTTAGCGTTCACAGAATGTCATACGTCTACACTAGCACAATGAAGTGTAGAATTGGATGAAAGAGGAAAGCTAATTATTCAGCAGCTTTGCTACACAAATTAACGGAAGCATCCAGTGGGTTCGATTTTATTATCATGCTACTTCATATTAAATGAATATCCTAGGGTGAAAAATATTAAATATGTTTTTGAATGGAGCGTTTGCTACAACGTTGACGTAGTATGTCCCTAAGAGGAAAGAGAGACTATTTTGTTTTGATTGCTTGACATTCAGAATCGAAAAATTTGACGGCCAAATATCACGGTTCAAAATCCCTAAACACCATTATTAGCAAGTGACTAAGCTAACCGCAATGACTGAACACGTCCTCGTAGATGACTTGGATGGAAACTATTTTATAATGCATGTTGGAATAATTACCATAGCTACACACAGTATCCGACAAGGAATAGATGCAAGTGCTTTAAATTCCCAATTTTAATTTAGAGGCGTCCTGTGTATTCGCGTAATGTCAATCAAGTTTATGGTTTATGACATTATGACAAGTGAACGTCAATTGTTGTTTTATTGGCAGATTATGGTTGACACTATCAGATACTATTCTGAGGTTAGCTTTTCATTTGTGTAATGATAAATTCCCATTTCTTCCTTTATTGAGCAGTTACTGCAGTTACGTATATAAGCAAGTATTTATTGCGTGACGGACAATTGCCGCGTTTGGAGCAGGCTAGTTGAGACTTACTGCATCAATCATTTAACGGATTTCGAGGTAAACACCAATAAAATGCATGTTTTTGATGGGGCCCATTGCTTAGATTCCTGTGAGCTATGTGATTATTCATAGCGCAATTGCTCATATTGTTATAGTCATGGCAGAATGGGCATTTGCAGTGTACAGTGCCCAAGATCGCTCTTTTATGGGGTCCAATATGGTAAGATACCAACACGTCAGCTTTGACGCTTAACCTTACTTAAATTTTCGCACTTTTTGTGACTGGCTATATACCAAACCATTAGAAATATTTAGAATTTTGATACGATATCTAATTCACTGTCATTCACAATAATTAGCTCTACGTTTAACCAGATATTGATGGCTGCCTCCGACTTATTATGTGGTTGGTTTCTGCCAACGTTGTGGAAAAACTGTATTAAAAGGCACATACTACATAATATGCAAACTGACCACGACACAGGAATTCTACAAACACATGTATTTTGTCCACGGCTCAAATAAATACAGTATGGTGACTGTAGCGTGTGTTTGTCAGTATGTACCTAACTGGTAAATGGTTTTTAAGCGATATATTTTGTTATGTTGATGAACTACGGACACCTGAGGAGCTCTGTTACCATCACTAGTTGACTTGAAATACACATCTTAAAAGCGTCAATAATCGAGAAACTCAAGATTAAAAATATCAGGGTGGCCGAATGGTTCAGGCTCAAACTTAAGTTCCAATGGACACATGTACGCGTGGGTTCAAACCATACTAGAGTAATTGAGCTTTGCTGTTGCTTGCTTTGGCATCGATTATTGGCGCCAATTGTTCATGCAAGCGTTGTTAAATAATATGTGCCTATGAACGCTGATGTTAACGTTTCCCATTTCAAGATGTACCATACCGGCATGGCTTCTATTGCAGCAAGGCGTCATAAAGCGCTCATGAATAGAATGACTCACACACCCAGGTTGATAACCTCATAGGAATGTTTACTCCATATGCAGACGAGCAAAGACCACGTGATTTAATACTGTGATCACAAAGTTCAATACTCTGGTTGTGATACGCGCCGAATCGCATTGAAAATGTGCCTGATAAACCTTTAGTTAATACCAGGGTCAAAATATTACTGGACAGTCAACACACCCTATCGTATCCTTGACTCATGGCTGATACCATAGTACGCTTAACCGCATGCCGAAGTTGGTGTTATCTGATTGGACGTTGTTTGAGGCTGCTTGGGGTAACTTGGACACAGTACAACTTAATCAGAGATTGTTTTAATTTGACGAGGTCGCGTTCATGAGCCACATGATCACTAGTACCAACGTGTGTTAAGTTAATATCGAGTAAATGTAACTACACGCGTAGCCATTCCGAAACAAATGTACTAATTCAATAAACATGACGGTTTATCAAGCGACAAAGCTGGCCCAAATAGGACATTGCAATGTTTACTCAATAATTTAGCCAAGCAACATATTACAAGCCTAATATGGATACATTATTTGCCCTTTGCAGTAATACACTATTCAAGGTTAATAGATATAATAATTACACCAACGACTAACCCACAACAAAACATAATGTTTTTGTTGAACAATACAACAACATTAATAAGCGTCACAATAATTTCAGCGGCATGTTAAGAGACTGCAGGCGAAGATGGTGCATAGTCCATGCGCAAAATCATTCTGCGGTTACAATTCTGTGGTGTGAGTTTGTAAAAATATGTCGCCCCGATCATTGTAATAATAGATTTTTTGTATTATAGCAAACTGTCTAAATTTTAGGTGGAAAAATGTGGATATTTTTGGGGGAAAGTCGCCGCAATATGCAGAAGAAAAGCGACATAGTTCTCACAATGTAGACATCTGGTAACATAGCACCAAACTATTTGTGGTGCGACAGTACCTAATCGAACAGAAACTGTGCGTGTTAGCGGCAGTTTTGATACTAAGGGCAAAATACGAACGGATGATAAACGTTACCAATATTGTGCTTGAAATAGTAGGTAGAGTCCGCATAACCGTACTGTGACAAATAAGCGCTATCTGAGTGTGTGCTGGTGACAGTTGCTTGTTATAAAATTCAACACAGATAACTCTAATTTAAACTTGTACTAATTATTCGGTGTTACGAGTCATTACCTAAATCTAGGAAATCGCTCATTAAATTGAGAGGTCGTGTGAATCTAGCCACACGAGTTATACGCGTATATATATATATAAAATATATATATAATATATATATATATATATATATATATATATATATTTATATATATATGTATATATATATGTATATATATATATATACATATATATATATATATGTATATACATATATATATACATACATATATATATATTTATATATGCATATATATTCATAATTATATATTTATATATCGATATATATATGTATATATATATAAATATATATATATATAAATATATATATACATTCCCTCGGTTGCTTGGCATTTGGAACGTTTGCCAAGAAATACGTTGAAGTGGTGTAATACTAAACTTGTATATTGTTTGAGCATCATTGTCATTAATACACACGTCGTTCAAGAAGGAGCCACAATTTGCTGAATATATGTAAATAAAGTTGTCTCCCTTATTGCAATAAGTGATTTTATATTAATTGCAGTAACTGTTGGAATCTCTTTGGTCCTGGTTATAGCAGATATTATGCATTCTATTTCTGGTCACACATCCTGTCGGAACAAATTGAAAGATGCAATTTCAGTGTTATTAAAGCTATGTATAGAAATTCTACCTCAATTGAACATGGAGGACTCTTATTGGTAGAAAAATATTTTCCGTCCGCGGAAAATAAATGAAATGCCGGCATATTTTAGTGTAATTACAATGCAAATTGTCACAAATAATACAAGCATATTTAAACTACCTATTACTGCAGCAATAGAAAGGCTTGCTGTTAATGTACCAGATAATGAAAGAACTAATGACGTCACCGTACATCAGCTCTAAGACGCATATTGCCGTTCTTCTACCTTAAAATATCCTTGTGCACACCACAAATATGGTGCATTATGCCTTTGTAGTGAGTAAGCATAACATATAAAAATGATTTAGAACATTAAGCCACATCGGCAAACAAATACACATATAGTGCACGTACTAAAATGACGCCTATAGTATTTGTGCATTGAAACATGTCAGTGGAAATAGAACCGTTTGTTTTCCTGAGGGGTAGGGTTGTGACCAGTTAGTGGATTATCTCAGACTGAGCATATGTTGTGTGCATTCACATGTGTACATATATTTGGTACAATAAACCACATTTAGCATACAATGTGTCGAGCCAAATTGACAAACATGTTGTGGGAACGAATTGAAAGATACGATTTCAGCATAATTAAAGCTTTATATATCAATTCTACCTCAAGGAGACATGAAATCATGGTGTTCAGGATTCATGTTTTTGTTTTATTATAAGTAATCAACTTTGGGGTGAATAGTATTATGCAGCCTCTAATGGTGATTATTCTTTCGCTAAAAGACTCAGTTGTTGAATCAGTCCCGGTCGGAACTTTGGGTTCATCTCATTACGAATTTAAGACGTTCAAATGTCAGCCTAATACATAAATGCTCAACTAATCTAGTACTCCGCGATATGGATCAAACCGTTATACAAAGAGGCAACAATCAGAGTGTGTCATCTCGCAAAATTCGCATTGTCTCTCCAGCGCTGATTACCTAAACGCCCTGAGACTGCCAATTTCTAATCGCATTCATGTTTATTAGATTCACATCCATGCACTACGTTGTTCGCATATTTATCTTGGTTTGTCACATCAGAACAACGACGTATTTGGCAATGTATGCATATACCGAACCATAACACCGAGATTAAACAATGTTTAGTCAGTGTGATTTGTTTTACGACAATCCATTAACCTCTAGAAGATCACTCAACAGACAATCCCTTTCTTGGCTTCATGGGTAAGCATGAAAAATTGAGGTCGCAGCTGCAGCCCGATGCCATTAAGCACTGCCGAGGCTGCATTCATAATGTTCACAATCTATATGTTTGGTTTACCACAGTGAATGCTCTAATTGGCTTGTGACCGTGCATTATAAGCCGCCAATAATCTCCTGCGGCTAGTTCATGTTGCCCTCTGGCAAGCGGCAATGTAACCACTCAAAACTTTTGCCCACGTGATAAACGAATCGTTGCATCGTTTACGGAGGGCTCGAGTGCTTTTGCTACCGACTGATTTATGGAGCACCCGTTCGATAAATCAGATCGAATACCACAATATCATTGAACTTTGTACCTTACTATGGTGCAAGTTCACTTTCATAGCCTGTACATTGTCTAGTGCTATATCTATATAACTACGCGCTATGTCGCAAATGTTTTTCTCGATTCTAAATAAATAACATAAATTGCGAGACCTATATTGATTCACCTAAAGTATTGGCTAAACAGCCAGTGAGACCATACGCGGTACACATGTGCTGCCTTTTCAAACGTGCAATTCTGTTATCGATACGACGACTTGCACCATAGTGCTGTGATTGATTGCATTTTTCCGGATTCTTTGTACATTATTACATGGGATGACTTACTCACTGGATACAACAACAGCAGGCAAATATATCTCCAAGTTTCAATCATCCGGTTTTTATTTTATTAGCTTCCCGTGGTAAGAAGGAGCGAATGACTATCAGATAACCCCAGTGAAAGCGCACCATATGTTGTCAAATATATCGGTTTATTTACATTAAAGGGACATCCCGTACAATGAAGGTCGGTCAGCCATCTATGTAGGACACGTTGAGACATTTACATAAGGAACAGAATAGGACTGCTATTTTGTCTGCCGGATGTTGAAAGTTTACTTTGCCAGTTACCCAGGAAATGGTTAAGGGCTATTGCTCATCGCCATCATGAATGCCATCACCTGCAAACATCTCTGTACGTAGTAAATAAACTGATTAACCTCGATTTATACATCACGTGTGAAATGGGATGTTGTGATAGCTTCACATCATCGGCCAGGGGTACCGGGTTATCGCCAACTTCCGATTCCCGTGATCCCAACCAACAATTTCCTATTGCAGTTTGCTCTGCTTTTGCATTTTCAGCATACAGCTCGGTGATTTGGAGATGTAGGTCTATATACATTGTTTTTCTCAATTTATCTCACCCCATGGAAAAGGGGAATGGAAGAATTGACATGAGCACAACAAAACAAAATATCAACATTATCGGAACAATGAAATATCGTCGATGATGTGTTTCGTATTCTAGTAATAGACCTACGAATGAAAATCCTATCGCTTTCAGCAGATATACTTAGCGTACTATACCGGCCTGGATAATCTATTGCAACAGGGCTTCAGAAAGGTCTCATGTGTGAAATAATCCGAACACTCGTACTGATAACCTTATGAGACTGCAGACAAGCAAGCAACAGATACCACAAAGTTTAGTAATATAATCGCAGAGTTGAGTGCTCCTGGCTGTTATACAGCGCCAAATCGTGCTGCTATCGCGCTGGATAAAACATGATTTATTACCAGGGTCAAAATGTGTATGGCTTATCAGCATATTCTATCGTATCCCTAAACAATGGCTGGTGAGGTTGATGCCACAATGGTTCGTGCATGGTCGTCGCCCAGCAGTGTACAATCAGAGGCCGTTGCAGAATGGATCTGCATACCAGTTGTCACGCATGTCATCGCTGCATAAACACAATGTAGCGTACGACCAATGAAAACGTCATTTATCTTGTACCATGATTAACGTTATCATAATTAGTGCAGCTTAGGTAGTCTGAATCAAACTGACAGGTTTAACAGGCCTGCCGAAATCGGACATGGTTTTGTTCTCTCATTATTTGAGCCGTTTCTCATTACGTATACTTTACTGTGGCGCATCATGTGCTCTGGGTATTCATATAGTCACTCTACCCAAGGTTAACACAATGCATGAGCGATTAATAAAATCTTGAAGAAGACAACCATGCATACTTTAGTGTCGTAATATATGTAGCTTGCGCTCTTTATCGCATGATTATATGTCGAGAACGTAGATTAAAAGACTCATAATTACCACCAAAACTCTTTTGTCAGTCATAGGGGTATTTACCATAAAATCATCTTACTGCAGGAATGACCTGGATACAAACAGCAGTCAGCCACGCAATAGGATATCAGGCGGTATATAACTGGCTTGATAGATCTCATCTCAGCGGTGTCGAGTGCCTCATCATGAGCGAATTGAATAGGATATAATGGTCCAATAATCTGCACGCTATGGGTCATCAACCGATAGATATATGACAATTAACGGATCCAAGTAAAAACCTCATATTATAGCCGGTGAATTCAGGTTGGTCCGTGATGTGGTACTTTGTATGTATTGGCATTGTTTTTTCTCCTAGTGCACATTCTGGTGGATGTGCCGCAATATTCTAAGTGATGAAGCAATACGTAGTGATGTGTCAAATACCAACCAGCCAAGCGACTCCATATTTATTGATGAAATTGTATCTACTGATATAGGTGCTAAGTAGGTGGAGTGTCTTAATCTGATTAGATATTTCATTCATCACTTTCACAACCAATCCTAAAACATTGATATGTTATTCCGGCATGAATGCGTTTTTTCAGTAAAATTAAACACTTTAACTTGCTATGAATTCAGAGCTATCCATATTCCGCCGTGCATGATGATGGATTATACTGAGTTAAACTACTTAAAATGTACAATCACATGACCATGCGCTGACACCCTTGTGCGAGTGTTAAACATGATTTGATTATTTTCTTAATTATAATGTATGTTTGCGGCTTGGGATTAAATGTAACGTTCCATGTAATGCTTCTAGTTTGAATTCAAGGGTTCCTTTCATTGTTCTCGTTTTCTCACTTTATCATGCACACGCAAGTGGACTGAGCCACGCAACGAACTAAAGCTAATATACCGGCTACAGATACAAACACCAAATGTCAGGAACAGTAAATAACCTGAAATAAACAGATCACTGGTGTTCTATAACACCGAGCGCGGAAAAACTATGTTATGATAAAGTTAATAAAATATTTGGATGCAGTTATATATAAATACATATTCCTCAGAGCGTAGTACGAGCAAATGAAGTGACACCTCCATAATATCACTTGGCTGATCATTTTGGATTATCCAAGCTTTGAACGACCACATGAGGCACATCAGAGCCTGCTGATTGTAATAAAGGCTTGTGTCGTGTCGTTATAGCCACATATGTGCACCTGAAGCAACCGATTGTACTTAATATGGCTTCAAAGAGACCGGCAATAACATGTCCGGCATACGTGGCATGGAGTGCCCTAGGCGCAATTTCCCTAATAGCTCACAGGAAACATATCCAATTATGAGCGTCTTTATGTCAAAGTCTCTATAAGTGAGTGATCCCAAGCCATTAACTGATGCGGCGAATGTCATCGTTAAGAAAAATAATTGAACACTGGATGCGTTAGTTCACCTCCTATGCGCCTAAGCCTTCTCGGTACTAAACGCTGATTGTGTTTCGTAAATAGAGACATTTGGATGTGTCAACATAGCAATTACTAGTACGGTCTAAACAGAGTTTGGTTGGTGTATGTCCCTAAATGTTCCCGATTACTTTCACAGACATAGCTATTGAGGTCCATCAATTTTAACCTGCACCGATAAAGTATTCCTGGCATAATGAAATGCTTAAGGTTTGTCAGAGTCACGTCTCGTATTTAGCGCATGTTCTGGCGTGTGTACCTCCAATAATTTTACCTGTTACTCAAAGTAGATTTCTCGTAGTTCCTTTCAGTGCCTAATATCACATTATTTGGCAGTAGGTTGTACAAATTGGGTTGGCATATTACACTCTCTAGCACAAGCACACGTGCCGTCTTTCTGCTTTTATTAAGTTCAGCATTGCTCTATAGACCACGCTGAGTACCCGGGAATGGATCATGTGCCAGGGTTACTCGCCTAATAGCATGCAATAGACTATCGTGTCAATGTTCTCGTGTGCATTTCGGTCTAATTAACTGTACCATGCTGTTAAGATGCGCACAATATAAATGTGATGGTTTATATATTTTCCACTGTCTACCCAGTCATAGATTGGTTAAGTAAGATAAACTTCCTACATTTACATTTGCAGACATGCGACAACGGAGATTCATCACATCATAAGTCATTCGGCGGTAATTGGTGTTTTGCAGGCTAGATATAAAAACTGTTGTAAAGCTGTTATTCAAAATTGAAGCTGAATGTTGTCATGATAACAGCAGTGACTTTCCACCGTTGGCATTACACAACCACACATGTGTTCTAACATCTTGTCTGACATCATTTATAACATATTACGAGAATTGTGCTACTAACTTTTAATATGCGCGACGCTTTTTTAACATCTTGTAAGAACATCATATGTTCGGAGATTATCAACTCATAATACCACCAAAATACTGCTATTGACCACTGCGAGGTAATTCTTTCAGCTAGATAACAACATGACGCATTCATTCTGATGCAGATATATACGATTACCAGATTCACCAGGCAAATATTTTGCAAATGATTGATATGCCAGGAACCATTGTGGGTTATTTCCATAACACTTTGTGCCAGGGACCAATTACCAATGACTACACGGTGGCGCTTTTAAGTATAATCAGCCAGTTAGAATCGCTGATATCACAGTGACACACAAAGTGTATATAGTTCGACAATAAATCTAAAGGAATACTTAAAGTGGCTTTGAATGTTGATAACATGTTTTCTGACTATGAACGCGCACCAATGAACAGAAAGCATCACATAATTTATTGCTATCCATTAATCTAGCACCAACTATATATTTGTGCTTAAATATCAGAACATTAATGTTAACATAAAACAAAGCTATTTTGAAACCAATGCGTACTTTTCGTGCGCTTCATGCAGATACTTGTTCATATCACTAAATGTATTCTACCTGTTTCTGCAGCCTGGAATTGTTTGATTTCTTAATTCCAGAATCGTAATTCGATTAGATTCACTAGTTGTATCCAGCGTGGAATGGTAAAATTCATTTGTTTTTATTAAATAAAGTTGCGTTGATTAACATAAGGCCTTGCTTACTCTTGATTGTACCTCGATGTTTGAAAATATTACATCGAAGTTAACTGTTTTGCACACTCTTTCATCAATGCACCGTTTGAATGTTAAATACTTATTTACATTTTTGCAGTTATCTTGACATCATACATGTCCGCATTCAAAGAAGGGTCAAGGACTTCAAAAGATCACGGTTCATAAACAATTCTCCATTATGAGCAAAGAGCTAATAGACCGTGGTATGATAATGGTTTTATCAGTGTATAATGACCATGTGCGCATGACAATAATACCTCAATATGTAAGGTACACCACTGAATGCGCGAGTATCTTCAAGATCAAGTAACTAACATAATATGTGTCTTCGTATAAACGTTGCAATAGTGATCTAGGAGTATACTCTAGCATAAAGTATGGCAGGGTTGCCATACATCATTTTGTATCTTACCAAAACGTGAGCATCGCGTTAGTGTTGAGTATAATCAATATTGCTATTGCTACCTGTCTTTGAAGAGAATAAATTATTGAGTCATTTATGTAAAAAAATAAATTATTCAATTTAACTTGATTATGCAAACACTGCGAATAATTCACCACTTGCAAAAGAAAAGAGCTTCTTATAAATAAATCTACAAGACAATACACAATATATTGCCGGGTTGTCTGTTATCTATATGGAGAATTATCAGTGAATTGCTCATGAACTGAATGAAAAATTTTAGTAAGAAATCACTAGCACCGTGCTTGCCATCGATTCAGGGCAATACACAAGTCTGCACTTGCACATTGTATATAGGTACAGATGGTAATAATGTCAGAGTAAACAACTTGTGTTATATTACAACTACTTAATTGTATTTTTGATATTTTGTGAGTTTTATTAGTTTGGTTTTTCAAAACTCGTTTTTATAGCAGTCGCCTGGCCGAGATCTTTATTGCCTTGTTCCGTGATCGTTTGCCGTCAACTGATCATGTCTTCAAATAATTGTTTGGGCGTGACACCATGGATATGGCTAAGTGATAGGTGTGTGTAACAAATCCAGTTGTTTATCAGCTATTTCGGGCGTATATAAAGACCGCCGACTTTTACATTGTGTGCCCATAACGCATGATTTTCCTGAGAAACCGTCAGTTAGTTTATATATGAACGCAGCTTAATGGGCATATACCGTTACAACACGCTACAACAATTGCTAAATATACAGCTCAAAGAATATTGAACCATAGACATTTATTTACCTTAAAACATTGCACTGTGCGACTCATACAAGTAGCCAAGCCGTGAAGCACATTGTAACACTCAATAATGTGCACGCTGTCCACATCAATCAGATATAACGTGGCATACCGACACGGTGGTATCATCAAGGTATTGTTTCGTCCATTTATTCCCCCGGTCTTACCAGCGAAGCACATTTTGCCATTACATGGTAAGTATAGCTTATATTGTTGTTTGTACTGACATATAGACGTAGAAGTCATATCAATATTTTTGAATGGTCCACTGCGCCAAATGTTGAGTTGGCATCTTGTATCATCGTCAAAAACTTCAAACTGTATTGCTATTACTGTAAGTACATGATGTACTATTAAGCTTATGTCTTCAATTGTACAAGCAACTCTATACAAGAATGGTTTTCGAAGGGCAATTTTAAACAAGTACCAAGATGGAGGCATACGCGATTTCTATCTTAGTACGATATTTTCTTCAATGTAAGTAGACATTATCACCGGCAGAAGGCAGATGGGTTCATTTGGTAATACAGCCTGTAGATAGAGTAAAGTACCAGAACTGTAAGCGTAACTAGTTCTTAAGCCACGTGATTCTTGACAACTTTTATACTCTTTCTGTTCTCATAATGTCCTATATCCGACACAGAGGGCTTGAATGATGATGCATATACAAATATGCGTGGGTTCAAATCAACATACCTAACTAAACAGCTGGCTTTTAATTTGGCTGAAACTTTCATTACATGAACGATTGCGAAGAGCTCATCTCCAGAGATGGGGGTAACTATCTCATTCATTCACTTACACCATCTGTTCATTAGGGACTTCAACAAATTTCCCCTTTTAGTTTCCGCCTAAGTGCTGACGATGAATTTATCTGCCTCTCACCGTTGAATACAAAATTAGGATTACACTCAGCCAATGTCCTTGCTGACTTGGCGTTGGTTGTATGTTATGAGGCCTCTATATCGATAGCATGATTCGATTTGCACCAATGGGTAAGCTATGGTGCACTAGTAAATGGAAAATAAAATTGTTTGCTAGTTCCATAAGGAAAAAGATTGAATAAATAGGCTATATAACATATGCTCGCTTTGCATACAAGGACGTAGCTTCCTATGGGCCGTGTAGGCCGCGGTCTACACATTTCCTCAGAAAGCCTAAAAGTCAAAAATGCCAAAAATGCAATTAGAATCATAAGGGGGAAGGGGGTGGGGCGTGGCTAAGGAAACACCAGAAACAAGATTTGCCTAGAACAGACAGTGATTGATATGTCGAAATCTGCATGTATGGAATGGTTTATAGTTTGTATAACCCAAGAAAGAGAGTCCTGTCTTTAGATAGATTTTTCTTGCATACCAGATGGGGATATCTGCAGTCTTTTACTAGTACTTCAAACGCACACAGATGTTGAAAGTTGATGTAGCTAGTTTTTCCTTTTCTATTATTTGCAACTGATGTTTTATGAATTTCAAAAACATTTATAAGGTATTACAAATACTCAAGGCTTAAAGCATATTGTTTAACATAACGGCAAAGCATATATTTAATTCAACAATATAATTATGTTAAAGCAGAAAACAACCCTCAAGCGAAAATAGCCAGCAAATAGTATATTTATTAAGAACATAAAATCAACGTTCAGTTGCTGTCAAATTCATTCCAGTCATGAGACTCACATCTAAGTAAAATGTCATAATATATATGGTCTATGAAACATTCTTATTTGTGCAAAATATACGCCAAAACGCACCTCTGACAAGTTAGGGTCAAACATTTTCAAGGGGGACCACGACACCTCTACAGTTTGGCCTACACATTTTCAATCCAGGCTACGACCCGGGCATATGTATCTCTAGCTGAGAGGCTTTGTTGAACTATATTTGCCAATTACTACTCGGATTTGAGCATATGTGTAGTTCAATAATCGCGCAATATAAACAAGGATGGTTTTTCAAAAATAAATTTAACCCAGATTGACTAAACCGCATGGAACTAACAGTCGCTTGCTTAATTATGTCATTAAACAGATTCCCATTAATAAACAGTGTAAACAGATCGGGATTCACCAACGTTCCCTACTGACCCAGTAAAACACAATGATGTAACAGAGGATATAAATCTATTCACTACAAATGTGGCATTTTAGCCGCACACAATGGCCGGCATCAAATAAGCCATCAAATGAATAATAACTGTCAGATAACACAATGCGCAAAATGATCGACTTTCGGTCACGAGATCACGGTGGATCTTACGAACGTCAATACTTAATTGCCCTTTGTTTCGATAAGTATTATGTAGGCATGTTACCAACCAATCTTTAATTTAGAAATCAGCAACATCGGTTGAAAGATTTACTCAAATGTACTAGGTGCTGACGTAGCCGTCTTAGCTCATCCCCCGCCTGCTGGTTATACATTTTAATAGGGACGTTCAATTTTGTGCCAAACTGCGCTAGAATAGAGGAGGTACTCGCAACAGTCAAGCTTGTGTAAGCGGAAACAAACAGAAACGTAATGGTTCGCGAAGGCGTGTTTGTTGATTCTAACCATCAGCTCTCACGATAGGTACCCGATGCCACTAAACTAAACAGCTGAGCCTCAACAAATGTCGTGGGTCTAAGCTCTCTAACGTACATCACGTAGATCCTGTGAACTTGGCCTAACAAATAATTCGTTTTATAAACGCAAAATTAGTTGGCCCACAATGCTAAGTAAAACAACCCACAATTCATTTGGTAACTTCGTCGGTGTAACATTGTAGCATAAAAGCGATATTCAACTACGTTCTAAGCATTTCAAGCATTTCTGGTACGGGATTATCGATGATGGTAATGACAAATAGGCACTCTGATTGGTGGATTGAGTATTCTGCCCAGTGGAGCTGACAATTTGGTAAACCCTTTCGTTGTGAAACCGGGTGCGTTCGGTTCCGATTGAAATATTGAGATTGATAACAAAGTTACAAGATAGCAAATGTCGGCTGGGCAATTTGTGAATGTCAACACTGTACTGTTAATAAGGTATTTAGAAAGCGGCTGACGGTTTCGAGAATCTTGCATGAAAGTTATCACAATGGCGTAAAATGCTTTCGATTGTCACAAACATATAATGCTGTAAATATGAAACCACCACAGGCTTATTTTTATTTCATGCGCGCTTTGGTCTTCATCAAACAACCTGTTTATGCAAGAGCTTAAGCTATGATACTAACACACGCGAATGTACAGAGGTCAGCACCACATAAAGTGTGAACTGGGTAAAATAGCAATTCTTAACTTAAGAGAGGAACAAAAAGTTGAATGGGACAATTAAGTAGTGATCGGCTTATTCGCTTCACTCATAACCACTGTTCCGTGCTATTATGTATGTGGAATAATTACAATTACACTGTCCAGTAAAGGATTGATTCACTGACCATAACATAATCAAGTAAAGTATGATACTTTCTATTACATACGACAGCTTACAGTATGGCAAGCGCATCTGTGGTCTCCATGTTCAATCTCGAATGCAAAGATGGTCCCAGCTCTTTAACAGGTGCTCAAGCTGCCGGGGTCAACACCTTAATGTGTCAGTAAGCGACGTTCACTAACCGGGATATGATGAAGGGGGCAGCTTTTGCGTTCTGCATATGTAGTGATCCTGTGAAACTGGGTACAAAATTGTAGCTGAGCAGTGCCTGATTGGCTGCAGAACTGTTAAAAATAGATATGCCTGTTTGAAATATATATGGCTGGCGTTCCTTTACATGTATGCAATCACTTAACTGTTTGAAGAATGATCGTCTATATGTTGTGCACATAGATTAAAGTTATTGAAAGCGAACAACAGTTGGGTTCATTTTCTTAGGGCAAGTGTTACTGGGGGTGGGGGGGGGGGGGTATTTGTGGCAGCGGGGTCACGCCTCAAACTGTTAATAAAGTGATTATTTTCCGGATTACAGTTGATAATTGTTCGTGTCAACTAATCTGGGATGTATTTAAAACACCTGCTGTTAATGATGTAATGCTATAATAATCCCACATCATGTCCTGTCTATGTCCATCACATTTGGCGTTAGATATTCTAACGCCGTTAATCCTTCTGCATTCAACTTTGTATCTGGTTACAATTAGGATCATCATTGCATAAAACTCCTCTCTTGAGCTCCTCGTTATCCAGGTAATAGGATCGATTACCGATCTTTGGTATCAGCAACGCCGTTTGGTTTTGGATGAATGGGTTGGAAATGTGGATTATCCAACAGCGCTAAACTATTGATAAGCTTCTCAAGCATCATGAGTTTGGTGCAACTGGAAGTGAAGGGACAGTCTTCAATCCTGCAGATATCACCGAAGCTATTGCCCTATCAGAGGTTGTGGATGAGCACAAATCGCAGGCAACAGACGTCAACGTCGAGCTAAAGGCTGTATGTAACAGCATATAAATAAATCAACCCCATTGACTTTTACCATTGTATAAGAAACAACGTATGTGATATTAAGTCATTTACTTCCGAAACGACGGATACTTCAACAACTCAACTCATGAGGCATTAATGCTAAACCAAACCTACTCGAAAGACAAAGCATTACATGGGCAAACCCATTATGTTTAACCAATGTTAGTGCACAGCATGAACATATGAAAACATTTGTTCACCTTAATGTCAAATGCACATTACTTAATTTACTTTGCGTGACAAATATGCCTCTACCACGTTTCCAAATCGCAATTATTGATGTGGAACATTTCAATCATCGTACATTATAATCACCTGAGTTTGAATAAAACTCATAAGCTGTTACAAAGGTTGTCTATGACTTCGGCGGACTAGCCTAATTGCATGGTGCGTAAATATACACTGTAACTCTCTTACAATACATTCTTAGGGAGCAGTTCAAACGAAAGTGACACTCCGCATCGAGGCCTACGTTTTAGCATGTCGAAGGTAATGACTAATTCGCTTTGAATAAAATATGTGAATTTAGCCGCAATCTCAATTGCCTCTGCACAGGTTTAAGACTAAACAAGTATCTCAATTGTAGCGCTCAAGAGTCGAAAGAGACTAATGGGCTATTATCTGATGGTTTATGTCGACTCAGTCAATGAATACTGTAGAATATTTTGGTCAAGGATATCAGTAGCGATAAACCTAATAATGACATTGGGCAGTTGAATAAGAGGTTATGTTGTCATAGCTAAGTTGAAGTGTTTGAATGGTTTGTGTTCAAACACTCGATTAGCATGATACCATAAGACTGAAAATCTATTGCCTGAAAACTTGACGTTTTATCAAAATATCCT
Source organism: Urechis unicinctus (assembly GCA_034190875.2). Lineage (NCBI taxonomy): Eukaryota > Metazoa > Annelida > Polychaeta > Xenopneusta > Urechidae > Urechis > Urechis unicinctus. Next base: position 6,611,453 of record CM067344.1, read on the forward strand.
TATTATTGACGTCAGTCAGTAACAAATTTGAGATATTGTCGAATACAGCCGGAGCAGCATTTGAATTACCCATTATGTTGCATGACAGGTAGCTCTATGGGCTTAGCTTATATAATTGACGGTGTATACTTTGTCACGACCTGCAAATTGGCGCCGAGCATCTTTATCCGCAGGACTACGTATCTATTCAGCTGTAGCATATTAGCTGCAAGCAAAGGCCTGCATAAAAGAGTCATTCCATGAAAACAACATTTCACAATATTCCCAATATCACGGTAGCTCTTACGAACATCGTGAAGGCCGCAACACAGCTACATAGCAAGCCAATGCCAATCGTTTAGATAATAATTGGGATGTCATGGTACCAGCTGATTGTTAATGTAGTTAAGATTCACCTTAATGTACTCAAAGTTAGAATAGTTGCCGAAGAGCGCCTTGACGACAAAGCCGTCATAGATCGTCCCCCGCCTGACTAGTTTATTAGTTAATTTGCTTAGGTCATCGCTTAACCACATTCAAAAGATCACAGTTTCATGTGAGCAAATATCGGCTGTGGCAGTTGGTGACTGACAATGCTGTACTGCGAAGTAGGTCTCTTGAACCGTGTCAATCTAGGCCTGTAAGATAGCATATGACAGATATGTGAGCACCTTTTTAATCCACTGATGCGATTGCGACCTGTCAAATAAATACTAGAAAGTATCATACCAAAAAAGTACCTTATGTAATAATTTATTCTGTGGAGGATCCATCCGTTAGCAGTCATTACAATCCGTTATTGAACCAAAAGTAGTTACAAAATGTAATCTACGCGCTTATATAAAAGCATTTAACTACTGTTTTTGTTAAGATAACAATCAGCCAACAATATGACAACCAGGTCAATCCGTACCTAATCACTCCATTAATGAATTAACTAACCGTTTTTGTGGTAAGAGTTGAGCTTGTGTCGTGCAATGTCTTTTACATTCGCGCTTGGCTATAGCAGACATGGACAATCGTTAATGATCAACGTGGCAAATAATACACGGTGTTTGATGAAGGACAGAACGCGCACATTATATATAAAAAGCATCTGTGTGTTTTATTATGGCCGGTAAACATTAGTCGAACGTATTTAACACCATTCTGATTACGAGCACTCTCCTGTCCATCTGCACATTGAGGCACAACGCGGCTTTCACGAGACCTACATCGCGGTACAGCATAATTATATTACGCTATTCAAGGAATCATTTGTACAGGTACATGTGCAATAGAATATTGCATACCAACTGACACTCATCCATACTAAATAAACAATTGCAACTTTGGGAAGTATAATGTATTAGATTTGTTATTCCCCCCCCCCCCACCCACGCATTTAGAGCGCCGAGGTTGTCAACCATGGGTTTCTATGATCTACGTAAATACATTTAATCAAACATCACTAAGCAGGCACAGATAAAGTTATGTATTGCTTCAATAGTGACAAGCACAATTCTGACGTAAAAAAAGACAAAACATTATAAGACATCTTCTTCATTGGACAAGAACGCTTGTCGCGGCATATCTTTCTTAAAAAGTGGTCAATGCTTAGTTCGGTCAATGGTAGACAAATCGACAGCTATTGTGCACCCAATATTAAATGATCAATGTATATACAGAACGTCAAATCTGTGTTTCATATCCAGGTTAGGGGATAAAAGTGACGTTAACGTTAATGAAGGTATTGGTCTCAGGCACTTGAGCACCTGCATCAGATCAAAGAGTGGCGCTTGCTATTTCATCCAGCTCACACTTACTTTCGTGCAATGCCTTATGCATTCACGCGTGTCAATAGAAGACATGAAAAAGCGATAATGATCAACGTGGCGAATAATACAGGGTGTTAGATGAAGGTCAGAGCGTGCACATACACTACAAAAAGCATCTGCTGTTGTAACATGACCGGTTAACATTTGTCGAAAGTATTTAACACCATTCTGATTACAAGCATTCCTCCGTACATCCCCATATTGAGGAGCAACGCGGTTTTCTGATCCCTGGGATAGCGTAATATTATCATGATCTCTATCTGCGATTAACATATAAGGGATAGCCTTAAATATAAATGACCCCTTGACTCATGGTATGTTATCTATGGAGATGATATAAAATAAAAACGTTGTAATTATAATTTGCGATTATTTAAGATAACTTCTTACAGTATAGACAAAGATTCCAGCTTAGGAAGTAAATAAATCAAAATGACTGGCACATGCATGTTTGTATTATGACCGTCCAGATGATGTTAATATAGCAATATATTGGGCGACACAGCGTGAGCATTATCCTAAGTTTGCAGATTCTGATACAGCGGTTACAGTCTAAGTAACTGGGGGGTTCATTGGGGCTTTCGTGTAGGAAACAGCTGTAACCGCTGTGCGAATTACCGTATGGAGACAGTCTGAGTACACTATGTATGGCATGTTTACCTTATTGTTGCCGCAGTTTATTAGCATTAAATGTTATGAACGTCGGACAATTCCATCTCTATGTAGGCTGGGCCCAATTGATAAATAAGGAAACTGAAAACCTGCAAGCCGCCGATCATAACCACCGTCCCCGCCCCCGCAAACGAGCATTACATGTCACATAGTATAACGGAACAACTATTGTTTTCGGACTGGCTTTTGGACAGGCAATATTGCAGTTAGGATGTATAGACGCGAATAACCAGCTATTTGTAAAATGCACTCGATCAAGAAATCTTCAAAGTTGCCACAGTATTTTGCAATCAAGATAACATGATTTTATGTTGCTCATATTTATAAGTTGACTACCCTTTGGCCTACATGTAATAATTCAGTATTCCAAGAAGTCCCATAAAACTGGCACGTGAGATATTATCGCTGAAGGGTATGCTCCGATATGCAGGCTTACGGAACAGGAAACGACCAAACCAAATCGAATAGACGCCTGATGAAGAATTTTAGCCGATGCATATTAGTCATACGTGGTAAAGATGTATGTTAAACATACTCGATACTTCGTGATCAGTAACAGTTATACTCGTGTATCACACGAAAGGTTTACTAATTGAAAATAGAGGATTCGACGACAGTCGGTTTTGTATCGTGGTTAGTGGCCGAAAATAAATTTTTCTTGTCAATTTAGGCTTTACAAGTAATTTTTTGACACACAATTAGCTACTGGTACGGTCGTGCAGCCGCCGAACTCAATGGTGAAAGATATGTGGTTATAGTTTTCAATGAGGAAATGACAGCTCATACAATTGCAGGTAAACAAAGTAAAAATAGTCCGCCACACAAACACGATTGATGTACATGAGAACGTTTAGGAAGGATTTCCACGGATATGTGGATCACAGTAGAAGATAACAATCATATATAGGTTAATACTTGATGACTTTTGATTAGATAGAAAGATTTAATGCACATATGAAAGTTTTTAATTCATATGGATATTGCAGTAACTGACGATAATGTTATTATTATTTCGCAAATTTTGACATATTTGTCGATGCTAAATGTGAGCTCTTTCCTTTCATTTGCGATATACTGGTATTATCAAAGGTATACAAAATATGCAGACAAATTCATTCATATACATCTTCACCAATGTTTTTTATATGAACGGGATCCCGCGTTCGCCCCAGCATATGACAAAATGGGAACTACACACGCAAATCAGGAACGTTGTGGCTTTTATTGCTTTTTCTAAATACTTTAATGATCTTAAAGGCACATAAACAATGGCCTGCATGTATTTAGGACTCGTTGTTTCACGGAGACCATTTGTTGTCTCGAATTCATGGCAGTCTTCAGCGATCCATAAGGAATGCCTGAGCCTCATAATGGAGTTTCTAGTGAATTTATCAATGAACGTTCAGTTATGATCATACCCCACTTTTGTTTAAATTAATGGTTATGAGTGGCTGTCTGATTTTTTCATGGTCCAATTTATTAACTTGTCGATACAATGAAGTGATTATCAACGTTGGCATTGGTTGTATTAGCTCTTGGAGTCGTAAAGTTGCACATTCATTTAATGTGTGTATTAGAACGATAATGTATATTGATTGCACGCTACCACTTATTCAGTACTCGGGTCTCTCCAAGCATATTCACAACCCTATTTATAGGCAGATATAATGTAGCTGCTATAGTTCCCTTGGCTCTTCTATTACATGGATGGAACAGTAAACACAATGACAGGTGTTTGACCTATTTTGAATAATTCATCGTCATAATGTAATTGCACATATCATAGCTAAACATGTCTTATATCTATAATTCCAATAAACAAAGCAAGTGATGTATGTTCATCTGATTCAAAACGCGTATTCCTTTGCATTATCGGCATCAAAGAATATTAACGTGATTGTCACGCTTCAACCGCACGTGACGTATACATTAATTGCAGCACGTTTGTGCAATATAATGTGAATGTTGGTCTACCCGGATAGGAATACAAAATACAACATTTCAGTGTACGTTTATAGCTATGTCGTTTATGTTTGACAAATAACATGCACCCTATTATGGTTAAAGACACGGCTCAGGTCACTCGCGCAGTCAGTAGTGCCAGTCATTCACTTCCTACAGTGCAAATCCGATCATTATGATCTGAATACTGCTACGTTCATCTCATTCTAACATTTGTAGCGCATCCGTTTTCTGCATTGTAACTCGTGAGAGCTAAGCATTCTGTCGTCATGACTTTAAGATAAATATCCTTTTTACCGGGGAAATCGTACAGTGCGGAAATTCATAAAGGTTGTTTGAAATTGCTGTCTGTTTCTAGTTAGGGTCATTTGAGTTGATTTGTGCCATTACATCGCAAACATGGCAGCATGACCTTGGACTAGCGAATCGTCTTATGGTACATCCGATTAAGTGTGTAAACCGATCTGTGTTATTGTCCTTGTTCTGGGTTTTACCTCATGACCCATGTTTGCTTTCTAGTAGCATTTTGTCAGTGCGTAAGTCTAAGCCTGCCCGATAATATGTAGTTACTGGTTAGTTATTGTGAGGGCAAGTTGTACAGTAAATTCGGATCAGTATGTTTAGTACCAATTGACGACCAGCTAAGCCATCATAATAACGTTAACGTCCAACTTCCCAGTTCAATTAGAGACCGATGTGTCATCTGCTACCTCCCCCCCCCCCCCTCTCCTCATGCATTCCCTATAACCTATAGTCAACCTTCATTGTCCAAGCTTAATAATGACCCTTGAGAATTTGGATTGCGTGCCAAAAATTTCTTTGCAAAGTAAAATGTGCAAGGACATCATGTGAGTGACATGCTGCACGTCCTATTACAGCTATCTGTCTGGCTATTAGCATACAACCAGTGCATCGCTGAGCTGCTTTGCTTATTTTAGAGAGACGTTAAGTTTTAATGTTCAGTAACTGGATATATGACTGTTATATTTGTTGTTGTCATAGCACATTGTATAGCATAGCTGGGATGGTAACGGAAATGTTAATAAAGACGCCGTTGTATTAGGCAAGAGGAGGGTCCGTATATGGTATATGCGGCGTCAAGGTCAATGCATTAGCGAAGGTAAAGCCCATTAGGAGAGATTAGCGCTTATTTGCACGCGTCGTTTCGAGGTCTGATGCCATCAGCGTTCCCTTTTATAAAAATGTAAGGCTAATATCTACAATATCATGTACACCACCTTTTGTTGTAGAATGTTTAAGGGGATGGACTTAATGTAAGTAACATGTACTGCAGCAGACATCGTATGAACCTGTATACAAATTCAGTTAAACCGAGTAAATCATTATTTCAGAGGTGTCCATGTCGACCGGAATGTCTCCCGGATGAGTACCTTGTACCTAACCATTTCTATAATCGATGTATCACTATCGTATTCTGTCGTATAATGTGCCAATATCGTTGTCACAGTAACCTGTGGTAGTCTGCAGCATTCAGGGTCAATGTCGTTGTCTACAGTATCTGGGTCAAAGTAGCAGTCTTAATTATCGTGGGTTAATGCCGTAGTCTTAAGTATCGCGCCTCTCATTGTTGTTGGCTGTTGTCTTGCCAAATATGATGCATTGCAAATGTCACCCAAATGATTTCCTGCAGATATTGCGTGAGAATTTTAAATGTGTTAGATATGCACTTGCTTTAAAGGAGTGGGAATATAATGTGTGTTGACAAGTGGATGAAATTATCTGCAATGACTGTTTACTGCAGATGTTTGACAATAAGTATAATGATTCTTGGTTTATTAAGTTGTCCATACGTGGTATACGACCGCATCTTATAGAGTCATCAACAGACATCTAACCAATCAAATACGTCGCTAGAGCCCTTTTTAGGAACATAATACAATAAGCATATTGGAAATTAAAATCATTGAATATTTAGAAAGCGTTTAACGAACCAAACTTTTTTTTTGGCAATGTAATTCATTCTAGCCTAATTGAGCATATAATGTAGCTCTTCAAATCCGTACAAATCATTGTACCAGACGAAAGCAATCAGGTAGGCTATTGTGTCTTTTATGAGCATGTACTCTCCAGTGCTATTTGAGACAATTGATGAGGTTGCACCACCAATAATACCATCATATACTGGGTGATGTATTAGTCACCCGAATGGTTATTGACAAGGGACGTAGAACGCAATAATAGCTCCATTGCTGCAGATTGCACAGATCATTCCGAGTAGATTACCTGAAAACTTATTTACCCTATGCACGACCAAGTGTAACTATGTCCCAATCAATTTTTCTAAGTTGCAGTAGATTTTGACAAAACATAATATGGTCAAGTGTTAGCTATTAATGGGCGGGTGGTTGTATAATTCGCTGCTGATGTTCTGCAACATTAAACGCGTTTTTCAGTAGCTTACCATACTTATAACCAATTTCGCATGTTTAAAATTTTGATTATGTTTATTGATTATCTGCATTTTAATATGTCAATGAATTTAATGCTTATTTTATGGTATTTTCTTAATGACCGTTCCTTACAGCCAGCAGATTTGATGTAATGTGTTAGTTTTGCTCGGTCATTATTGATATCAGTTTACGCTGGTCACATATACGATGTTAAGCTTCCCAGTTTCCTCGTCGATGTGATGCAGATTGTTTTCCATCGAGCTACTGATTGTGTCCGTCTAATATTTCTGCTGAGGGCTATGTTATATAATGAACACTTATATTGGTGCCTAAAAGGTTAGTTATCATGAGAAACATTTGATTCCTTTTTGGTCAGTAGCTGTTCATGGATTATTTACCCAGTTAAATATACCACTTGCGCAAGATAATAGTAATAGTAAGTTTTGAAATATGCAGAACAGCTCTTTTTTTAGTTATACAAGAACTTGTGAATAATGCTACCGTTTAAATGTTGTAAAAAGCAAACAAATCGGATCGTCCGAAAACTGCCCTTATTGAAACTGCTAATTCCATCACTTCAATGAGACATGAATCGCAGGCAGATACGCTCAAGTCAATCGTTCGATTACATTGTACATGCTGAGTCACTTTAGGTCGATGGAATTGAATGCTTTTACTTTATTGAATGTTCCATCTATGGGTCAACATGGAGGGACCGTACGACTACAATACATTAAATCATTATTATCAGTGGGAACATTTGGTTAAAGCATCTTAATCAAGGCGTAACTGATAAGGAGAGTTCTGGTGGCAAGCTAAGCTAGCTGATAGAATGGCTTCACTAGAGATTCCTGAATTTGTATCATATCATAATTGTTTGTTTGCCGAATAACCGTGTTAAACTTTCTGAACTATGCTTCGACAAACGACGGTGCTTACAATGTATCAGCAGTAATGGCTGGTCAAAAACGTTATATAGGGTATCCCTCGAGGTTGCACGATGCACTTAATGATATTTCAGTTAAATAGAGCAGTTAAGTTATTTGTTGGAATAGTAACTATTATTTTTATCATTATTCCACCCATAGAAATATGGTTTTAAGCTGTTCACAAGGTCGTGGTTGCAAAATATGTACGTTACAAATCAGCAGTCATGTTTGCATCATCTATATCAACAGAAATACTAGACAAGACAGGAATTGGTCGTCTTATTGTTTTTATTCTGGCTGCTGCGATTGGTAGATTCTGTGTGTGAAACTAACAACAAAAGTTCAGCCAAACAGGTTGAATTGGCAAGCTCAGTTGTTGCAGTGATAAACGTAATTGCTGCTCATTGATTATACATGAATAGGATTCCTCTCAAATCAAAATCGTTTCATTTATTACCACCTAAAAACAAGTTGCTGCGTCATACATCACGATTGCAATTAATATCCTTCTCAATCACCATAAACGATTGTGTTTGTAGATAAATTCTGAAAAGATGATACTGCGTCCTCTTATAGTATTGAATGAACTGTTATCGCAGGCAGAAAACACCCTTTTGATGCATGACCCTACTACCAGGAGGATACATTGTAAATTAATTCACCTCTCGCAGGGAGATTGCTTCGTAAATCAAACTGTTTACTTTCAACTGACCTACAACATTTCGGTCCAATAGACGCACGATGTTGCCACCATGTATTTTTTTACAGAGACGATATATGCAGCACAAATATGAGATTGCAGGACGGATACTATCAAAACGTGCTAGGATGGTCAATGTCAATTCATTGACAAGATCATATACAAATGTTACCAGATGCATATATCGTGAGTACAGTCTCATACACCTATCCGTAAGGATCCTGCCACTGTTTCTTTATATAAGACAGGCCAACATAACCGGCCAAAACGGAAGATCGATGTTAAATGTAAGGAGATGACCATCGGCAAGGACTGCATACACGTTGCAATGATATATAACTCCAATGAATTGGTCTTAGAAATTAGATGGAATAAAGGAGAGGTTACGTGCCAGGCAACCGCTCGAGCATGCTTAGAGTTGAACTACTGTCCGATAGGCAGGCTTATTTTGTCTCGGATGTTTTTCGTTTTATCATCCAAAATCAATACCCACTCAGATACATATTATTTCCGAACAAAAAGAAATTGTCGGTTTCAACCAATTTATTCCAATTCGTCATCTCCGTCATCTCGCAGATTTACTACAACGAATGATCTCGATTTATTCTTTTGGAATATACCATTGGCCCTTAATTGTAAAATGTTGATTGTTAAGCTGCTTTGCACCCATTTATGCCGTCTTCGAGGAATGCATCGTCTTTATTATTCTCCATTGAAACCATCAGAGTGACTAAGACAATGAACATTTCTAACATGCATTACAAAAATATTGTAAATATGAACAGGTGAATTGGCGTGAATGTATAACAAGACGGAACAACAATATATATATATTCCAAGGTACAGCTGGTCGCAAAGCTATGGATGTAAAAAAAATATATTTCTGATTGGCGGACGTATTGGTATTGAAGAGGAAGCATGGTGATATTCGCGGTTTAGTGGCTGCTAATACGTGGGTTGGTTGAACCGCTGACGTTATACTTAAATTAACCGAAGTAGGCACATTCATGATTTCGGGTACACAAACATAACAAGTTGAACCAATAAGTCTCGTGATTAATTGACGAACACAATGATTGCCATGAAAAAATTGTTACACCCGCCACGTATAAAGTACTTCGTTAATCAAATGACGTAATATCATGGTCGACACAACGAACCAGTGGGCCACGGGCGCTGGCACCGGAAAAGGAGTTGAAATCAAAGTTGACTATTGAGCTGTACCTGTATTTACCGAGGCTGAAAAAAGTAAATATAAAGATATTTTCTAAAGACGGATTGTAATTTTATAGCTAATCACAACGATGTTGAGTAGCAAATCCAATTATGATGTAGAGATTTATAATTCACCATTTTATGGTAACAGATAGCAGTCTTACATATCGAAAGGAAGGTACAGGCATCCAAGCTTTATCGTTATCTGGTTAACAATAAGAGTTAGAACATTTGTTAAAGCTTGACGGTATGATTAATGTAGAAAACATTTTGGACTTAGTATACGATCTATTTATTGACTAGCATGATTTAAACAATTATGATACGATATAGTTGAAGACACCTGTTTCGTGCAATACGTTTTCCAGACATGCTACATCATATGCATCGTGCTAGATTGGAATTCGTAGAATCTGACATCATCCCACTATACCGTGAGACATCACGTTATTATCAATTCCAAAAATTATAAATATATATGCATTCATGTATATACATATAAAACACACATATATATATACATATACATATACACACACACATATATATATATATATATATATTTATATATATGTACTTATGTATATATATACATATATATATATACACATACATATATAAATATATATATATGTATATCTATATATATACATATATATATATATTTATGCATATTTATATATGTATATATATAAATGCATATATATTCATATATATAAAATATATATATATATATATGTGTGTGTGTGTGTGTGCGTGTATATATATATATATATATTTATATATATATATATATAGAATACTGTCCATTAAATAAAGCCAATTAAGCGAGATAATTATTGCAAGACATTTTATTATTCGCTTGTTCTTACATTATGAATGTGATTTATCGGATGCTGTAATTTTTTTAGATGCCTTATGAAATCGCTAATTAACAATAGCATGTTAAGTTTTAATATGGCTAATAAAGCTAACTTTGTTGCTACCACTTTATTTGTAAGATACGAGTGCAATCCGAGCTTGGGAATTTATATGACAAATCCTCGAAGTGATTATACGTGCTGTCGCTAGAAACCGATATATATATATATATATATATATATATATATATATATATATATATATATATATATATATATATATATATAGATATATATATATATATATATATATATATATATATATATATATATATATATATATATATATATATATATATATATATATATATATATATATATATATATATATATCTCTATATATATATATATATAAAACATCGTACCCACCTGTACCGATGTCTCGTAGGTGTTTACTGCCAAACGGCATAGCTCTCCCTGTTACCAACCTCATTAACAGTAAATCACCATTCGCGCGTTTTTATCGTAAGGTAATTTATTCCCAAACTTATTCTGGTATTGTACTACTCTGTTTAAGCCTATTATGAACAAAGAATCAATACAATCTACATTAAGGGTAGGTTCCTTGGTTTAAGAACTATTTGTTTTGAGATACAAATGGACATATAACCATTAACAAATATGTATTAGATGTAAGCACAAACATCGTTGACATATCGCGGTGCTTCTGAATTTATAACGCGTGTAATACAATGCCTATCTGAGATGCAATCAGGCTCGCCTAAGAACGCTCAACAAGTGTCATGGATAAAACAAAATGATACTACATTTAACTTAATTTCTGCCTTGTTGACAGTACATCGACGCAATTATCCCGCATGCCAAATGATCCTTTGGATAATGTATACCACTTATTCATTCAACAACATGGTGTGATTGATTTAATGGCCCTTGTGCGCATAAAAGGCCGGACAATTACATATTTCACTTAATGGGGAGCCCTTCATTTTAAATCGGCTAAGTTATGATACTATCTTAATCACCCAAGGTATGATTTTCAATTGCGTTGATCGGTGACAAATTACGCGAAATGTGCTTTATTGTTGCAATTAGTGCATTATTCCTGATATTTTGAAATGTACTTCTTTGTGACGGACATACAGCGCTAGTTATTGAGCCACAAATCGGTCATTCGATTTTTTTTTAGTATGTGGGCACAATAAAGATACGACTGCAAGGACGGTTCATTGCATATGTCTAAAATACGCTTATCAGCCAATCAACATGTATATATATATATATAAGTAGTATCAAACCAGCATTAAATATGACGAAGGACATTAATGGCATTATTTACCTGAATAGAGACGCATTTATTCTGTGAATCCATGAAAGTGTATTACTGTCACGATTATGGTATATTGACAAAACAGTTCACGATCGCCACTCATTGATATGTAGTGGTTTAAACGCGTCTGAAATGCAATATGACATTCCACACTCCCTGTGGCCCAACTGACTTTTTGGGATTATTGCAACCGTCACTTGAGGCACTCGATTTGATGGCGTAAACACCGCAGGATATTTATACGATTGGATCGCTTCAACATTCCTTCAACATGTTGACCTTCGTTTGATGACCTCGAGCTCTAATCTATATAGCTGACATGTTGCCCTTGTTTTACGGGCACTAATGACAAATTTACTCTATCGGCACTTTACTCAAATTTCGTGAAATTTGTAATACAATGTGTTGCGTTTTAAAAACGATAAACAAATTTCTTTTGAAAATATTTATAATTCGATCTTTTCCGTAACTCTCACCGATTAACGATCTTGTCAATGTTACCCGCAGTCGGCATTGCTTTTCGACCGTTAACATGTTGTCAGAACATGTGTAACCAACATGCGTGCGGCACATAGAGTGTCAAATTACGCGCGTTTATTGCGTGACTGTGCCTCGGTTTTGCCGCCACCATTAGATGACTTCAAAATGTTCACAAAATGTTTAGCTGCATATATCAAGTAATTTAAAACATTTTACATAAACAATATTTATATTAGCAGTTTTATTATCAAATGCGAGTACCACTCAATTGTCACGTGGAGGAGATGGGATTGGATTACAGGGGGTGGAGATGGGTTTTGGGAATGGCGCTGTAGGTCTCCCATCTTGTTAAGACAACACACGATACGTCGCCTGTTCGTTATCATCTCGCTACCTCTAATATGATATAGACAGTTATTAATGACCACCTTACAACCGTGAAATAGGCGTTTTATTTTGTGGAGATATAAGTTACGAGAATCCTGACATAGTTTTATCGTTTTCCACAAGTTGTGCTGCTGGAATAATCATGTATAAAGTTGCAGCGGTTGCAATAATCATAACGACCCAATTCATATCATGTGCAAGCTCAATAGTATTCTTTATACTATGAGTCTAAAGTAAACCCCACTAACCACACACACACACACACACACACAAGAACGGATCAACCGTATTTGAAGCATTTACATATACTGTGAATAACTTGAGTCGACAAAATCTAGAATAATGTCGATGATAATGTGGGTCTTGAATTGTGACGAGTAGGTGCGCTTTAGAGGGACATTACCGTCCGCTGAACAGTCTATTGTGTCAAAGAAATCTAACTTAAAGGAGCCGCTTGTGTGAAAAGAGATAATTGCCCGATGTTCCCACAATAACTCTTATGTGTTGTGTGGATAATGTTAAATGCAGACGGAACTGGTTAGGATGGTACGTTAAATCTTGCGATAATTATTTAATAGAAAGATTTGCTTATCTATGGCGATAGCACTGTTTTACTAAATGACAAAACCTCATGCAGTTCACAGTTAATTTGTGAATCATTTCGGTGTTAACGTTCTATAATCCAAATGACCGGGGGGCTATTTTTGTCTACATTCCGTAAAGTGTGTCGCGTATGTAAGTTCTGTACAGCAAAACGAATGAAAAATACAACAGCAAGCAGGACCATATTTAACGATAATTATCACATTAGAGTACTGCAATGTATTTATTAGACAAAGCGCGCACACAGATAATTACGCACCCTCTATTTCTCCCTAATCCACACATTCACACACATGCACACACACGCGCACACTAAGGGCTGGCAGCTATAGTCTCATATAAATAAAAAACACTAAATAGTACGAATATGCTTATTTCAAATATACTGCTATATCTGTCACGTGAACAATGTGGATACGTTCAATGTGAGCCAAGCCATAAAACTGGAAGATGATGGCAATGTACAGATGTCACAGGAAAGCAGCCGCAGTCGCTCCTGTAGACCATATAAATTTCAACAATGTTGAATGTGGTAGACAACTCAAAGACTTAGTTCACACGTACATTGTACTAAACATAGCAAATCAAATCTCCGCATTACAATACACTATAAGGTCATAACCGCCTCTCGCCGTAAAAACAACCAAAATTATACTAGGCTTGACCACGGCGTTTTAATCAAAATATTTCCTTCTCCAGACTAATGCTCACGTTTCATAAACAAATTGCTGAATGTCATTGACACATAGGTTAGTCGCGTGTATTGCTTCCATTAGCACTAGCTGTTGCCATTATAAATAACTCAATTGATTAAAGTTTGTATTCTCTCATGTACGTGCCCAAAGTCGTACCGGCTTCCCCTGAAGCAGTGCCACCCAGTCAGCCTTATTTGCAGCTAGGCACATAAACCACAGCAGTATGGGCATTCATTAACCGCAGGTGGAAGAAATAGTAAATACAATGTACATCGTTTAGAGAAGGTTTTTGCTCGGGGGTGGGGGTAGTGGTTGTAACAAATAATAGACTACAAACGTTGTCGATTTTACTCAGTTTTAGGAGAACGCAAATAAACGTTATAATGTGCCAACGGTACAATCTGCTCATCAAATATTTTTCAAATTGTTGTGTCAGTCATTATTGTTATGAAAAATCAGTAAATTGGCAAGGCATTAGCGTAAATAATCAGTTCAATTCGCGTCGCTGTGTCAAGGTAAAGGTATCAAATGCCGCCAATAATTAAGTCATAATCATCACTATTGATTGCAAGGCGGTGTGCAACCGACTACACTGACTAAAATTACCGGGTATTAGCTGGTGGCATGAATTAGCAAAATAACCTTAGATAATATTTATGTACACGGTGGAGCGCATATAGCATTCTTCCTCTTACCACAAGCCAGTCGTTCACAGGGTCCCCTTCCGTCAACATATCGAATAATCGTTGGGAATATAATTAAAAGTGCCAATGTAAACGCATGACTCTTTAGGCGGCAGGATTAACTTCGTGTACATATCAGCACCTGTTAAAATCTTATTTGAGTACATAAGGGCGAATCTTACAGCCGATGTTGATGATAACTAAATTGGCAAGTAACATGCCAATATAAAACTTCGCATCACTATGTTGCCAAGTAGCTGTATTTTTTAACTTCACGATGTCCATGACAATATGATCGTAAGAGCTACTGCGATCTCGTGGCTAGCGATAGATCGTTTGGCGAAATGTGTTATCCGACAGTTATTGTTAATGTGATCACTGTTTTTCATGCTAGCCGTCATGTGCGGCTGATATTGAAAAATGGAACATATTAACGTCCTCTCTTACATAAATGCGCTTTAATTTGGTCATTAGAAAGTATACTAGTTAATGTTATCGTAGATGAAGTCGGTCTGTTTTAACAGTATGGTACTGAATGGGCAAGTCTTAAAGGGTTACTTTTGTGATTTGATAACATCCTTGATAATATTGTTTGATTAGAGAAATACAAGCAAAAATGCGTAACTGGCAAGAATGGACGGAGCGGATATTTCAAAGCTACATTAGAAAATTAATGACGCCTGAAACACGCATACCGAAGAATATGAGGCTTTGGGGGAAATAATACTTATTATTAGCTAAAATTGCCAGTTATCATGCTGCAATTGGGTTATAAATACCATTGATCTAGAGCCAATAACGACTTTTGAAAAGCGGTCGCGAAAATGTGCATATATTCAGAGATAAACGAAAATAAGACTATATGTGTTTCTCAAGGGGTGTACGTTGAGTGTTTGTGAGTACATAAACTAGGCCGTGCAGTCAAGCGATGTGCTTTTGGGAAGGGTAAATTGAGATACTTGTTTTTATCTGCAGGCGTTTCCCTCTATATAGATACTACCGTCATGGAAAAAATATCTAAGGAGTCATTTACTACTTATGGAAGTACATCATCCGCCACATAGCAACGACTAAGGAAGTTATGATATCAACAGCTAACATTGACGAGTTACTGGCCTCATCACTGCTCAGCCAAATCATTTTGTGTCGCCAGATGGCGAGAGAAGCACGATCAGACGGCCAGTGGAAATGTAAAAGTCTATTGTGGATACTATCTACAGTGAGGGTAACGGGCCATGTAACAATACATAGGAATAGAATGGATTCTATGCTTACTCGGCATTAAAGTATACATGGATATATGCATCACGTTAAAAATAGCGCGAAATAGCAGTGTCATCAAAGATCTTGTTATAATAAGATACCCCACTCGGACGTTTCTGTTGTGAAGCTCGCGACCAGCGCGCCACCTGGTTTCGTGGAAGCTAAAATGTAAACAAAAGCGCGTGGCTCAATGGTAAAAGATAGATCGGCGATGGTATGTACTCAATAATACCGCTGTATTTCTAAAATTTAACGATTCTTTGATAGAGCCTATATATAAAAACAAAGCCAATTACTATTGACACCCTTTTTATCAATTTGCGTGACGATTTATTAACTACAGTAATTTTTTTATGAACGTTTGAACAAAGTCGCATAAATCAGCATCTACCCCAGGCCTAGCCCCGATTGGACGGTAAAATACATGCTTACTCAGACGTCCTGTAGGGCTGAATTTAGCCCTTTTTAAGACACAGTCGGACGTCTAGTCAACCCTTATTTGATATAAAAAGATAAATTTGAATCATTGGTTTTGTCATATTTGCGGCTGAATATGAGAAGTTGATTTAAATACATGCTCACGATTTCCCGATTGTCACCCGAACCTCCACCAAATCAAGAAGCTGCATTGTCGGTTGATGGGGTGCCCTATGCAGACGTATGATTTTATTATGTAGTACTGTAAAATGTATTCTTGCTTATTGTGAATAACAATTTAATAATGAAATATTTCAGGACATAGCATATACTAAAAACATTGATGCAGCATGCGTTTAATCACCATTAACTCTCTCGCTCTATCTTTCACTTTCTCTGTCTGTCTGACTGTCTGTGTCTATGTCTGTCTATCTCTGTCTCACTGTCCTCTCAGTCTCTCTATCTATCTCACTGTCCTTCTCTCTGTCTCTGTGTCCCTATGTGTGTGTGTGTGTGTGTGTGTCTCTCTCTCTCTCTCTCTCTCTCTCTCTCTCTCTCTCTCTCTCTCTCTCTCTCTCTCTCTCTCTCTCTCTCTCTCTCTCTCTCTATATATATATATATATATATATATATATATATATATATATATATATATATATATGTATATATATATGTATATATATTTGTATATATATATATATACATATGTATATATATATATATATGTTTATATATATATACATAAATACAAATGTCGTGGATCATTTTTCTAAAATATGCGGCTGCAGAGAAAACCTTAAAGCCCTACCTCCTTAACACCCTACAAACTTCATACCATGAGAAACGCGCTACGCGTGCCCTCATTGGTCAACTAATTAAAGGCTTTACGCCTCAACCCTAACTACACAGTGGCTGCCCGCCAACTTAGACAGTCCCGCGCAAACCCCCAACCAAGCAGCATCTCCTGGTATCTCCTCCTACAATAGTCTTCAGGCACATCTTTCGGCAGTCATCAAAAGAACCTTAAACTGAATAAAGAGAAGTTTATATTTCGGCCCCCTACAACGTCGTTGACTTGTTTCTACAACAACACATAGCCATCAAGAGAATATAACCACAACATCTGGTGGAGAATCCATTCTTTCCTGGTTACCTTTCTGTAAGTACATTTGTATTTCACTTAATTCCCCTAATCAGCTGTTTCTGTCAATCAGGTTAAATTTCTATTTCCCGTGAGAGCTGGTAGATTGCTGATGCTTGTTTGAAACCCAAAGTTAACTTGGAGTTATAGCTGTGATGTTGCTGAACGGGCGCATCCCATGAACGCTCCTATCACTCGTTATACTCACAATACAGTCATTTTATCTCGTCTGACCTCTATGACTGTACACGTTGTGATAACTTTCTGTTGCTAAACGTTGTGTTTTCTCTTGGAAGATGTGTTATAATGTGTATTGTGGTGTTTATGTACATGCTAATATGAGTATGTGTAAAGCGTATGCTTTTGGTATTTCCGTGTTCTTGTCAGATGCGATTCCCGCACTGGTTCCCGAACGCTATACACTTTTGAAACAACCCCTCTTGTTCATTAAAGCGCCGATGCGCACAGATTCAATATCTGTTTATTGTTCAGCTTTCAAAATAAGCTTGCTGTTATTTTAATCTGTTGGGTGTCCCGACTGATTGTTAATAGTTTAATTGACTGTAATGGGAATGGTTTAAATGTATGTTCAGACACAGTGACTCTGTATAAACACATGTCTTTTGTGACCACCCGCATCGGCATACGACTCCTTTGGGGACAGGTCCGCTGTTTTGTTTGTACTTAAAATTTGTCTAGGGATTACCACGCTAATCGAATAATTGCGTAACAGCTTGCATTGTCCTTTCAAACTGGTTTACGCCACAGCTTTAACTGACTTTCTTCACTTAATCGCCTTGTCTGTCTTCTCTCGTTTCTTTGTGTGTGCTTGCTATGAGTTTCAGCAGCAAGGGACCACTAGCTTGTAGTGTAGCGACGGATCGGTAAGATAACGCAACTACAGTATTCGTCGACTCCAGTGTAATTACAGATCAGCACCTGAAATACGTTGGCCTTCCCTGGACTCAAGTTAAGTTTCTATGCATAACTATATTCTCATCAGCATGTCAATTAATTACTTGAAAATAATGTTTTATTAAAATTAATCATTGATTAACTTGCGCTCATAATTCCCAATGGTTTGTGAATCGAATACATCTGGGTATATGCTTTATGGTCGAAAGGTTAGAAAGTCAGGTACATGCTAAGAATAGTATATGGGACTCATGTAGCACTTGGAATGCTGGCCCACGCTTCAGTGCTAACATATAACCTAAGACTAAGTTAATGCATTTGTCAATATGACGCTCAGATACTTAAATTTGGTCACATTCGCGGAAAGCGTCACTGTCATTGCTTTATGTAAAAATAAACAGTATTTTCTCTGTATTTCTCTAAATGTTACTTGTAACCTGCCGGTTACTTAAGCCATTTATGTGTGAGTGTGTTGATAGGTCATCTCCAGGCTAACACTTCCGGACTACGGGATGTCCCCCCAGTTTGTGACTCATACCCATGGGATGAAGCTTTTCCGGTACTACCGTCTGTCTATATGGGTTTCCAGTCATAGGGTTGCGATGTACATGTCCCTATGACTGTTGGCAATGACATTGATAAGCCCTATATTCAGTTGGAGACACCCGTCCCACGTAAATGCACGTTCCAGACAGAATTGGACGAGCGGGAAGCAGCAAGCCTACTCGCTACGCTACCGTGGCTATCTGCAACCCTCAGGGACTGATACGCCGGTAACAGCGTTTTGGTTACTTCACATAACCACTGCCGCAGTTAGTCGATACAGGCATGAGTGCTGTAGTTGGCAGTCAAGCCGGGTCATGTAGGTGGACAGAGGTTACCTACGCGTCTGCTCACTTTTGTGAAGACGCCCAGGGTGCACCCACAGATCACAAACCAGGGCTCACATCACGCATATTCCAGATCGACCAGTGAGAATTTGACTATCATCGCAACAGTTCTTTCTACTTTGGCGTTCACTATTACCAGTCAACTTGTTTTCTTGTAAATTGCTTTTCGCTCTAGCACATCGGCCTTTTCGTGGACTGATAACATATCCTCATTAGCAACCAGGTCATCAATGGACAGCATTAGACCTACATTACAGTCAGTAGCTTAGAATTCTTCCTCTACAACTCACTTATCTTTTAGTTCCGTGTTTCTTCTAAATTATTTGATAGACATTATTATTTCACCATAAGCTGTCGCATTGTATGTATTCGATTGTCATGTATATTGCATGTTTTATCATCTTATCATCAATCACCACTCATCATGTATATATACGATAATGTGTCAGTGAGGAGAGTACACTTCTCGGCCGGTCTGGAGCATTATCAGGTAAAACTCACCTCCCCCCCCACTGGAGTTGGGTTGGGTGGCCTGCTCGCGGCAACTCTTTAACTCGTATATATACATAATGAAATTAAAAATCTGACACATTGCCCATCCATTTTCTAAAGGAAAAAAAAGGCTAATTTATCCTTCCAAATTTTCTAAAAGTGATCTTTTTCATTTCACCCTTGATAACATTTTTACAGTAAACGCAACTTCAAACATGTCATAGCCAAACTTTTATCAAAAATTAAACACATAATAGTATATATTCTGTTCAATATTTAATTTTAAATTAAAACTAAATTTTGTTTGGCTATGATAAACTAAGTAATACTTTTGAATGGTTCACGGTATTTTTATTTATGTACTTTTGTGTGTGGATATTCATCCACCTTAAAGGAGAGGGAGATGTCGTGGATCATTTTTCTAAAATATGCGGCTGCAGAGAAAACCTTAAAGCCCTACCTCCTTAACACCCTACAAACTTCATACCATGAGGAACGCGCTACGCGTGCCTTCATTGGTCAACTAATTAAAGGCTTTACGCCTCAACCCTAACTACACAGTGGCTGCCCGCCAACTTAGACAGTCCCGAGCAAACCCCCAACCAAGCAGCATCTCCTGGTATCTCCTCCTACAATAGTCTTCAGGCACACCTTTCGGCAGTCATCAAAAGAACCTTAAAATGAATAAAGAGAAGTTTATATTTCGGCCCCCCTACAACGTCGTTGACTTGTTTCTACAACAACACATAGCCATCAAGAGAATATAACCACAACACTAAGGTCATTGCAACTAAAACTCTCAGTCTTAATAGCTTATGAAGAACAACCACAAATGATATGAGATCATCAGCATACATTAGAAGATTAACAACAAGCACACTAAAAAAACACTAAACATAACAATTATTTAAACCAGACCTCAATTCATCCATGTAAACACTGAAAAGATAGGTTGACAATATGCCTCCCTGCACCATCTTACCTACACATCTGATCCGAGTACCATGAAACCGACCATTCTAACATTATATCCAGGGACACCTTTGTTCGACAGGCTCTCCCCACCACTACAATCTAAGGTGCAGTAGTCCTATATACTGGTGTGGATTTATGATAGAATAGTCCTTGTACATATGCCATAGAGGGCTTTCAAGGAACTGAGTAAACAAATATCAATATTTGATTTTCGGTAATCTACACATACAACAGCATTTAAAACATGCCCTGTATGCATGAGGATCCGTAAGGCATTAACGATGTACCTACGATTCCAACGTTGGCATGGAGAACCGTCAACAACTGAAACAATGCTATCTTATCCTTCTTGGAGCTGGTCGCACGGCAATAGGTGTAAACGTTAACTACGAATCGGTTCGTTACAGGTCGGCTCTCATATATGTATTGAAGACGACATGATCGGTGATTCATTGTTTGATGGTTTGTTATGCTTGGATATGTTTAACTGGCGATGATGCTGGTCACCCAAGTATTATTACAAGCATTATTATTGCTCCCCTGTGCCTCGACAGAGATGATTTATATCATGTAAACCACTTCTTGTATCTTGCAATCACCATAGCACAACATTAGTATAGAATACCTTGCATCTATTGTTTTTAAGGATATCCTATTGCGAACGGATAACACTGCGCCAACTGACGAAGAAAACAGGCCGAAAATAGCCTAATTAATGCACCAATTGAATCTCAAGAGGATAGCGCTTTATTTGATACACAATTCACTTGAAAATTACCTCTTAAATCAATCCGGTCAACTGTGCATACATCGCGGACACCGGCCAAACATTAGAATGCTAAGTTGCCCATGAAGCTATGAGTTATGAGGAAGTAATGAGGAGAAGCAACTCAAATCATGTACTGGACATAGATACTTATGTTTGGACCATTCTATAGTGACAAATGGCAGCCAAAACGTAATAGATTATTATCTGTATCTGGTTGTCCTCATGTAGGCTCTTCGATCAAATAACAATAACTGAGGTAGACATATATTGAACTTTTTATTTGTATGTACCGACACTTGCATAAAACTTTGCGAGATTCTAACGAAAAACGTATATGGTCCGTGCCCAATGTCAATTTTACATATATACGACACGTTAAATAGAAGAATTTAAATGTTAATTGTTTTGTTATATTTAAGACCAAAAGCCAACAAACCAGGCTTGAAATGCTTTTGTAAAAGTAACATCCGTACTGAGACCTATAAGCTTATTTTTTGCCACTCGTATGTCCTCCTTTCGACCCCGTCGATGGAAGTACTGATTATGAAATAAATAATGTATGGTTTTCTGGAGCAGTCCAGCATCAGGTCCGTAATACTAACTGTTATTTTTGATACAATACACAGGTGCAATCAGATAAAAGTGGTACTGTAATAAATGCCTTTCGCTTGTTGCTCCAGTATGAGCGCATAGGACGGTGGACCACCACGCTACATTCCGTGTTGCTAAGCCTGTGCATGCCTAGTATTTGTGTCTAAGACGTCATAAATATTCCCATATGTAAGTAGCATCATGGCTGGCTAAAACACAAGCTGGTTAGTAAAGATAATATCTGTGTTGGATGTTCTACGACTATATATTGGTAAAGTAGTGTGGGTAACCAATGCTCGCATTTTCTACGATCTGTACGGGTGTGTAACGTATGCTCTCATTTTCTATGTATCTGCATCTGAGTAGCTCCGCAGAAATATATTGACCAATCATTACATGGGTTACGATGAGTCCACATGTTGCCATGCAAAATTCGCCTACGCCCAATATTGTCCCTAGCACACCTTCGTCTGTATTTCATTAACAGAACAATATAAACAAGGATGTCTTTAAATCGTTTTATTAATAAAGATAGATATACCCGCATATAATGAATAGTCGATAGTAGGTGTGTGTAATTATACAGCTCCTCATTCAGTGTCACCATATTTAAACAGATCGGGTGTCGTCAACGTTTAAAAGTATGCTGCGTGCTGACCCATATATAACGCATTGATGAAACAGGGGATTCTAGTCTATTCAAATTAAGAACACAGCTGGCATGACAAAATCATTCATCACATGATGCATATATATTAGTCAGCACAGTGCTTTGAACAATATATTGCTAGTCACGGGATCACTGCACCTATTTTGATCATAATGTTATAGACATCGTGAAGGTCAAAATACAGTTTCGTTCAATTATATGCCAAACGATGATTCAATATGTTGACGGAAGGGAAAGTTGCGAATGTGTCGTCTGAAGTAAGCAGTAGAATGTCCAACAGTGAACCAAAAACATGATGATCTAATTCCTACCATCAGTTATTTTGGACGGTAACCTTGTCGTGTCAGTCACTAAGTAGCATTGCTGAGCCTGTACAAAGATTGTTGGTCCAATTCGCCCTCGCAGATATCGACTTAAACATTAAACCGTGGCCGAACAAATCTTTCGTGTAAAAGATGCGTGTAAAAGTCCGTTTGCCGACCGTTCATTGAGCCAATGAGTAGATGGCGCGTAGCATTAGATAAGGGATGCAACCTCCTTTTGAACATTGCTGGTACTCTGAATGATTCAGAATTAGTTAAGGTGGCATTAACGACAATGTAACTCTCAAAACAAAAATCGGTCATTTGATTAATCTGCTTTATCCATCACTTCGTAAGTAGCTAATATCCGCCGTGTATTTGGCATTGCTGTACATGTAGAATTGTCATAACTAGAACGTCCGTATTATTCGGAAAGGTAACCACGTTCTTACATTTGAACATCGCTCTCTATGATTGCCCAGTAAATCATCATCACATCAGCAACCTTTTAATATTCAGAGTTCATTACAATTTGTCCCAAGACACGTGCCAACGATTATAACTATAGATCGTTTTTGGAAACCACGCATTATCTTTTAATCACAAACAAAACGAAAATTACTTCTGGTAAATATAGTATCATGCAAAGTGTAATTCCACTGACGCAGGTTTGGGGCGTAAGGTATTATTCGTCAAGCATTTTCCTTGAATAAACCATATCCACTAAAACAATGGATTTTATTCTACCATACACAGAATGTGCTTTCGGAGAAGGCTCATACCAAGTGTTTCGGACATGGTGGTATATAATGCAGTGAATGTATGTTATACCATATAGCGGATCAAAGTTATATTGCTATATGCATCACAAGGCATGCATGGCATCATGCACGATCAAACCATGAGAACGATTCATTGAAACTAGGACAAAAACAGACTGGCCACTCTTCTCATCTGCAACGAATTATCACGGAACATCCTTATATGTCAAATGTCAAGACAAACTTGTCTCCAGACAGTACAGAGCGGGTCAATTATCCTCTTACTTGAAAGTCATTAAATAAAAGATAAGGGATGTTTCCCCATATATCAGTGGTTATGCGGCTTTTGACTGGTAGAAAAACGGACATTTCTTACTCACAGCCTTATATCAACTGAAGCCACTCCACGAATTGTACTGAATAGTTGCGAACGCCTGCCACTGGGAAACTAGCGTCCTGTTACACCGTTGATGGATTTATTAAGTGGCGTTTGAGTCTGCATAAGTGCATCCGGCCTCAGACACCCTTACAATTAGAATGCAGACCAGAGTTGCAGAAGCGATCAAATACATGGAAAACACAGTACTACGCTTGGCTTGTAAGGGTGACATTATTTTAAAAAGTTGCATCTTAAATGTCGTCTGTTTAATTAGGTGGAGCTATTGTTGTTATTTAAGATCCGCCTCATATTTACAATTCAAATACTCAGTGAATCATTCTTATTGACTGTAAACTGGAACAGCTGAAAACGACAAATGGTATTTTTTTTCTAGGGGTCAAAAGGAGATATCGGAATAAAAGGCCAAGCTTTACTGAAGGTTGTCGCATTTTGTTTAAAATAACAATGTTTTCTACTTGCTTACCCAAAAAGCAAATGCTCAGATTCAAAAGTCGATAGACGTAACAAAAAAACAACATATATATTGAGCAGCATGCGCACGCCAAGTAAGACTTAGATACTCGGACTGGCTGTTATTCATGGCCATATGCGTTGTCTGGGTATCTGCTACTACTAGACTACATGGTATCACGTGGTTATTTTAAGTTCTTAAGTGTCGCTTGTTTTGCAATATTGAATTGCATATGTACCTATATAAAGGACACCTTGATTCTTGACATATAATCTTTAGAGATAAGCTATAAATTCAAATATTATAACTATATAAAATAATTTATGAGAGTTTGGACGACAATTCCAGTACAAGTAGTAAACGCATCAAAACGACCGATAGCGGTTGTCTGTATCACGTAGGACCCCATGGTGTTGATAAAGCCGTATAATTGCCGACCTAACGTGAAAGTTAACCCATCTTTTGCAGATTTGTAAACAGCAGACAGACAGATTCTCGCCGATAACGTTACAACATAAGCAATTATAGGTGTCGTTACTGTGCACTGAGCATAAATAGAAGCTTTACAAAGAGGTTCAGAGTATGCTACTATAACGGCTAGCTCACTGCGATAGATGAACTATATGTACGTGCATAACACATGACTTAATGCACAGAGTGTCAGTACAAAACGTCCTCTTTTAGGGATTGCCGCTTAAAGAAGAAAAGCAAAAAAAGAACGGTTGATTGTGGAGCTTTAATGAAAGTCCATTCCGTTAAAGCTTGCGATCACAATCCACCCTTAGTCTGAATCCAATACCTTACGGCTGCTACGACTAGCTCAGTAATGTTATGGCTATCATATTGGTCTAGATATAACTCGTGAAGGAATTATTGGTTGTCCATCCTTCAATAAAACTTACATCAGCCCGTTCACGCATCACGAATAATATAATGCAATTGAAGTGAAACGCTGCCCTCATAAACACACTAGGTACTGTATTCATGCAAGCAAGGGTTAATGTAATACGTTGAGCAATTCGAGCTGATGAAAAAAAGGTGGTAAGTGATGTTACGTGTAATTCGGGACAAACAGGAAGTCCACTAATGTGTGATAAAATGCAGGCCCTCGACGCGATGCACATTTTAAGCCGAATAAGGCAGATGGCGTAGGAGGGAAACGGCTGGAGTTTAGACAGGAATACAAGGAAATGATAAATCGCTCACTCTCAGTCACTTCACCTGGTCGCTGCCTATTGTCATAGTTTTGTTCTCAAAATTAGTTGAAAATGCCAAAGCGAGATACAGCCTACACATTTCCTGGGTGACAAAGCACATCCATGCTACGACCATGAAAGCATACTCAATACACCAAGCACCTGGCCCCTGCGAAGCTAGAGCATTGTGGCTTTTATTGCGGTTTCCAAGAGCGGTAATGATCTTAACAACGCATTAACAATGGTCATTATCTATTTAGTGCTCGTTGTTTCATTTCTTTCCTGTCCCCATTCAGGGGCAATTCGCTCCGAGGTGCTCACGGGAGACCGAGATTAACCCTGACTGAAAACGGATGTGTGCTTGTGAATTCTCCTCTCATCGTGGCCTCTGGAAGCTACTAGCGAGAGAAGGGATATGTAATGACTGGCTCTACATAACCCTTATGCTCTAGGCATTTCTGAGGACTGACTCCCTGTGGGGATATCTTACGAGACAGCTTAATTCTTTGAAATCAAACTTTTACGAGGCTCCGCAATTAATCAGGTAAAACTTCAATGTTAAATTAAACAAGAAAAAAAATTAGATGAGAGATAGGTTAGGTTACCTTGAATAACTGGCATATGTCAAATATGGCATCAACATTATTTTTTCTACTTACGCTCAGAGCTCTATTGCATTAGTGGTATTACTCTGTTGCATGTTAGGTTAACGTGCGCCTTGAATGATTTACAGATTGCGAAGCAGTATGCACTATGCGCCTTATATAACACCGACTGAAGTCAAAAGAGAAGGTTGTCTCAGCCACACCGATATGAGCGGGAAGCGACATGGAAGATTATTTGGTGGTAATATAAGTATCCATGTTGACCATTACTTTCGGCACTGTTTGGATGAGTGCAAGGCAAGGTAGGGTTATGTAAGAATAAGGAATTAACGGCACACTAACATTGATGTGTTATATGGTGTCGTAAAAGGTCAATAGATAAGATTGACCTGATTGAGCAGCCGCGTTCTAGGCTAAATAAAAATGGAGATTGACAAGAACCTTGATTGGCCTACCATCTGCTTAAGTATTTGTTACATATTTTCAAATATTGCGATTTTAAGCGTAACTTGCGTAGCAATCAGTGGAAATGTTGATTTGAATGACCATTAATTCATCGAAATGAACGAGAGCTCGATAAATGAATCGAAATTTCATGACATGCCAGACTCCAGAAACGTATAGACAAATGGCTTGTTATCGACGATATTAGCCGTTCACATTATAATATCAACAAAGAATACTATTCGAGAAAAGAAAATGTCAACAGAATACTGGTGTACCGTTTATCGAGCCATTTTGCTCAAACAAAAATCTTAACAAGCACAGAATTTGCAAACATGGCAACATTATTTTCTAACGACTAAGTTGTCAAGCGGACTGTTATTATCATAATCAATCAATGACCAAATTACATGACTGATGGATTAAAACAACACTGCAAATGTTCATGTTGGTTAACTTGAAAATGACTATAAAGCCGCTGCACCAACTACAGAATAACGTTCTTGAGGAGCTATCAGTAGATCCCAACATTTAAAAACATCACTCCTTTTACTAAAATGCATATGTCCGTCTATATTGTGACTAGATTAAAACCTTACAAATCCTCATTATGTTAATGGTGGGAATAATGGACATTCCCGTGATGGCAGCGCAAGGGTTTGTCATTTTGATAAGTTGGCCAGAACAATATCAACGAACACTACACGATGCTTTCAGTTTGAGACGAAATACACACAAAACAAGGCTTCTTGTTAATTGCGATATTTCAGTAAAGCATCATTTGAAACTTACATATTTTAATGCAGCAGGGCACCTTATTATAAGCCTATTATAATATGCAGGCTTCTCCAATTATGCAAGTAACAGACCGTCAATAAGCTAAAACGTGAAAAATCGTTATAAATACTCCATTACCGTCAGAAAAGAAGCTACAGCAACCATTTATAGTGTCAACATAAGTTACTTAGCACATCAACATTCGTTCTTCAAACTCTTATATGTATTTATATTGATCATTAAATTGACCCATTTACAAATAAATTGCGGTGTTTCATACAAAATCTCTCACACTGTCAAACCTGACTGAACGAACTAGAGTCATCTCAGTTTGATCATTGTGATCTTAGGGACGTTTGGTAGCATTATAAAGACGACCGCTGAATAACTGATAACAGCATCCTTGATACATGCGTCATCAGCCTCATACGTTTCATCAGTTGATTTGTGCAATATGTGTTTGTGCAATACGTCTTTGCAGTTTATTTGCACAACACGTTTCTTCGGTTGATTTGGACATTAAGATTCTTCAGTTTATTTGGACATTACGTGTCTTTGGCTGATTTGCGTAACATCTGCAGCACATCCGGTCACGTTTTAAACTCCAGGAGGCAAATTAGAGGTAAGCATATTAACAACGTCATACATGACTTTAATATAAATATACTTTTCGCCTAAGAAATCGCACAGCGGGGCATGTTCACCAAAGTCGTTTGTAACTGTCGACTGTATCTAGTTAGGGCCATTCGGGTTGATGCGCGCGATAACATCGCAAACATCAAAGAAGGACCTTGGCATCAGCTGATCTGGTTATGATACACCCGATTAATTGTGTAAATAGATCGTTGTATATCCGGCACAATTTCCAGATGAAAGAAGATATTATTGTTATTAAGGGTGAAATAAATGTATACCTTCATCTCAGTTGGCCTAAGTTGGTGATTTATGGGATTCATCAAAACATTTTTAAAGGTCGTCATGAATTGCGCTCTCACGCTGAGATACTTGTAGGTAGATGTCACGAACCTATATAGTAAGTCGATCCTGTTGAAAAACGTTTGCTATATATACAATAGGTAGAAACCACGGGTTGGTTAGGAACGTCTTGGACAAGTTGAAGTTAAAAGGCTCAGGCTTACTGGGTGGGCAGAAAAAAAGGTAAACCACGGTAATCGGTAATGCTGTGTAATAATTCGCCCTCGAGCAGCATAAAACCACAAGTTATCCACTCTACCAAGCCGCATACACCCGATTTGAAATTAATGCATGCACCCAACACTATTTTAATAAACTATTAAGCTGTATTGCTCTGCCGATGTAGCGTCACTAGAGACCCTGACATGCAGCTGGCATTAACATCCCATTGACGTCGGTTATTCGTGTTGACAGGCGAATTAGGCATGATATTTACGTATGGGGTTTGTTGCTAACGCAGAAAACTACTTAGCTAATGACAGACAGTACAGCTGAGATAAGTTTAATATTCAATAATAGATGGTAAGGTGGCAATTTGCAGACCTGTTGGATATTAGCTTTTTACATGATGTCAAATCTACTATATGGTCAAATAAATACAAATGGTTTGGAATTAGTGGCAGACGGTGATGAATTGACCGTTACCCTTAACCGTCTGAATTCATCTAGTGCTGCTCGGATAATCGGCCGCTTACGTGCTATTCAACTGCATCGATAATTCATTAAAGCATGTTTAAAAAGAAAAACTCGACTACAATGACTGGTCATTTGCAGATGAAAATCTCGTCAGTTATATTTCACTGCAGAGAATGTTTTCATGTCACTGATGAATGGTAGTCAAACCTGTTCTGTTAATCCAACAAGTTAGCCTGTGCAAACTTTTCACCTCTTCGTTATCTCGATCAAAATTTAAAGTGAATTCCCACATAAACGACATTAATGCGGCAAAGAGAGCCACATTTTGCCGGCAAATAGAGTGGAACTGCCAAGGTGACACCCGAACAGGGAAACTGGGTCACAATAAGTTTCGGCTTTAATCACGCTAAAATAACAGAGGTCAAAAAGCAACGTAGGAATAAACAAAACTTTGACAATTAGTGTGTTACTTAAATGATCGATACGATAGCGTCAACACACGGAACACTGGGCTCCTTTTGTCTGAGTTACATTATGTGTATTTTGACTTCATGCTTCATTACATTATGTCATGTCTCTAGTGATCAATGGATTACGACTCCCAGCTGATGTTAGAAATCTGACACGAAGAAATCGGTTTAGAACATTACACACCGATTCTTAATACATTTATCAAAACTTGAGAACGCTTGATAGTTTATTTTTTCATTGCAACATGTGTGTCACAATACTTACTTATATATATATTAGAGCCCTATTTAGTGTATAAGACCGATTGAAACATTTCTGGTCAGTATATCTCTGCCAACTTCTGCACTGCGCGTTTCGTTCCTATCTTGCGTCAAACGGTTATATTATTTCAATTGGAACGTTGTCACAGCGGTTGGATAACACTGGCCATTCATCAAATGTTGTACAATATGTTATATTGACATGTAGACATACGGAATGATATACGGAATATGCGTTCTTATGATGATAACAGCGATGGCTGTCAAGTACGAATAGTCGGCTTTGTGCGCCAGAAAAGATATGATAATGGCGCAGTAAAATGTTAAGGGTCATAAACCAATAATGCAGTACTTAACCTATCATGTTTTGTAAGTAATCCTCAACATAGAACGCCGTGTGTTGCTATGATACTGAAGAAGCCTCGCGGTTGTACATATTGGTCTTAAATGTTTTATATCCCTCCTCAACCTAATTGAGTTAGCACCTCACTCGAGTGCCGAGGCCTTATATGGCTGATGCGCTTCTGGGAATCAGCTATCGTGTTCGTACTGCCCTTTAGAGGATACAGAAAAGGATACATCAGTCGCATCGATGTTGTCAAATTGGATATCATTATGCTGAGAGTGTACGCTTACGTTCGTGCGGCAGCAATCTGCCACTCTAATGCAGCCATACTGTACTCGTTTACTTGAGTAGCAAGATTGATAAGACAATCGATTTTACTGATTGCGCGTCAGCTGAAATCCCTCTATTAAATCAAGGTTTTGACTTTGCAATTAGTTTGATGAGCACCAAATGTTGTGCTAAACATGTCGTCAATGAAGGTGGCTGATAATGTAACCCAGCCCCACGCACGGCTGTTTATGGAGCGCATTGCCTTTGCTGCACTTTCACATCTACATCCACAACATAACCACTAACACTATAAACCTATTAAAATAAGCATTACAGATCCACCTTACTTCAAAATAGTCTCAGAAAAATGGCAAATTAGATTTCTATAGCTGCAATCGCCAATGTAAAAGCAGGTTATTCTTGTGAATAGTAAAATCAATTACCGAAATAAAACAGAGCTTTTCTCTGCTCGCCCCAAGGGCTCTAAGGTGTGGCACGCTGTGGTAATATCAAATACACAAAGTAATTGTAAGATGTCCATGCCGAAAAGGGTTTTGATGATAATAAAGAATATAATGGTGATGATGATGACTATGATAAAATAAATGTCATCAAAGTTCGCCAAATTCCTCCATTAACTCATAACCCTCTTGTCTTTTGCGAGGTGCTGCGAAAGCTACGGTGGTTACTTTTACAGAAATGGGGAAGTGCAATACGTAGCGGTTAATAGCGTGTAGTTTGTCATAAGGTATATGCAATTATTGTCGCCGATTAAAGTCACCCAATAAATGACATAACTATATGAACTTGTCTCAACTCAAGCATTGCAATTTAGGTGTATTTGGTGATAGTGTCATGTGGTTGTCTGTAGCGATAGACATATATAACAGCGTTCTGGCCAGTCATAATATTGATCAACAATTTAATGGCGTTTTTGTAACGGTTGATTTTGATGTGGTACAATTGCAAAAACATGACAATTATTTTCTAACTAAGAATTGTGTTAATTTGAGTGCATTTGTGTAAGAGGCAAAACAGATATATTCCATGAAATGTTACGCTGGCACAATAATTGTTCGCCCGAAAGTCTGCAGTGCTATCAATTCCACCTGGATTCAATTGTACAACTGTTTATCACCATCAGTCCGTCAATATCTCTATATTACCCGCCATGCTAGAAGGGGTCTTGAATGTCAAGTAAGACGCTCTGTGCCAACAACAAAGCTATTTCACGACGTTTACAGCG
The DNA here is from genome assembly GCA_034190875.2 of Urechis unicinctus. Classification (NCBI taxonomy): domain Eukaryota; kingdom Metazoa; phylum Annelida; class Polychaeta; order Xenopneusta; family Urechidae; genus Urechis; species Urechis unicinctus. Next base: position 6,643,457 of record CM067344.1, read on the forward strand.
CACCGCCTTACATCGCTGGCCAAGTGATTTCGAGTCAATGACCTGAGCCATATAATCACTCACGATCATCAACCGATGCATTTCCGTGACGTGACAACCCTAGATTTGTCTCAGCCAGTTAGCTTGGCGGCCACAAAGAGCATGCCACCTTTGGTAAAAGCTTATAACAGGCCTGTAGGATGACGATTATGTCAACTGATGACTCGATAGAGCATCCTTCCGCTTGCTACAGTCGAGATTATATCAGCTTCCTTTACTTCACACACTAAACTATCGTCTGGCACCAGCATATAATAGACCGTCCTTACGTATACGCGACTGCTGTATACGAGGGTTGAATTACAAATCGTGGGGAGTCAGCGTATCGATCCGATTTTCATGCTTTATCACCATCTCTACACAGGAATATAAATTTTGTTTTGCAAAGCGCTAACCACTTTCAGACTATAATTGATTTCAGTCGAGCGTTACGAAAAACTCAACATTCTTGGTAAGCATCAACAAAACATCATTAGCTTCAAGCAAATGGCAACAAGGTTGGTGCGACGTGGTTCTGGTGCATCTAGAGAGTTGGTAATAGAGTTTGGCAAGATAAGAGACTTTTGCTAATTTGGCTGATAACTAATTTAATACTTCATAATTGCAACAAGCAATTCTCATAACCGTGATCTCTTGTTGACGTCCTCGTAATAACTCAAAACATTTGGGTGGCCGATTATGAGTAACGTTATTAAGACTCCATGTTTTGGCTCTGGCATATAGGCTTGTAACCAATAACAGATGTGTTCGTAGACGTTTTGTGCCAAACAACAGGATAACGGGAGCAAACGTTAAGCATTATCTATTTGATTACCAGCTACTGCAATGATGAACGGGAATGATTGATGCAGAGGTACAACACACACTGTCTGATTCGGGAAACTGTCCACTGCTTAACGTTCCATTAATCAATGTTGAAGAGTAATCTATAGTTATGAGGAATAGTTCATGTCTTCGTCGTGTTAGATGTATATGATAGCTTCCATAAAATATTAGTGATCTGTTCCATTCAATGTATGTTGTCAGTAAAGCAACTTTTGTATTATCTGGTAACTCGAACCGATCAAATTACAAAGACTGTAAAACAAAGCCAACCCTGGCTACATGGTTACGAGGGATTCAATGTTCCTTGACTGATGTTCAAGTGATCATTTGCAAACATGATTTGATAATTGCTTGTTTTATATTTTGTTGGTTTACTATTTAGTAAAATAATCACAAATAATGTGGAATAACTGGAAAAGACTACGAGATACTTAGATCCGTCTGAATTCATCTTCATCCTGTTTGTGTTATTCAACTGCGTGCATTTTTCTGTAAAACCGTTCACAAAAAGGTGAAATAAACTCGTTGACAATGACTGGTCATTAGGATGATAAATTTTGCAAACGTAATTGCATTACATAGAGCGAATCCATATCACAGATGGATGAATTGCAGGCAACCTCATTTGACGTGCTGAATCAAATTATACAATCGGATTTGAAGTTGCGAAGGTGTCTAGGTACATAACTAAGATTTGAAGTTGGAGTAATAGTAAAAGACGAAGAGCCAGGCATTCACCGTCATATCATGAAAGAGTGTGAAATATTGACATTGTGATCCCTTGACGATTGGTATGGCTTTACACGACACGCTGTCGTTTTATGCAACGTCTATGTGACTATATTGTACTAACACAACCACACACCAGCGTCATAAAAATCTATATGAAATATTTGTTTAGATTTAAATATTATAAACCTATGGTTGCAAATCTTGCACACCTCTCAAAATAACTGGCGATATGAGAGGCTACCCCCTACCGTACTTTGCACTTTCTGCCCCGCAGTATGCATTAACATATCTCTTGCGTGTATTGAGTCGTTGACGTCAAGTCGTTGGTCATCCGTATTGCACCATGAAATGTTCGCGGAATTAATTGTTTTCATACGTGACAATGTGTAAAGACCGGGGACATGATGCTTGATGTTGTGACATATTAAAGTAGAAGCAGCATACTGCAACTGTCGCGTGTTCGTATCAAATGCGGATCATGGGTCAGGCAGATATCTATACTAGCTCCATGCTAGCATTCTTTAGCATACCTTTCTCGTTCATATTCTGGGTCATCTATGTCCGCCGTACTGCATGGGTCACAAATCAATATAGTTTTGAAGTGCAGGACATATACAAGCTACGGTGAATACGGTAAACGTGGATGCACTACTGGTCGTTATTGCATTTTACCCCATCCCAGACCCTCAAGGGATTCGTTAGCAAATAAACAGTACCTTATCAAAGAGTGTGAATTTTCTCACTTAAAAGACATATGGCGTACGAGAATAGAACCATCAAGTTTCTCGCAATATGCCCAATATACGCAGCACGCCACAAATAATGCAATGATAAAACACAATCCTAGGGGAGGTCTTTTGCATCAACCGGTTCGATTTCTGTACAGGCCAGCGCCAAAGAGGTCACAAGAACTGTAGGTCTGCATTATAATGCACCCCAGGTAGAACGTTCCGAACTTTAGGAAACCCTTAAACGGATGCAGACGAGACTTGTGATTATGGCAAAGCAACAGTGTAGCCAAGCTGAGATGTAACGGGGGCTGCTGAGTCACATGTATGATCAACAGATCATTATCCTTAAAAAACACTTTATTGGACAAATCTGCTGCCTTTAACACAGTGGATCCTATGTGCATTTCCTCAAAAACATAGATGTGAGAAACGCCGTACTTAACTGGTTAATCACATATCTTGAAGGCCGCACGCAATGTTTATATGCAAAAGGTTTTCCTTAAAGATGTCGGCTTTGGCGTGCCCCAGGTTTCCAGCTTAAGACCACTGCTCTTCACTTTCTACATATCGTCGCTTGGTCGCCTAATACAAACATATGTTATTAACTTTTATCTATATCATGATGACACCAAGCTTTATTAAAGCTGCGATCCCAAAAACATCGCTGGCGCCATGGAGAAAATGACTTACGAATCGGAAAATAATAGAAAAAAGACAAGATGCGATGAATTGAGATTGTACGCAAGATTCACTAAGCACCAGTAAGTCCGATAAGGAACACTCATTTGTCAAGGCACGGTGAGCTAGCCATGGCATCAACCTCACCAGCCATTGTTTAAGGATACGATAGAATATGCTGATAAACCATACACATTTCGACCCTAGTAATAAATCAAGTTTTATCCAGCGCAATTACAACACGATGTGGTCCGTATAACAGCCAGGAGCGCTGAACTCTGTGATTGTAGTACTAAAGTTTGTTGGATCTGATAGTCACTTGTCTGCAGTCGTATAAGGCTATCAATACGGGTGGTCGGATCATTTAACACATTTAGACATAAATAAATTATCCTGGCCGGTGGAGTAAGCTTAGCAGAATTGCTGAAGCAATAAGATTTGCTTCGTGGGTATATTACTAGAATACGAAACGCATCAGCAATGATTTCCTTGTAATGATAATGTTGTTTTTGTGGTGCTAATGTCCATTGCTCTATTCACCTTTTCCATTGGGTGAGATAAATGGGGGCACGTCCCCTCTAAAATGTTTGTTCTAGAAGTAAGACTCGGTGTTTATGCCACAATAGATCTGATATGACTACATCAATAAAGCTTACACTCACACAAACATATCTTTCATAGGGCAGGGCCAAGTCACATTGTAAAGATGATGTGCAGTAAAACATCTCTTCACTAGACATTGAATGCTAAATATGGTAATTGACACCTGCGTAATCTCATAGTTTTGCCTCAATTTATCAATAGAACGCAAAATATAATGCACATATTTCAATAGAAATATGTCCCACACTTCTGCACTTAACATTCTAGGAAAAGCGCATATTAATTTATCATTGTAAATCGAGCCACACAATACAAACGTAAATGATGTGCTGCAAATATGAGAAGAACAATGTATATAGATCTATATCTCCAAGTCACGGCTGTATGCTGAAAATGCAGAGAGGGAGCAAACTGCACAAAATATCGGAAGTTGGCGATAACTCTGGGCTCTTGGCCGTGATGTGATGCCATCACAATATCCCATTTCACACGGGATGTATTTATAATATATATTAACCTTGAATAGTGTATAACAAATAGTCAAATAATATGGCCATGTAAGGCTTGTGATATGTGGCATTGTAAATTATCGAGTTAACATTGCGATATCCTATTTCGGCCCCTCCCTGTTGCTTGGCAAGCCGTCATGTTTACTGAATTTGAACATTTGTTTCGGAATAACTACGCATAGTTTATGATTGATATAAACTTAAATACGAGTAATTAATTGCTCATGAACGTGACCTCGTCCAATGAAAACAAGCTCTGATAAAGTGGTGTGTTGTCCAAGTTACACCAAACAATCGTAAACAACGTCCCTTTATAAAACACCCTCATCGGCATGTTGCGGTTAATCGTACTAGGGCATCAGCCATGGGTCAAGGATGCGATTGTGTATGATGACTATCCATTCACACTTTGCCAATGCGATGTAAGCGTTTTATCACAACCACATTCAAAGCGCAGCGGCTGAACCTGAGTGCTGAACTTTACGATCGCAGTATTAAATCACGTGGTCTTTGTCGCATGTTCGTCTGCATATGGAGTAAACATTCCTATGAGGTTATCAACCCGGGTGTGTGGGTCATTCTCGATAGGACTCCTTCTTGCAATAGAAGCCATGGCGGTATGGTACACTAGAAACGGGGATTAACATCAGCGTTCATAGGCACATATTATTGAACAACGCTTGCATGAATGATTGGCTCCTAAAATACGTACCAAAGTAACCTCAATTACTCTCGTAGGGTTCGAACCCACGCATATATCCATTGGAGCTTAAGTGTTAGCCTTAACCTCTCGGCCACCCTAGTATTTTGTATCAATCTTGGGTTCTCGATATATTGACACCTTTAACATGTCAATTTATGATAGATACTGGGCTCATTGAATGACCGTATTTCTTCAACATAACCCTACATCATTTGATGTAATCTACCGTCCATGGATTGGCTCGAATGGACTCATAACAACGTATATGCCCCCAATACAGTATCACAGCGGGTTATCACAGCGACATATGGTTAGCACGACACGTTTGTACTTTTAACCGAACACTTATATGAAATTAAAAATCGCCGACAGCCTTCAGTCTTGTATATAAGAGCACCAGAAAAAAGGCTATTAATCGCAGTTTAGTAAAAGTGTTACCACAGAGATTTAAACAAGCCTGGATGTATGACTTTGCACCGTGAGCAGCTCTTGGTTATAGTAGCGCAGGCAAAATCAAGGTGGTTTACCATTGCAATTTGATGAATCGAACTGGAAAGCTATTACAGTCTGCAGCGATAGGTGCGTAGGTGTATGTAACGACAATATCCATGTAGTGTTGTGGGTGCGTTCGATCGATCCATCTGAAACGGCGGGGAAGATCTATTGCACTGTATTCTGAGACATAACCCCCGGAACAGCGTTATCGCCTATGCGACAATTGTTCCAGTTGTGAGACACGAATGAGAGCAAGTTTATGTTTTTACTGCACCGATCACCTACAAAAACCACCAGTTTATTTTAGCGCTTCATTCTTGTTAAGAAGGTAGAAAGCCTACATGACAATTCTTGCCATCGATTTGTTCGGATTACGGAGGCTTATTTAAAGTTTGGGTGGAAAATAAACAACACTGTAGGTGTGCTCACACTGTGTATACACTTGTAGGAGCTCAAATTGAATTCAGTTCGACGCACGTGCTGTAGAAGCTTAGCTTACATTAAAAAACATCACTGCACTTGTACAAAAGAAGTCGTTTCAAGTACAAATCGAAGTCTTTACTGCACAGAAAACTTCACCCATAATGCAAAGGTAGGATTAATTTGCAAGTTACTAGGTACTTCTTACAAATCTGATTCATGGAATTTACTGACACAATGTGCTTATGTAAGAAGCATATTTCTTTAATTAATTATGTGTATTAGATAGCATTCAGCACTAATATGTATTAATACCTTAAATCTTTTAGGCAGTGTGACATGGCTAACGAATGGTTTATGTGGTATAGTAGTGATATAACAACCGAAATCCGTCATAAAACAGGCGGTCATATAAGTACACAACAGGTAATTACCCCGACCTTGTCCTGTCAAGACACGTTTGTGCAAAGTACACCTTTGTCGATAGTGCTTCAAAATCTCATAACGCATATCAGAACAGTTATCACGCACTTATATCTACATTTAAGTCATTCTAGCACTGACATTTGTTAGAATAAAACTATGGTGTTATTCACCGTTTGTCTGAGTATCATGAAGGTCGGCGGTCAGATACTTAACTTAAAGGGTGCAAATAGCTATATCATATTGATAGGTTATCCCTGCCGATAAATAACAGCAGCAGCACTAGTCTAAGAATATATTACGAAATACATAACATGCCGCTACGTGGGAAAGATCAAGGAATTAATGATACCAAGTATTCAACGTTTACGTCCAATTGCTATTACGAGAAAGAAATATAAAGCTCGGATTCATCTGTGTGCATTTGATTTTAGGGTTCAACTTGAAAGTTGTGAGTCTGATTTCATATGCATTAACATTCTCCGCTGCAGAGAAATACGCTTATCCACTTATCTGGTGGAGTGCTGACGGCGAAGTGCGCTAACGAGCTGCTATAAATATTAATTAACATTTTGGCAATAGATTTCTGTCTGACAAGATCTCATTTTCGATATTGAATTTACTCGAGATCTTGTTTTTCTCTTACTCTGTTCATTACTTGACCAACATTTCTTTCAATTGTTATCAGGGTGTATTATAAATGTTTGCGTTGCTAACAATCATAAGTTAGATTCTGCCGGCCCCAGCAAGGTCCTATGCTAATACTAAAATTGTCGATGGCGCGTTAGTGAAGATATAAGTCGTAACATCATTGGGTTTTATGAGTGATAAGTCTGCCGTAGTCATTCAAGAATAACCAATTGTGGGAGTTAGAGATGGCTTTTGCTTTATTACGTAGTCCACATGTGATGCACGATCGCCTCCTAACGAGTCACTAACAAACATTTAACCGACCAAATACGTCAATTGAGCCTATTTGAGGAACGTAATACAGTAGGAGAATAGGAATAAATCTTTCGAAAAATTGAAGGGTGCATTGTCTGTATCCGATTCCAATTCTGATTTTTTTTATAAAGCAACTGCCATCAATATGTATCACATACTCTTCTTTGAACAGCTGATTATTGGACCATAATATTCTATTAAATTTGGTCATGGTGCGGCACCGCTAATTGGCCATTAGAGCTTAAACTCCTCTTTTTGTTCCATAAATAATGAGATTCATTTAGCCAGATTACTCTTGCCATAAGATGATTTTAGGGTGAATACACCAATGACTGACAAAACAATTGCGTGTTATCGTATTGGTTGTTATTTTCAGATGGCCTCGGGACCTCTTAAGCAACTTTATCAACAATGTAGTAGCTACAATTTACGATAACGATATAATTTGATGTGAGTTTGATCAGGATAGCATTTCGGTTAAAAGTTTATAGTCTTCAGCATCGTTAACTAATTCCACGCACTTTTGGCGCCATGCTCTTGTGCAAACATGATACTCACGTCTAAATAAACTATTTTGCTTGAATTAAACTTCAAACCGACATACTGTATTGAAATACCGTAAGTAAATGGTAAAAACGACTGCACATTGTCACCGCTACTTCCAAACTAATTCTTGGTATTGGGATAAGGGGAACTCTCCCGCTTTCCTGCAACGTGAAAACCGTCTGGGACAACTGGTTCGTGAATTCCCGATTCCCCGTATATATTTTCTTTGTTAAAATGAGCGCAAAATCTTCCACAAGGCATTGGCATTATTACACAACAAATGTATCGCAAGCCAAAAGCTCGTGCAGTTTTTCGTAGCGTTGTGTGACACAGCAAAATAGGTCCCCAGAACGCGTCAACTATGCGTGCATAATTATTAAAAAGCATGTGCAGCCAACCATAAATAATCATCGGGTCAGCATCAACTGAACCGGATGTGCAAACAATTACTCAATGCACTTTTCCAATAAACACAGCCTAAGTTGCGTGCCAGGGAACACAAGTGGCCTAGCTTAGGTTAAATCATTCTCAGGCAAATTTAAAATAAACAGAGGGTCTTTTTTATTGGTCTGATTTTCTCGTGGTTTATTTGAAAAAAAAATATTGGATTCGATTACAATGACACGCCATGACAAACAGTATGCGGAAAATGTACCGGGTATATAAAATCTACGTTTGCATCATGATAAATGATCTGCCATAGATAAACTCGTGCGCTTTGATGGAGAGTTCTACCATTGAGTGAAATACATTGCTATGACTAGGCACTTATCTCCAGCAACTGCAAAGTCTTTTCTGTTAATTAAGCTAGCAGAATGTTTTGCTATAGAATAACGCCTAGTCCAAGTACATATGCACTCAAGGCAAGGTACCTTAGACACTAAGAGGAATGATTATTTCTGAAATGGATCGGGTTTGTTCGTTCAAGGTAATGATTTAACAAAAGTAATAACTCATGCATCTTGAAGAAGATAATTAGGTTTAGGGAAACTGCTGACGTGTCACAGACGCGAGCAATTGTCTCTTTCTCTCTCTCTCTCACTCTCTCTCTTTCTCTCTCTCTCTCTCTCTTTCTCTCTCTCTCTCTCTATATATATATTTCTTTATATATATGCATAAATATATATATATATAGAGATATATATTTATATATATATACATACATAAATATATATATATATATAAAATATATATATATATATATATATATATATATATATATATGTATCTCTATATCTCTCTATATATATATCTATATCTATATATATATCTCTCTATATATCTATCTCTCTATATATCTCTCTATCTATCTATCTATCTATCTATATCTATATATATATATATCTATCTATCTATATAAACTTTGTTAATTAACAAGAAAAACTATTATTGACCCATAAGGCTATAGGCACCCGTTGTGCTAAAGGGAACGCTAAATATTTCTTTTAAAACGTTTATGCTATGGCGGTAAATATTGTATTTACGTTGTGTCAAAGCTTTCCTCGACAAGATCGTATGAGAAAAAACTCGCGATATTTTAACGGGATGGAACCTGCATCTAAGCCAACGCATTTACCGTTTGACAATCAGTAATTCAAAGTAATGTAATATATATTTTTGCCTTGAGTATAAGAACGTTTCGACAAATTAATGCCAGCAACATAATATACCACTTTCCGTTATATTACCGTTATATTTTACTTCGCTGCGTGACATTGACTTATGGTGATAATAGAATTGGCGCTTCTGTTCACAAATTAGGGTATGATGCATGTTAGTCGCATATAAACAAGGCAACATTACAAATAAAGTCACCACAAGTGGCTGGCAAATTAGTTTTTCAGTGCAATTTGGTTGACATAAGGCGTTCTGAAGTGCTCACCAATGATCCGCAATTCAACGAAACACTAGCTCATCGTAACATATTGTACGGTATTGGTTTGGCATTAGGCGTGGCGAAAAAGCCAGTGTAAGGCAACGATTCGAGTTGGTAATCAAGTGGGATAGTCCTCTCGCCGACCAATTAACCTGATTTATGATATTAACATATAACATCGAGTTGGACACATAGTGGGAAACTATTTACCAACTACACAAAGCAACAGAGGGCACCAGTAATGTTATCTGGACTTAAATAAAGATCATATAATGACAATTGGCCCACGAGAAATGATAACCCAAACGCCTGATAAACTGAGGATATGCATTGAATGCTGGCTTCATCAGAGTCTCACAATTTGTTTATTATCACACCCCGACCCCCCTCCTTACCATCGACCATGTCCACTGTGTGTTGGGATTGACGACGCAATTAGCCATGCTCTCCTGTCATTATCCGATACTTGAGTATCCATCAATTTCAATGCTACAATAAAACCGTCTTATCAGTTTAAGCAGAATGATTCACCCGTAGAGAGCTCTACAGAGAGACTCCGTTCTAGTCGGGTAAGAATGTGTCGCTTTCACTTATATCAACACTTAAGCTGCTCTCTATCTATCTATCCATCGATATATGCTTAACGTTTCCCGAGATTCTGATCAATATCAGGCTCTTTACGCATTTATTTTGCATGCTGCTTACTATTCAAATTACGTCCAAACAGACACACGGTTGTTTCATTGTTGCTACTTCGACCCATAATTAACCCGAGCATAATAAAATAACCCATGGAGCTCTCTCACACGTATTGTGCCACTTTTGTGACAATGAAGGCTTATTATCATTTGCCTCAGTGCTGGTTCTTAGCCTCGCATTATCTGTCCCGTCCCTTTTCAGTATTCTTATTGCTCAATGTCATATATGTTTGCCTTCCTATAAACATATTGATTACATTACCCGGTTAATGATATTCATCTTCGTCTTGTGTTTGTAAGATACAACTATCAACAAGACTGGTGTTCTATCTGGGCGAAATCTTCGTCGAAAGAAATAAATGCATTTGATGATGAGCCTGGCTTTAGAAAATGGCGATAACTTAAATGATAGCCAAAGGATATGCTGATAATTAACCTGCATTAAATGTTGCAAACGATTTCATGCCCGAAAACAAATTATTCTCCTATTCTCATCATCCCCATTCATACCATTCACGGTCGTGCAGTGTATGTGCTTTAACGATGTTGGTCATTTAAAATTTGAATATGGCAATACATAACAATGCGTAATATCTAGCCTTGGTAAAATGCTTTTCGAGTGTAATTCGTATATATGCACAGACATAATTAACTTGCATCCGTCTGAGATAAGACAGATGTTACACCTGGGCTTCGCAAGGCGAAGGGGTATTGACAATGCCTAAATATTAGTCTGATGTTGTTGTGGGCACATCGACCGGCATAACCAAACTGTGTGTGACAAGATGCCTATACATTTTCCTGATTGTGGTTTTATATGATACCAGAAAGTAACCATCAAGTTATCAAGTATCGTAACTGACAATAATTGAGCAACAAATTAAAGCAAATATTATTATGCATGGATGATAAAAGTAGCCCTATTTCTTCCTGTTAACTGGACTTGTTTATGAATATGACATCAGCCATGCACGCGCCATGTACAATCACGTAGTTCCACGACAATAATTACCACCGACAAAGAACGTCAGTTACTTGGAATATGTAATCTAAGCCTTAAGTGAAGAATTGTAATTTTCATGAGACGTGATGTGTTTTGGTGTGTCAAATTGTGAGCAGCCTTGGCCGCGTATCCGTGTTAACGTGTATTAGCAGTCTGTACACTGATACACCTGAATGCTGCCATTGATTAGCATTTCTATAGATGTTCTCAGGTGCGCAATACGTGAAGGTGTATATAATAACTTTAGCTTTGTATCTCACCTTGACGATTCACACCCAATTTTTTTAAATTATATATGTAAAGAGTGTTATATAATGCGCCCCTTTGTCCAGGAACAGGCGTAGGATTGTGAGCGTGGTTACGTTGATGATGGACTAGTACAAGGCTGACTATGACACAGCAAGAAGTAATAAAAGGCAGTGAGAGGCTCGTCAGTGAACACCAATACCATGACTGATATCTGCAGTAATTCGTGTTAATAAATCAAGGCTCATAATTGTCTAAGGATCTGATATACGAAGATATGATCAATAAGTACTAAGGTTGACCTACACGTGGATGATGTACACTCATTGCAGCAGTCTAATTGTCTAAGGATCTGATATACGAAGATATGATCAATAAGTACTAACGTTGACCTACACGTGGATGATGTACACTCATTGCAGCAGTCTAATTGTCTAAGGATCTGATATACGAAGATATGATCAAAAAGTACTAACGTTAACCTACACGTGGATGATATACACTAATTGCAGCGGTATTAACAAAACTACAGTGCGCATGTGCTGACAGAGTGCGCAATGCCTCATGCTACCTTACCGGGCCAGACATGATCAGTCACGTCATTAATTACGAAGAGGACAACAGTCCCGCGGTAAAGCCTGGATACCAATAAATCAGCAATAAAATCCATATCGAAAAGGTGTTACCACTAAAGTACCAAGAGCCATTTACATTTACAGACGTACGCCTCACAAAAGCCAACATAGGTTTATGTTAGCTAAGGTTGATGCCCAAATCAACACCGGACCACTAAAGGAAACAGTCACTTCACACTGATAACATACTGTGCTGCGCTAATTACAAGAAGACGGTAGCAAGGATTTATTATTTTTTTAACTTACCACACTTATCCAAGAATTATTTGTCTACCACAGGCTACAAATTACCATGAAATGTGGTACAGATATTATCAATACATGCTGATTTTAAACTTGAATTAACCTGGATTGCCAATCACAGTAAACAAGCTCCTAGTGACGGACACCTAATATCAGGGTTAACCGGATTAAAGAAATTGAAGCAAGAACAATATTGAAATCTGCTAAATGGCCTACATTACACAGTCCGCACGTATTTCATGACGATACAAAAGCCTTTAAGTGGCAATGTACTAAGTTGCCTTATTATTTGAGGCTAAATGGTTTTGTTTTCGCTTTAGACCAGGCTTATAGGCTATCCAACAGTTAAAGGATAGTCGTTAATCTAGCTTAAGTGGTGTGTACAGTTTTGATGGATCGAGAATGTAAAATATAATTGGAAATCTTCCCCATACTGGAATAAAATGTATTCCACGTCATCATCATTTTCGGGTTAAAGACTGCATTTGGGGGTTAAAGCTTCAACTCCAAGTAACACGTTATTTGCAGGATCCTTATTAATTCTAACCCCGTTTGACATCATTACATAAGCGTAATGATCTTTATCATGTGAATGTTGCAGCCCTGAAGCTGTTTTTAAAAATCCATTTTAGATAACTGTGCATAAGTTCTGTCTGACATTTGCGTCACACCCACTTTGATTCACTGGGTTGTTATTCACAAAGTAACATGACTAAATGAAAGGTACTAAATGATGCGGAAACGTTACAGAATATAACATTATTGACAAATGAACGATCGAGATGGGCCCATGGCACGTCGAACCGGTGCGTTAGTATCCCGCGGGTCCATATCATTATCGTAGCACGTGGATATCTGTTTTTCGAACGTCACTTGTTCGATTTACATTTAATTAATAGCTTAAAATGTAAATGGTTGCAATGGTTGTTAAAAAACCGCATTCTTCCGTACGGTAGTAGTATGATGAGTTACAAGGGAAGAATAAGGACATGTCTTGCGCGGGTATCACCAGCACACCAGCTGTTTCTAGCATGACGGTAAAACTTATGACTGGCTATTGTGCGTTTATTGAGCAGGCATCTGTTCTCTGTCATTAACACATGTAGGCTGCAGCCACAATACGCCATGGATACATATGTTTTCTTAGGCTCGTTGTCGAGACTGTGAGACTATTCCGTACGTTTAGGCAGTGTCAATACTGCATACAAAGAAACCTATTGCTCCCTTTTACAACACTCCGTCAACTGTATAAAAAGACGCTCGGTAATTGTTGGCCTCACAACATCAACTAATAATATTCCATGCATTGTTATGACGATCCATGTAAAACATTCAAACGTTCAACAATGATCTTTCAAATTTAGATGTGTTAACAAGGTTTATACGTAAAATAAGTGATTAATATGATCAAGGCATCGTATAGAGCCATAATTATTTTTCTACCTGGAATAAGGAACAACAATCTCGATTTTCAGACAACTGATGTATAAGTCGGTAGAATAAGAGGCAACCAATGTGTCGAAATAAATCGCCCGTCACAGAGCCAAGTTTTCTCTCGAGTGTTATCATACGATACATCCGAAGTAACCATGCTTTATTGTATATCGAAAGGAATTCTTGTTGGTATTGTCACATCTAGCGACTGCCTGAAGAGATGAATACAGCAGATTCCTAATTTTGCATGGGAATTTCAGCCAAAAAACAATGCGACAGGATAGGTTATTTATGGTTATTGATGCTACGATTAACTAGAACAGTATCAGTAAGCTGGTGCAAAATATGGTTCTGCATTAAGGAATATAAATGAATGTAGATAATCGAAATATTATTCAAGTATGTTCTGTACAAACACATAATATTGGACTTATCCAAAAATTTAATATTGCATTTCTTAGTGTGTCTTTTAGTTATTCACAAAGTAGCATTAGTCCAAACTTACTGATTCGTGACTTGGTGTGAGGATGATCAGAAGAGAGGTACGATGCATGAATGATATCTAATTTATGTATCTTTTCAAAGGCATATTAATAGTTTTTCCCGGACCTAAATAAATTTTTATTCCACAATAGCCATGCAAATATAGATGAATGACACTATTGATCTCGTGAAAAGAGTACGATCCGAATATTGGTCATGTTCATAAGTATCGTAATTTGACATTGTTTTAGTCGACAATTGGCGGATGAGCTGACAACCGAATTCCGCACATTTGTTCAGGCTCAGCAACACTACTCAGTGGCGAACAAAAACGGCACACACCCGTTAATAGCTGGTGGCATGAATTAGCACAAAAACCTCCGATAATATTTATGTACACCGGGGTGCGGATATAGCATTTTTCCTCTTCCCACAAGCGAGACGTTCCCAGTGTGCCCTTCCGTCAACATATCGAATAATCATTGGGAATATAATAACAAGTGCCAATGCAAACGCATGACTCTTCAGCGGGATTAACTAGGTGTACATATAAGCACCTGTTAAAATCTGATTTGAGTATATCAGGACAAACCTTACAGCCCATGCTGATGTTATTTCAAAGCTAAGTTAGAATATCCATAACGTCTGAAATACGCATACTAAAGAATATGAGGCTTTGGGGGAAATATCCCTTATTGTTGGCTAAAATTATCAGTTATCATGCTGCAATTTACAAAAACCATTATTCTAGAGCCAATTACGACCCTTAAAAAGCGTTTGCGAAAAAGTGCATAGATTCAAAGAGAAACGATACAAAGACTATATGCGTTTCTCAAGGGGTGTACATGGAGTGTCTGTACGTACATAAACTAGTCCGTGCGACTTGCTTTTGGGTTGAGTAAATGGAGATACTTGTTTTCATCTGCAGGCGTATCCCTCTATATAGATACTACCGTCATTGAGTAATTATCTAAAGCGTCATTTACCACATATGTACATCATCCACCACATAGCAACGACTTAGGAAGTTATGATATCAATAGCTAACAGATGCGCGCGGATAACACAATGCAGCGAATGACGAGTTACTGGCCCTATCACTGCTCAGCCTTATTATTTCGTGTTGGCAGAGTGCGAGGGAAGCACGATCAGACGGGCAGTGGAAATGTAAAAGCCTATTTTGGATACCATCTACAGTGAGGGTTGCGGGCCATGTTACAATTCATGAGAATAAAATGGACTTTATACTTACTCGGCATGAAAGTATATATAAATATATGCATCAAGTTTAAGATTACGCGAAATCCGCACTGTCATTCACATATTACGTCGAAGTGATGTGTGTATCATTCCAGTCCACATTACTTTTAAGATCCATTTCCCTTAATGCCTATTTTCATCAAATGTGTTTTAAACAGGCTATATAATATAAGTTTGTTCTACCAAGGTCTCACATACGTCTACTTTCAATATTAAGTCTCACAGTCCGCTTATTGTCCCCCAATCGATAATTTTTGTTTATAACGCCTTTCAATTCCACCAGTTACATTTGTAACGAACGTACATCTTATAAAGTATCTTTGGCACACATGACCAGTAAGGTTGCGTCAATATTGTAAGTACATTGCTTGTCAGTTTGTTCAAACCAATTGTGTGGCGATGCATGTCAATTCATCATTGTTCAGCTCAAAAATTACTGACGAGTAGTTTCCCTCTCAAAACATGTGCGCGTACCTAAACTGTTTCACCCGGATTGCCGTCGGCTGTCCTTTGTCACCGAACAATCAGGTGTCTGATTAAATTTGTTACAGAAACCACTAACCTAAATAGCGGCTTGTTAAAAGTATCAAATCTTGCACTGGTCAACTGTAGAAGCATATGAATTTGACTCGCAGCCATACCAATAAGGTCACATAACGGATTAATGTCATGAGACAATTATCCTAATTTTCAGATTGTGCAGATATGATTTGTTGAAAACCAATATTAATATCCGTATATCCACCTGAAGCTCTATTGACTTGACTTACCACTGCTTTAATACATTAATGCCTACCATTAGTATTCTTTAGTAGTTACCGTTAATACTAGTCATTTCTCACTATCCCGCTTATGCTATTACAATGGATAATTACTCATCTGTGCATCAGAGTGCATTTGCACTTGTGAGTGACTACCCTTGACAGCTATGAATCTTATTATGCATGCATTTACTTCGAATGTCTAAGAGCAATACCACTTATATGCGTAGCATATACTATGCAGACCTTGATGTGTCATGATACATGTAGGAACATCTGACAGTTATCCATAGACGTCACTTGCAATGCAGCTTTGGGTCTTTTAGTCACACAAGTACCTCACCTTAACCCTTATAGATGTTATACACCTTAACAACTGCGTCGTCTTACCAACTTGCAATTGGGATATCTTAGCAGGTGTTTGAAATATACTATCAGCTCATTTACTTTATCGTAATCGACCCTAGGGAGCAGCAAAGGTGACGAAAAATATATGGTTTATAAAACCTATGGGCCTCCACAAAAGCACCTCATTTGCTGCCTTGAATGCTTTATATAAATATTAAGGCAATACACAGTATAAACTACTGTTCTACGTTTCTACAGTGCCACACATTGGCGTTAGTTTGCTCGTTATTAGATAGCTACCAGGCTAAATTCAACAGAACCTAACATCTAAGTCTGTCTTACGTTTTGTGGCTCTCCCTGTGATAGAATCAGCTTATCATCACTCTTATAGCCTGTATTTGTTATACGGTAATTGCTCTCACAGGATGCAAATAGGTTCTTTTATGGTATGCCAGTCAGGCATGAAATAATGTTGTGCTTTAGAACCCATCTGCTCACGATTTGACAAATTGAATATTATTTCTCGTGTTCAAATAGTATAGAGCGAGTGATGGATATTGATGTTTAATGCTTCTACGGGGGAAGCAGATCTGCATTTAAGATGAGAGGGTATTCCGAATTACAAGTGTAATGACTGAACACGTTGTGCCTCCTCCAACATAATTTGGACCTCTTGCCACCTTCTCTATTCATGATTAGATCATAAGCAGGTGTCTCATGAATTCTTTTTATTTCAGAGCAACTGTTATCGTAACCATGTCATCTCCAATTAAGCTGATTAGCAAACAATATAACATATAAATTTAACCGATTTACAATGATGGCCACGATTCCAACGTTTGCATGGAGAACCGTCAACAACTGAAACAATACTAAATCATCCTTCATCGAGCTGGTTGCAAGGTAATAGGTGTAAACGTAAACCACGAATCGGTTGGTTATGAATCGGCTGTCATATATGTATTGAAAACTACATGATCCGTGATTCATTGTTTCATAGTTGGTAGAGCTTGGATTTCTTAAACTGGTTCCGGTGTTAATCCAGCAAGTTATGTGATTAATTCATTGTAATTAAGTATTATTACCAGCATTGCTTCTTTGTATCTTGCAATAACAACTGAACAACATTAGTATATGATCCCTCGAAGCAATTGCTTTTGAGGATATCCTATTAAGAACGAATGATACTGCGTCAGATGACGCATAAAACATGCCAAAATAAGCCTTGTTGATGCATCAATTGAATCTCAAGAGGATAGCTCCCAATTTGATCCACAGTCCGCTTAAAAATAACCTCTTAAATCAATCCGGTCTACTGTGCATCCGTCGTTGACACCGGCAAAACATTAGAAAGCTAAATCTTACACGACAGATTTCCTACTTTTGGGGATGTAATATATATTCAATATCAATATGATATCTAGAAGTTCAATATGTGCCCCCTGCTATATATGAAGCCTATGTTAAGTCCGATTGAGTATTTGTGACTCGACGCACATATTAAGTCAAATATGACATACGGCATCAGAGGCGGGAAACGGCTGGAGTTCATACAAAAAACTAAGAAATGATTAATTGCTCATAGCTTTGTAAACTAAATTAGTTGATAATGCCAACGCAAGATACGGCCGACACTTTTGCAGAGTGACTAAGCGTATCTGCGTGACGACCTTGAAAAATAAATAGAGCACCTGGCACCTGCAAAACGGTACAGTGTGACTTTTATTGCGGTTTCCAAGTGCGGTAATAATCTTAACGGCGCATAATCATGGGTTCCTATCTATTTAGTGTTCACGGTAGGCTGAGTTCAGCCCTTAGGAAAAACGGATGTGTGGTTGTGAATCCTCCACCAATCATGGATATTAAAAGCTATTAGCAAGAGAAGGTTTATGTTAGGACTGGGTCTCGGCAACGCCTTTATGCACAAGACATTTCAAAGGACCATGTCCCGAGGGGGATATCATATGAGGGAGCTTCATTACTAGAAATCAAATAAAAAACTTTTTACGGGGCTACGCAATTAATCGGATAACACATTAAAGCTGGTTGTAAGTAATGCACGAAAAATGCATTAGATGACAGATAGGTAGGTAATCTGGAATAACTGGTGCATGTCAACTATGGCATCAACATTAATCTATCTACTTACACTCAGAGCTCTATTGCATTTGTGGAATTACTGTTTAAAGTAATGTAAGCGTTCGTCCTGAATGATTCACAGCTGTTGGAGAATACGCGCAATATATAACACCGAATGCCAATTGAAGGATGTCTAGACCGCAAATATATGAGTGGGAAGCGACTTGGACGATTATTTGATGGCAACATAAATAACCATGTTGACTATTACTTTCGACACGTTTGGATGAGTGAAAGGCACGGTGATATCAGGTAAGTATGGGCACACCAACACTCATGTGTTGCATGGTGTCATGATAGGTCAATGACAAAGATTGACCTCATTAAGCAGCCGCCTTATATGATAAATGAGAATGGAAAAGATTAATACGGCAATGATTATTACAGGATAAGTCACCGCTAGCCCATTAACTGAACCATGGATAAGTTTGACCTAATTAAGCAGCCGCCTTCTAGGATAATTGAAAATGGAGATGGAAAAGATAAAGATGGCAACGATTGCTTCAGGGTAAGTCATCGCTAGGCAATGAACTGAACCAGACCATTCCCAGCTCTCGTCTAGGCGAACTACAGGCCAGAGTAATGTTTTGCAGATTAGGCCCTCCAAAGGACCGCTCCTCTCAACCACTTGGATCCAATTGGTTGAGTCGCAACCCACGGTCAACAGGATGCCCTCTTTAGAACACTTTTTACGACATGCTGAAGGATACGTGGACCTATTCTACCCCCGGATCTGCACGGAGAGAGTGCATGACAAATAAACGAACCATCTGGCGCTTGGCTGCTACCCATTGGAGTTAAATCTAGCGTAATAGTTTGCCGACGACCAATTACGCAAATACAACATACTCAGAGTAAATATAACATTCATAATTTGCGTACATAGTACTCAACACTGAACGCGATATCCGCATGATACTTCATTCATAATCAATATTCGTAAGTCGGGGAGATACATCCCATCCCGTATACTGCTGATTACAAACAAGCAATGTGAAAGAATCATGCTGAGATTTGTATGCTTTAGCTTTTACATTCTAAGACGTACATGCAAAAAGGACTGATAATATTGTTTATCAGCACTTGTAAAAGATCTATTAAGAGATATGTATACAGACTTTTTCGGAGCAAAGCGAACTATTGAAGAAAAAGGGATCTCATCTAGTTTCATAACGAATGGAATCGCATTCGGATAGCAGCCGCAGCTTGTAAGGATGACGAATCTTGTAAAGGTAAACATAAAAGCCTGGTGCATATATGTTCTCAACTATACTCACAGTGTAGATAATCTGCTTTCAATAAATAACCCCCTGCAGGTGTAATAATACATTGTATATATAAAATATATTGACTGATGAAGTCTTAATCGGGAATTCCTACTTCCAAGTGTTTCATGTTTATTTTCTTTACTTTCCTTCGGTAATTGCATAACATGTGGAATAAAATACCTTGACGCTACGAAATGGAACCAAAGAGTTTAGGGGGGACAGATCGTCCAGAAGGCAACGACACTGAACGGCAACTGCTCCAACGTCCCACCATATCCCACCATGGATTTAATGTAATAGTAAAAATATTGGTAATATGTGCAATTTCATATGTAACGCACCCATATATAGCAACCAGTACACTTCCTTTTATCTGTCTGACAGAGAAGGCAGCGTTCGTGTAATGTTTATGGGATGAATGCAGCGTTTTGATTAACAATGGGGATCGTAAATAATATGTGCATAAGCAGGTATTACGTCAGTTTAAGACTGAGTTATCTCGCCCTATTGTTTCTAAAGTAGAAGGATTTGGCTGGTATATATATTACGCACTCGTCTTTACTTTAGCAGCTTATTGTGTTCATCACGCCTGTATTTATTCATGACACGCTGCTGTTATGACTTACTGTACTATCCATATGAACCCTACCTAATATATCCAGTACTTTAGTGCATGCATTATAATCTAGTGATATTATGAAAAAAGCATCCTGACTGCAGTATTCATAACCCCATTAGCCTCTTGTTGCTCATCCGTCAGGCAAGGTGAGTCTGTGATTTTTATATATTATGCGTCACGGTCGGTGCATGAGTGGCAGCACACGCCATTGGAACAGATTACCTTTCATTCGATACATATGCATCTTGCCCTTGCGGCCCAAATATTTAAAAAATGTCGGACACAAATATTTACACGTGTCTCAATAATTTATCCTACCCTCATGTCATGTAGCTTGTGACATAAAAAAGCCTATTTTTGGAAACATAGTACGGAGCTTTCATTGGGTTGAACGGAACGCTATAGCAGCATACAATCCAAAGCTTGACTACCGTAATACATTATACGGTCAGTAAAAGTGAGTATCTGTAGTTACGCAATTGATTTTGTTAAAAACAAATGTTACCTGTACAGATTGAACCAAAATGATTCAATTTACTACAAATCACTTCTATTGTCCATATCTGTGTAAACATATCCTGTTTTTGTTAGATACCACACAATCAGAGTTAATGGAATAAATGTCAACACCAATTCATAACTCCGTTATTGTATGTCTGAGGCTGATTATACCTAGACTTTTGTAGGACCTTTCATAAGTCAGCCGTCACATTTCTAGTTGTTTTCTATAATCGAAAACCGACCTTCATAAGACTTAGTGGTTACAATCACAAAGAGAAATTGACTATACTGGGTGACAAACAGGTCTTAACGAATTCTTCCTGATGAGTATGAGAGTAGACAACATGGTGGTTCAGATTGATGCATAGCAGTGTACAAATGGCATCGATTGGTTGGGAAGCCGCATATATACTGCACATTCAGTAATATACCATGGAAATATCGTGCTGAGATATGCTGCCAGAAATAGAAGGCAGTAGTTAGGTCAAGTCTCCAGCGAACCAGCGGACATTCTTCAGCTCGATCAATAGGACAACTCTGACTGCCAATAAGCCTCGACGACTGATATAGTTGTGATGCAAGCTCACAATTAGCCGCCAATAACTGAGCTACAAACCTCATCAATCTGTTCGCTCAGAATAGCAATAGATGAAAAGTTAAGAACAAATGAGCCATTGGATATAAACCTGATGGTATTATTCAACATTTTGGCTAATCTATGGTATTAAATCATTTTTGATGTACCTTGATTCAAATGCCATGATTAATAAGCCTTGTTGAACGCTGGTTATTTGCAATTCAACGACCTATTCACCATCGTAGATGAGAGTGAATGGTGGTTATGAATGTCTGCATTCTATTTTCATGAACACTGCGCACCATCTGTAAGACAAAACGAGCGCGCAGGCGATGACTTTTGATAACATTGAACCGCTTTCTAATAGAGATATCAACAGATCTAAAGATTTCATGAAAATCAATCAATACTAAAATTCAGAGGTCCTGTAGAATGTCCGTCTATATCATGACTAGATTAAAACCTTTAAAAACCTCATTGAGTACGTGATGGGAATAGTTGACATCCCCTTGATGTCAAAGCAGCGGTTGTCGTCTTGATAAGTGGGTAAGAACGGTGCAATATCAACGTACGCTAATCTACCGGTTGGAGATGAAAATATAGACACTGAATATAGATTATATCGCTCAGGTCTCGTGTTAAAATCTAATTTCCAGTAATCTTTTTTCCAGTAATGGTTGCTTTGATGACCGGTTTGTTCATGGCCATTGAGCTGCGTTCTCAATGAACTGTATCTAGTTTTTTAACCATAATCATTTCACTCACCTGCTAACTACGTTATCCTACTTGCTTATGCTATCATAAACCCGTTCTATGATGCAAATGTAACTGAGCAGTGATAATGAAGCTGTATTGAAAGCGAAAAAAGGCGAAGGTAACCGCAACGTATTGGATGGAAGAAAACTGCTCATGCATTTTCCTAAATATATTTTGCCTGCTGTCTAACTTAAGTGCTTATGAATCATAATAATCGTTCGCACCTGAGGGAAAACATATCCCGCGGAAAGGTAAAGACACAAGGCTTGAGATATTTAAGTGACGCATCCTTTGAAATTTGCATATTTTGATGCACCAGGAAATCTTATTATTTTTCGATTATCACAGGGTTGCTTCTCCTATTACGCAAATAGCAGACTTTCAATTAACGTGTAAAACAGTTATAAATATTCAATTACCGTCTTCAAACTCTTCCATATATTCATACTGATCATCATATTGACCCATTAACATCTGAACTGCGGTGTTTCATACATAATTCCCAACTGTTAAACTTGGCTCAACGATAAAGTGTCATCTCAATTAGATAACATGAGCATTGTGAGCTTAGGGGCTTAACGTAGTGTACCATTATGGAGACGACAACTGAATTACCGATTACAACATCCTCCATACATGCATTATCAGTCTAATATGTTTTACCAGTTGATTTGAACAATGCGTTGTTAAGTTGACTTGGATATAATGATTCTTCAGTTGATTTATACAATACGTTTCGTCGGTCGAGTTGGATATTACGTTTCTTCAGTTGATTTGCGCAGCATTGTAGCACGTGATTGCACGTTTTAAACTCTAGGAGGCAAATAAGAGGTGAGCATATCAATACCGTCATACATGACTTGAATATGAATCTGTTTTATGCTGGGCAAATTTCCATTCCATTCTATATGTTTCTAACATGGCGCATGGGAATCTACTTGGTTCATACAGAGAAGTTGGTAACTGAAAGGAAGTCTGAGTGGTGTGATATTCTTTTAATTATAATTTCGTATGTATCATGTGTCTCAAATCATGTTTTCCTTCGTTTTAATCTCACAGTTCAACTTATCAGGTCTTAATTTAGAAGTTCTGACATCGTAGAACTTGATTAGCTTACATGACATGTTATCTTGTAATGTCGTTAAATGCGCGTGGTTTATAATTTATATAGCTAAGACATTTTTTAAAACTTGCTCATGCTATGTCAAGTAGGCCATCGAGCCCATAGCATTCGATCAATGAATGGCTGAGAAGCGTATGTTATCAAGCTAGTAAAGTCATGGTAAGCGTGGTGTTGGAACGCTAACTCAATTAAATGTTGAATTACTATGCGAGCTGGATACATTACTATAATATGCACTGTAGTTGAGGGTATTTATAGCATGGTTTGGATGATGATTGAAATGTACAAAACGATGAAGGAGTCAAGGCAGATAACAGCACCAGAGCTTCAGTAAGACAGAGCTTTAAGGTGTTGAACAAACATCCTCTGTTGCCTTTTATGTATCTAAACACATCGTCCCATAACAAACGAATGAAGATAAAGGTTTTCAGTAGTACTTATACATGTAACTAAATGCGTCAGTAGTTCGGGATATTGCCGACTCTCTTATTGGAAAAATGAGCAGAACTATTTGTATTGTTCCCATTGTGTGAATGTTGAAGGTAGTCCAGGCTGCAGTGTACCTGAACATTGCGTTCCTCGATGTGTCGTTATCGCATTCGAGAGTGATTAATTAAGGCCAGCAAAAATGCATTTTCAAAGTATTAAACCTTTCTTGCCGACATATAGAGTGGAACTGCCAAGGTGACGCCCTAATAGTGAAACCAGGTCACAATAGGTATCGGCTTTTATCATGGTAAGTTACCAGTGGATAAGGTCCAAAAATAACGCAGCGATAAACATAACTATTACAAATTGTGTGTGACTTCAATGATCGATAGCTACATCACACGGAACACGCTGCTCCTTTTTGCTGCCAGCATCATTTGGTATATTATGACTTAACGCTTCATTAAATGGTGTCACGTCTCTAGTGATAGGCGCTATCAATTGATTGCGACTTCTAACTCATGTTAGCAAGCTGACAGGAAGAAATTACTTGAGAACATTACATCGCGATTCTTAAGACATTTATCAAAACTTATGACCTTCGGATAGGTTATATTTTATTGCAACACAATACTTACTTATATATCAGAGAGCCCTATTTAATGTATAAGACCTATTACAAACCCTTTCTTGTCATTATATCTCCGCCAAATTCCGCACTGCGCGCTTCGTTTGCTCTTTTGCGTCAGTGGGTTATATTATTTCAAAGGGAACATTATGACAGCGGTTGGATAAATCTGGCCATTTTTTGAATGTTGACCAATAAGTTATATTGACACTTGTGCCATTCCGAATAGTAGACAAACGGTATGGTACGGAATATGCGTTCTTGTGATGATAACATTAATGGTTGTTATGCACGAATAGTAAGCTTTGGGCGCCGGAAAAGATGTGATAATGTCGCAGCAAAATGTTTAGGGTCATAAACCCATAATGCGGTAATTAAGCTATCATGTTTTGTAAGTAAACCTCAACATAGAACGCCGTGTGTTGCTATGCTACTGAAGAAGCCTCGCAGTTGTACATGTTGGCCTTCAATGTTTTATATCCCTCCTCAACCTAATGGAGCTAGCGCCTCACTCGAGTGCCAAGGCCGTATATGGCTGCTGCGCTTCAGGGAATCAGCTATCGTGTTTGTACTGGCCTTTAGAGAAGAGGATACATCAATCTTCGGCTTTTATAATGCCTAGAACCCTATGGTTTTGTGTTGAACTTGACTTCAAATTAAGGTCAAGGTCACGCCGTAAATATTTCGTTTTCACATGCTGTGCGATTCAGGAAACCTATATATATCCTTAAAGCTTGGTTTGTTGGACAATTTTTTAAATATATATTTCAAAGAAACATATGCATATTTTGCCCTATACCCCCGACTCGAATATTCGTGGTATTGTTTAACCACATTTTCTAATCACTTACAATCGGCAGTGCGTTGGAATTAAACACGTCGTCTCTCCGTCGTTAGAGGTTGCATCGTATAAATGTGCCCAAGATATTTCCAACTTGTAACTAATACATCTAATAATAAATTGTCTATGGTTTTCTCACAAACTAAGCTTGAATGAAGAAAACGCCCCCTAAAATGCATAAACCCTCCCCCCCCCCCACCGATATTGTTATTAATACTGAGTCGACGCTCAATATGTTTCCATGTATCTGTAGGGTTCTCTTCATCCTCTGCAAGTCAGCATAAATCATGTTAAAGTATGGAAAAAAAGCTCAAATTGCCACAAAGTGATTAATTGTAAGATGTCCATGCCGATAACGGTTTTGATGATAATAAAAATGATGAAAACGATTTTTATTGTAACCATTAAAATGGTGATGATGATGACTATGATAATATAAATGTCATCAAAGTACGCGAAATTCCTCTATTCACCCTTAGACCTCTTGTCTTTTGCGAAGTGCTGTGACAACTACGGTGCAATACGTAGCGGTTAATAGCGTGTAGTTTGTCTAAAGGTATATGCAATTATTGTCGTCGATAAAAGTCACCCAATAAATCACATAACTATTTGAACTTGTCTTAACTCAAGCATTGCAAGTTTGGTGTATTGTCTGACAGGGTCATATTGGTGTCTGTAGCGATGGACATATATATCAGCGTTCTGGCCAGTCATAATATTGATCAACTATTTAATGACGTTTTGGTAACGGTTGATTTTGATATGGTACAATTGCCAAAACATGACAAAAATGTTCTAACTATGAATCGTGTTATATTGATTGCAGTTGTATAAATGCAAGACAGATACATTTCATGAAATTTTGCGCCGACTCAATAATTGTCCGCTCGAAAGTCCACAGTGCCATCAATGCCACCTGGATTCAATTATACAGCTGTTTATCACCATCAGTCCGTCAATATCTCGATATTACCCGCCATGTTTCCAACAACAAATCTATTTCACGACGTTTACAGTGCACCGCGTTATACGATTAACCCCGTGATTTTGAGTCAATGACCTGAGCCATGTTATCACTCACGACCGTTATCCGAAGCATTTCCGTACGTGACAACCCTACATTTGTCTCAGCCAGTTAGCTTTACGGCCACAAAGACCATGCCACAGTTGGTAAAAGCTGATTACAGGTCTATAAGATGACGATCATATCACCTGATGACGGGATAAACCATTCTTTCGCTTACTACAGACGAGATCATATCAGCCTCCTTAACGTCACACATTAAACTATCGTCGGGCACCGGCAAATAACCGTCTTTATGTATACGCGAACTGATGTATGCAAGGGTTTTATTACAAATCGTGGGGAGTCAGTGTATCGATCCGATTTCGATGCCTTATCACCATCTCTACACGGGAAAATCAATTTTGTTTTGCAAAGCGCTTACTATTTAAGGACTATAATTTACTGCAGTCGAGCGTTACATAAAACTCAGCATTCTTGGAAACCATTCAAAAACCATCTTTAGCTTCAAGAAAATGACAACACGGTTGGTGCGTCGTGGTTCCGGTGCATCTGACAGGGAGTTAGTAATAGAGTTCGGCAAGATAAGAGACTTTTGCTATTTTTGCTGACAACCAATTTGATACTTCAATATTGCAACAAGCAATTCTCACAACCGTGATCTCTTGTTGACGTCCTCGTAATAACTCAAAACATTTGAGGGGCCGATTAAGAGTGGGTAATGTAATTAAGACTTCATGTTTAGGCTCTGGCGTATAGGCTTGTAACCAATTACAAATGTGTTCGTAGACGTTTTGTGCCAAAAGACAGGATAACGGGAGCAAACATTAAGCATTTTATAATTGATAACCATCAACTGCAATGATGAACGGGAATGTTTGATGCAGAAGTACAAGACCCACTGTCTGATTCGTTAATGTTAACATTAATCAATGTTGAAGAGTAACCTATAGTTATGACGAATTGTTCGTGTCTTCGTCTTTGTTTTATGTTTATGTTAGCTTCCATATAATATTAATGATCTATCCTAGGTGCTTCGTTTAATGTATGGTGCCAGTAAAACAACTGTATTATTTGGTAATTCGAACAGATCTATGACAGTAAGACAAAGCCAACCCTAACCACATGGTAACGAGGTATTCAATGTTCCCTGACTGATGTTTAGGTGAAAACAAGATCTGATAATTGCTTGTAGTATATTGTGTTAATTGACTATTTTGTAAAATAATCCCAATAATGTGGAATCACTGTAAAAGACTGCAAGGTTGCCGGATACTTAGATCCGTCTCAATTCATCTTCATCCTGCTAATGTTATTCAACTGCGTGCATTATTCTGTAAAAACCGTTCACAAAAAGATCAAATAAACTCATTGACAATGACTGGTCATTAGGAGGATACATCTTGCAAACGTTATTACATTACATAGAGTGTATCCACATCACTGATGGATGAATTGCAGGCAATATCCTCATTTGACGTGCTGTATCAGACTATACAATTGGATTTGAAGTTTCGAAGGTGCCCAGGTTTATAACTAAGATTTGACGTTGGAGTAATAGTAAAAGACAGAGAGTCAGGCATTCTCCGTCATATCATGAAATTCATAACATGAAAACAGGTCAAGTGTGTGAAATATTGATATTGTTATCCCTAGACGAGTGGTATAGCTTAACACGACACACTATCATTTTTATGCACCGTCTATGTGGTTATATCGTCAGATACTGACACAACCACACACCAGCGTCAAAAAAATCAATATTAAATATTTGTTTCGATTTAAATATTATAAACCTTTGGTTGCAAGTGACGATATGAGAGGCTATGTACCCCCTACCGTACTTGGAAATTTCTGCACAACAGTATGCATTATCATACCTCGTGCGTGTATTGAGTCGTTGGCGTCAAATCATTGATCATCCGTATTGCAACGTAATCAGTTCACGAAATCAATTGTTTTCATAGGTGACAATATGTAAGGACCGGTGCCATGAGGACACATTAAAGTAGATGCTGCGTACTTTAAAGGTTGAGTGTTCGTATCAAATGCTGATCATGTGTCTCATCTGCAGATAACTATACTAGCTCCACGCTATCACTCTTGGGGATACCTTCCTCGCTCATTTTCTGGATCACCTATGTCCACCTTATTGTGTGCGTCACAATTCAATATAGTGAATAGTTGAAGAAATGTGTGCGAAGTGAAGTGCCAGACATATACAAGCTACGGTGAATACGACACACGTGGATGTACTATTGATCGTTATTGCAGTTACCCCATCCCAGACCCTTCAGGGATTCGTTAGAAGATAAAGAGTACCTTATCAAAGAGTGTAAATATTCTCACCTCAAAGGCACAAGGCGTACGAGTGTCGAACCATCCAGTTTGTCGCAATCAGCCCAATGTATGCAGCACGCCACAAATAATACAACGACAAAACAGACACAGTCCTAGGGGAGGTATTTTGTAGTAGCCGGTTCGATTTCTGCACAGGCCAGCGCCCAGGAGGTCACAAAAACTGTACTGTTTATATGCAAAAGGCATGAAGTCCTTCCTTAAATTTGTCGGCTGTGGCGTGCCCCAGGTTTCAAGCATCAAGACCACTGCTTTTCACTCTCTACATATCGTCGCTTGGTCGCCAAATACAAACATTGGTTATTAACTTTTATCTTTATCCTGATGACACCAAGCTTTGTAAAATCTGTGATCCCAAATACATCACTGGCGCCATGGGGAAAATGCAATTACGGAATATTTTGTCATTTTCTCAGGTTGCAGCTATATGGAAAAGCTCGCATATTCAAATCCGCAACTTCTCTAACAAAGCACATTCTCTTTACCGATCGTCACAAAAGATAATAATACATGCATTTATGACATCAAAAATAGATTCATGCAATGCTCTTCTCTATGGTGCTCCTGCATCCTTCGTACATCGACTTCAACAAAATCGCAGCAACACTTATAACTGAACACTAAAGGTGTGATCACATCGCTCCCGTTGGGTGCTCGCTTCATTGGTTGCCAGTGATACAGTGAATCTGTTTAACATTCTGTAACATGCGTAAACAAGATGCCACCAACGTACCTCGAAGATCTTACCGCTCCTTTTATTCCAGGAAATCGAATTGAGGTCGGCTAACCAATGCTTATTACAAGTACTTTTTACGGTGTCACCAGCGGGGCAGCGGCAGACATATTGTTGCTGGCCCATTCTTGTAGAAGTACTTTCCAAGCTCCTTGAGACATATAGTAAAAGCAGATGTCGTTAAGTCACGATAAAAATCCTTTCGTTTAGCTAAATACTTCATGGTTAATATTAGCACTTAACACCTTGCGTTTCAGAATACTTATTGTAGTACTATCATTATACCAATCCACAAGCGATGCTTTTTCAATAAAATGTTTTTTCCCTAGAATTTACACACAC
>CM067344.1:6677930-6717026 GCA_034190875.2 Urechis unicinctus
CGTACACCTAATGAAAAAGTCATGCATGCCACCACTTCATAAACAAAATGTAGCGTATACCTAATGATAAAGTCATGCATGCCACCACTTCATAAACACTATGTAGCTTAAACCTTGTAGCTTAAACTACTATATAGCTATGTAGCTTAAACTATATACATATATATATATATATATATATATATATATATATATATATATATATATATATATATATATATATATATATATACATACATATATATATACATATATATATATATATGCATATCTATATATATATCCATATCCATGTATATATATGTATATGTATATATAAATATATATATATATATGTATATATATATATATATATGTGTGTGTGTGTGTGTGTGTGTGTGTGTGTGTGTGTGTGTGTGTGTGTGTGTGTGTGTGTGTGTGTGTGTGTGTGTGTGTGTGTGTGTGTGTGTGTGTGTGTGTATAAATATATTTATTCCTCTTCGCAGAATCTGACGAGGTATGCTATTCCCGTGTTCTGTCAAAGAGAAAATTGCGATAAACCTTTAAGTGAGTGGTAAGGTCAATAATGGTTGTGCTGACACAGTCGTTGGAAGTATAACCATTTAAAATTCTAGGTAAAAACGTTTTATTTAAAAAGCATCGCTTGTGGATTGGTATAATGATAGTACTACAATAAGTATTCTGAAACGCAAGGTGTTAAGTGCTAATATTAACCGTGAAGTATTTAGCGACACGAAAGGATTTTTATCGTGACTTAACGACATCTGCTTTTACTATATGTCTCAAGGAGCTTGGAAAGTACTTCCACAAGAATGGGCCAGCAACAATATGTGCCTGCCGCTGCCCCGCTGGTGACACCTTAAAAAAGTACTTGTAATAAGCATGGTTAGCCAACCTCAATTCGATTTCCTGGAATAAAAGGAGCGGTAAGATCTTCGAGGTACGTTGGTGGCATCTTGTATACGCATGTTACAGAATGTTAAACAGATTCACTGTATCACTGGCAACCAATGAAGCAAGCACCCAACGGGAGCGATGTGATCACACCTTTAGTGTTCAGTTATAAGTGTTGCTGCGATTTTGTTGAAGTCGATGTACGAGGGATGCAGGAGCACCATAGAGAAGAGCATAGCAGGAATCTATTTTTGATGTCATAAATGCATGTATTATTATCTTTTGTGACGATCGGTAAAGAGAATGTGCTTTGTTACAGAAGTTGCGGATTTGAATATGCGAGCTTTTCCATATAGCTGCAACCTGAGAAAATGACAAAATATTCCGTAATTGCATTTTCCCCATGGCGACAGCGATGTATTTGGGATCACAGATTTAACAAAGCTTGGTGTCATCAGGATAAAAATAAAAGTTAATAACAGATGTTTGTATTTGGCGACCGATATGTAGAGAGTGAAGAGCAGTGGTCTTGATGCTGGAAACCTGGGGCACGCCACAGCCGACAAATTTAAGGAAGGACTTCATGCCTTTTTGCATATAAACAGTAAAGGTTTTGTGACCTCCTCGGCGCTGGCCTGTGCAGAAGTCGAACCGGCTACTACAAAATACCTCCCCTAGGACTGTGTCTGTTTTGTCGTTGTATTATTTGTGGCGTGCTGCATACATTGGGCTGATTGCGGCAAACCTGATGGTTCGACACTCGTACGCCTTGTGCCTTTGAGGTGAGAATATGTACACTCTTTGATAAGGTACTCTTTATGTTCTAACGAATCCCTGAAGGGTCTGGGATGGGGTTAACTGCAATAACGATCAATAGTACATCCACGTGTGTCGTATTCACCGTAGCTTGTATATGTCCGGCACTTCACTTCGCACACATTTCATCAACTATTCAAAACTATATTGAATTGTGACGCACACAATAAGGTGGACATAGGTGATCCAGAAAATGAGCGTGGAAGGTATCCCCAAGAGTGATAGCGTGGAGCTAGTATAGTTATCTGCAGATGAGACACATGATCAGCATTTGATACGAACACTCAACCGTTAAAGTATGCAGCATCAACTTTAATGTCCTCATGGCACCGGTCCTTACACATTGTCACCTATGAAAACAGTTGATTTCGTGAACTGTTCACGTTGCAATACGGATGATCAACGATTTGACGCCAACGACTCAATACACGCACGAGGTATGATAATGCATACTGTTGTGCAGAAATTTCCAAGTACGGTAGGGGGTACATAGCCTCTCATATCGTCACTTGCAACCAAAGGTTTATAATATTTAAATCGAAACAAATATTTAATATTGATTTTTTTGAGGTGGTGTGTGGTTGTGTCAGTATCTGACGATATAACCACATAGACGGTGCATAAAAATGATAGTGTGTCGTGTTAAGCTATACCACTCGTCTAGGGATAACAATATCAATATTGCACACACTTGTCCTGTTTTCATGTTATGAATTTCATGATATGACGGAGAATGCCTGACCCTCTGTCTTTTACTATTACTCCAACGTCAAATCTTAGTTATATACCTGGGCCCCTTCGCAACTTCAAATCCAATTGTATAGTCTGATACAGCAAGTCAAATGAGGATATTGCCTGCAATTCATCCATCAGTGATGTGGATACACTCTTTGTAATGTAATAACGTTCGCAAGATGTATCCTCCTAATGACCAGTCATTGTCAATGAGTTTATTTGATCTTTTTGTGAACGGTTTTTACAGAATAATGCACGCAGTTGAATAACATATGCAGGATGAAGATGAATTGAGACGGATCTAAGTATCCGGCAACCTTGCAGTCGTTTACAGTGATTCCACATTATTGGGATTATTTTACAAAATAGCCAATTAGCACAATATACTACAAGCAATTATCAGATCTTGTTTTCACCTAAACATCAGTCTGGGAACATTGAATACCTAGTTACCATGTGGATAGGGTTGGCTTTGTCTTTCTGTCGAGATCTGTTCGAGTTACCAAATAATACAGTTGTTTTACTGGCAACATACATTAAACGAAGCACCTAGGATAGATCATTAATATTATATGGAAGCTAACATAAACATAAAACAAAGACGAAGACACGAACAATTCCTCATAACTATAGGTTACTCTTCAACATTGATTAATGTTAACATTAACGAATCACACAGTGGGTCTTGTACCTCTGCATCAAACATTCCCGTTCATCATTGCAGTTGTTGGTTATCAATTATATAATGCTTAATGTTTGCTCCCGTTATCCTGTCTTTTGGCACAAAATGTCTACAAACACATTTGTAATTGGTTACAAGCCTATACGCCCGAGCCTAAACATGAAGTCTTAATTACATTACCCACTCTTCATCGGCCCCTCAAATGTTTTGAGTTATTATCAGAACGTCAACAAGAGATCACGGTTGTGAGAATTGCTTGTTGCAATAGTGAAGTATCAAATTGGTTGTCAGCAAAAATAGCAAAAGTCTCTTATCTTGCCGAACTGTATTACTAACTCCCTGTCAGATGCCCGGAACCACGACGCACCAACCGTGATGTCATTTGCTTGAAGCTAAAGATGGTTTTTTAATGGTTTCCAAGAATGTTGAGTTTTATGTAACGCTCGACTGCAGTAAATTATAGTCCTTAAATAGTTAGCGCTTTGGAAAACAAAATGTAGAGATGGTGATAAGGCATCGAAATCGGATCGATACTCTGACTCCCCACGATTTGTAATAAAACCCTTGCATACATCAGTTCGCGTATACATAAAGACAGTTATATGCCGGTGCCAGACGATAGTTTAATGTGTGACGTTAAGGAGGCTGATATGGTCTCGTCTGTAGTAAGCGAAAGAATGGTTTATCCCGTCATCAGGTGATATGATCGTCATCTTATAGACCTGTAATCAGCTTTTACCAACTGTGGCATGGTCTTTGTGGCCGTAAAGCTAACTGGCTGAGACAAATGTAGGGTTGTCACGTACGGAAATGCTTCGGATAATGGTCGTGAGTGATA
This sequence comes from Urechis unicinctus, assembly GCA_034190875.2. Classification (NCBI taxonomy): domain Eukaryota; kingdom Metazoa; phylum Annelida; class Polychaeta; order Xenopneusta; family Urechidae; genus Urechis; species Urechis unicinctus. Next base: position 6,681,896 of record CM067344.1, read on the forward strand.
ACATGGCTCAGGTCATTGACTCGAAATCACGGGTCAATCGTATAACGCGGTGCATTGTAAACGTCGTGAAATAGATTTGTTGTTGGCAACATGGCGGGTAATATCGAGATATTGACGGACTTAAGGTGATAAACAGCTGTATAATTGAATCCAGGTGGCATTGATGGCACTGTGGACTTTCGAGCGGACAATTATTGAGTCGGCGCAAAATTTCATTAAATGTATCTGTCTTGCATTTATACAACTGCAATCAATATAACACGATTCATAGTTAGAACATTATTGTCATGTTTTGGCAATTGTACCATATCAAAATCAACCGTTACCAAAACGTCATTAAATAGTTGATCAATATTATGACTGGCCAGAACGCTGATATATATGTCCATCGCTACAGACAGCAATATGACCCTATCAGACACTACATCAAACTTGCAATGCTTGAGTTAAGACAAGTTCAAATAGTTATGTGATTTATTGGGTGACTTTTATCGACGACAATAATTGCATATACCTTTTGACAAACTACACGCTATTAACCGCTACGTATTGCACCGTAGTTGTCGCAGCACTTCGCAAAAGACAGGAGGTCTAAGGGTGAATGGAGGAATTTTGCGAACTTTGATGACATCACCATTATAATCATCATAAAAATCGTCTTCATCATCTTTATTATCATCAAAACCATTATCGGCATGGACATCTTACAAGTCATCACTTTGTGGCAATTGGAGCTTTTATCCATACTTTTACATGATTCATGCTGACTTGCAGAGGATGAAGAGAACCCTACAGATACATAGGAACATTTTGAGAGTCGACTCAGTGTTAATAACAATATCGGGGGGTTTATGCATTTTAGGGGGCGTTTTCTTCATTCAAGCTTAGTTTGTGAGAAAACCATAGACAATTTATTATTAGATGTATTAGTTACAAGTTGGAAATAGCTTGGGCACATTTATACGATGCAACCTCTAACGACGGAGAGACGACGTGTTTAATTCCAACGCACTGCCGATTGTAAGTGATTGGAAAATGTGGTTAAACAATACCACGAATATTCTGCGGGGGTATAGGGCAAAATATGCATATGTTTCTTTGAAATATATATTTAAAAAATTGTTCAACAAAAACAAGCTTTAAGGATATATATAGGTTTCCTGAATCGCACAGCATGTGAAAACGAAATATTTACGGCGTGACCTTGACCTTAATTTGAAGTAAGTTCAACACAAAACCATTGGGTTCTAGGCATTCTAAAAGCCGAAGATTGATGTATCCTCTTCTCTAAAGGCCAGTACAAACACGATAGCTGATTCCCTGAAGCGCAGCAGCCATATACGGCCTCGGCACTCGAGTGAGGCGCTAGCTCCATTAGGTTGAGGAGGGATATAAAACATTGAAGGCCAACATGTACAACCGCGAGGCTTCTTCAGTAGCATAGCAACACACGGCGTTCTATGTTGAGGTTTACCTACAAAACATGATAGGTTAATTACCGCATTATGGGTTTATGACCCTAAACATTTTGCTGCGACATTATCACATCTTTTCCGGCGCCCAAAGCTTACTATTCGTGCATAACAACCATCAATGTTATCATCACAAGAACGCATATTCCGTATACCATACCGTTTGTCTACTATTCGGAATGGCACAAGTGTCAATATAACTTATTGGTCAACATTCAAAAAATGGCCAGATTTATCCAACCGCTGTCATAATGTTCCCTTTGAAATTATATAACCCACTGACGCAAAAGAGCAAACGAAGCGCGCAGTGCGGAATTTGGCGGAGATATAATGACAAGAAAGGGTTTGTATTAGGTCTTATACATTAAATAGGGCTCTCTGATATATAAGTAAGTATTGTGTTGCAATAAAATATAACCTATCCGCGGTCATAAGTTTTGATAAATGTCTTAAGAATTGTGATGTAATGTTCTCAAGTAATTTCTTCCTGTCAGCTTGCTAACATGAGTTAGAAGTCGCAATCAATTGATAGCGCCTATCACTAGAGACGTGACACCATTTAATGAAGCGTTAAGTCATAATATACCAAATGATGCTGGCAGGAAAAAGGAGCAGCGTGTTCCGTGTGATGTAGCTATCGATCATTGAAGTCACACACAATTTGTAATAGTTATGTTTATCGCTGCGTTATTTTTGGACCTTATCCACTGGTAACTTACCATGATAAAAGCCGATACCTATTGTGACCTGGTTTCACTATTAGGGCGTCACCTTGGCAGTTCCACTCTATATGTTGGCAACAAATGTTTAATACTTTGAAAATGCATTTTTGCTGGCATTAATTAATCACTCACGATGCTATCGAATGCAACACATGATACATACGAAATTATAATCAAAAGAATATCGCACCAGTCAGACTTCCTGTCAGTTATCGACTTCACTGTATGAACCAAGTAGATTCCCACGTGCCATGTTAGAAACATATAGAATGGAATGGAAATTTGCCCAGCATAAAACAGATTCATATTCAAGTCATGTATGACGGTATTGATATGCTCACGTCTTATTTGCCTCCTCGAGTTTAAAACGTGCAATCACGTGCTACAATGCTGCGCAAATCAACTGAAGAAACGTAATATCCAAATCGACCGACGAAACGTATTGTACAAATCAACTGAAGAATTATTATATCCAAGTCAACTTAACAACGCATTGTTCAAATAAACTGGTAAAACATATTAGACTGATGTGACATGTATTCAGGATGTTGTAATAGGTTATTCAGTTGTCGTCTCCATAATGGTACTACGTTATGCCCCTAAGCTAACAATGATCATGCTATCTAATTGAGAAGACAATTTATCGTTGAGTCAGGTTTAATTGTTTGGGAATTTTGTATGAAACAACACAGTTCAGATGTCAATGGGTCAATTTGATGATCAGTATGAATATATGGAAGAGTTTGAAGACGGTAATTGAATATTTATACCTGTTTTACACGTTAATTGAAAGTCTGCTATTTGCATAAAAGGAGAAGCAATCCTGTGATAATCGAATCATAATAAGATTTCCTGGTGCATCAAAATATGCTAATTTCAAAGGATGCGTCACTTAAATATCTCAATTCACAAGAAGCTTTGTGCCTTTACCTTTCCGCGGGATATGTTTTCCCTCAGGTGCGAACGATTATTATGATTCACAAGCACTTAAGTTAGACAGCAGGCAAAATATATTTAGGAAAATGCATGAGCAGTTTTCTTCCATTCAATACGTTGCGGTTACCTTCGCCTTTTTTCGCTTTCAATACAGGTTAATTATCACTACTCAGTTACTTTTGCAGCATAGAACGGGTTTAGGATAGCATAAGCAAGTAGGATAACGTAGTTAGCAGGTGAGTGAAATGATTATGGTTAAAAAACTAGATACAGTTCATTGAGAACACAGCTCAATGGCCATGACCAAACCGGACATCAAAGCAACCATTACTGGAAAAAAGACTGTTTCGCTGGAAAAATGCGGTAGGGTTGTGTTTAATTAGATTTTAACACGCGACCAGAACAAACCTGAGCGATATAATCTATATTCAGTGTCTATGTTTTCATCTCCAACCGGTAGATTAGCGCACGTTGATATTGCACCGTTCTTACCCACTTATTAAGACGACAACCGCTGCTCTGACATCAAGGGGATGTCAACTGTTCCCATCACGTACACACGTGAGGTTTTTAAAGGTTCTAATCTAGTCATGATATAGACGGACATTTTACAGGACCTCTGAATTTTAGTATTGATTGATTTTCATGAAATCTTTAGATCTGTTGATATCTCCATTAGAAAGCGGTTCAATGTTATCAAAAGTCATCGCCCGCGCGCTCGTTTTGTCTTACAGATGGTGCGCAGTGTTCATGAAAATAGAATGCAGACATTCATAACTACAATTCACTCTCATCTACGATGGTGAATAGGTCGTTGAATTGCAAATAACCAGCGTTCAACAAGGCTTATTAATCATGGCATTTGAATCAAGGTACATCAAAAATGATTTAAAACCATAGATTAGCCAAATGTTGAATAATACCATCAGGTTTATATCCAATGGCTCATTTGTTCTTAACTTTTCATCTTTTGCTATTCTGAGCGAACAGATTGATGAGGTTTGTAGCTCAGTTATTGGCGGCTAATTGTGAGCTTGCATCACAACTATATCAGTCGTCGAGGCTTATTGGCAGTCAGAGTTGTCCTATTGATCGAGCTGAAGAATGTCCGCTGGTTCGCTGGAGACTTGACCTAACTACTGCCTTCTATTTCTGGCAGCATATCTCAGCACGATATTTCCATGGTATATTACTGAATGTGCAGTATATATGCGGCTTCCCAACCAATCGATGCCATTTGTACATTGCTATGCATCAATCTGAACCACCATGTTGTCTACTCTCATAATCATCAGGAAGAATTCGTTACGACCTGTTTGACACCTAGTATAGTCAATTTCTCTTTGTGATTGTAACCATTAAGTCTTATGAAGGTCTGTTTTCGATTATAGAAAACAACTAGAAATGTGACGGCTGACTTATGAAAGGTTCTACAAAAGTCAAGGTATAATCAGCCTCAGACATACAATAACGGAGTTATGAATTGGTGTTGACATTTATTCCATTAACTCTGATTGTGTGGTATCTAACAAAAACAGGATATGTTTACACAGATATGGACAATAGAAATAATTTGTAGCAAATTGAATCATTTTGGTTCAATCTGTACAGGTAACATTTGTTTTTAACAAAATCAATTGCGTAACTACAGATACTCACCTTTACTGACCGTATAATGTATTACGGTAGTCAAGCTTTGGATTGTATGCTGCTATATCGTTACGTTCAACTCAATGAAAGCTCCGTACTATGTTTCCAAAAATAGGCTTTTTTTATGTCACAAGCTACATGACATGAGGGTAGGATAAATTATTGAGACACGTGTAAATATTTGTGTCCGACATTTTTTAAATATTTGGGCAGCAAGGGCAAGTATGTATCGAATGAAAGGTAATTTGTTCCAATGGCGTGTGCTGCCACTCATGCACCGACCGTGACGCATAATATATCAAAATCACAGACTCACCTTGCCTGACGGATGAGCAACAAGAGGCTAATGGGGTTATGAATACTGCAGTCAGGATGCTTTTTTCATAAAATCACTAGATTATAATGCATGCACTAAAGTACTGGATATATTAGGTAGGGTTCATATGGATAGTACAGTAAGTCATAACAGCAGCGTGTCATGAATAAATACAGGCGTGATGAACACAATAAGCTGCTAAAGTAAAGACGAGTGCGTAATATATATACCAGCCAAATCCTTCTACTTTAGAAACAATAGAGCGAGATAACTCAGTCTTAAACTGACGTAATACCTGCTTATGCACATATTATTTACGATCCCCATTGTTAATCAAAACGCTGCATTCATCCCATAAACATTACACGAACGCTGCCTTCTCTGTCAGACAGATAAAAGGAGGTGTACTGGTTGCTATATATGGGTGCGTTACATATGAAATTGCACATATTACCAATATTTTTACTATTATATTAAATCCATGGGGAGATATGGTGGGACGTTGGAGCAGTTGCCGTTCGGTGTCGTTGCCTTCTGGACGATCTGTCTCCCCTAAACTCTTTGGTTCCATTTCGTAGCGTCAAGGTATTTCATTCCACATGTTATGCAATTACCGAAGGAAAGTAAAGAAAATAAACATGAAACACTTGGAAGTAGGAATTCCCGATTAAGACTTCATCAGTCAATATATTTTATATATACAATGTATAATTACACCTGCAGGGGGTTATTTATTGAAAGCAGATTATCTACACTGTGAGTATAGTTGAGAACATATATGCACCAGGCTTTTATGTTTACCTTTACAAGATTCGTCATCCTTACAAGCTGCGGCTGCTATCCGAATGCGATTCCATTCGTTATGAAACTAGATGAGATCCCATTCCCTTTTTCTTCAATAGTTCGCTTTGCTCCGAAAACGTCTGTATACATATCTCTTAATAGATCTTTTACAAGTGCTGATAAACAATATTATCAGTTCTTTTCACATGTACGTCTTAGAATGTAAAAGCTAGGGCATACAAATCTCAGCATGATTCTTTCACATTGCTTGTTTGTAATCAGCAGTATACGGGATGGGATGTATCTCGCCGACTTACGAATATTGATTCTGAATGAAGTATCATGCGGATATCGCGTTCAGTGTTGAGTACTATGTACGCAAATTATGAATGTTACATTTACTCAGAGTATGTTGTATTTGCGTAATTGGTCGTCAGCAAAATATTACGCTAGATTTAACTCCAATGGGTAGCAGCCAAGCGCCAGATGGTTCTTTATTTGTCATGCACTCTCTCCGTGCAGATCCGGGGGTAGAATAGGTCTACTGTATCCTTCAGCATGTCGTAAAAAGCGTCTTAAAGAGGGCATCCCGCTGACCGTGAGTTGCGACTCAACCAATTGGATCCAAGTGGTTGAGGGGAGCGGTCCTTTGGAGGGCCTAATCTGCAACACATTACTCTGGCCTGTAGTTCGCCTAGACGAGAGCTTGGAATGGTCTGGTTCAGTTCATTGCCTAGCGATGACTTACCCTGAAACAATCGTTGCCATCTTTATCTTTTCCATCTTCATTTTCAATTATCCTAGAAGGCGGCTGCTTGATAGGGTCAATCTTATCCATGGTTCAGCTAATGGGCTAGCGGTGACTTATCCTGTAATAATCATTGCCGTATTAATCTTTTCCATTTTCATTTATCATAGAAGGCAGCTGCTTAATGAGGTAAATTTTTTCCATTGACCTAACATGGCACCATACAACACATGAGTGTTGGTGTGCCCATACTTACCTGATCTCAACGTGCCTTTCACTCATCCAAACGTGTCGAAAGTAATAGTCAACATGGTTATTTATGTTTCCATCAAATAATCTTCCAAGTCGCTTCCCGCTCATATATTTGCGGTCTAGACATCCTTCAATTGGCATTCGGTGTTATATATTGCGCGTATTCTCCAACAGCTGTGAATCATTCAGGACGTACGCTTACCTTACTTTAAACAAAGTAATTCCACAAATGCACAAAAGCTCTGAGTGTAAGTAGATAGATTAATGTTGATGCCATAGTTGACATGCACCAGTTATTCCAGATAACCTACCTATCTGTCATCTAATGCATTTTTCGTGCATTAATTACAACCAGCTTTAATGTGTTATCCGATTAATTGCGTAGCCCCGTAAAAAGTTTTTTATTTGATTTCTAGTAATGAAGCTGCCTCGTATGATATCCCCATCGGGACATGGTCCTTTGAAATGTCTTGTGCATTAAGGCGTTGCCGAGACCCAGTCCTAACATAAACCTTCTCTTGCTAGTAGCTTTTAATATCCATGATTGGTGGAGGATTCACAACCACACATCCGTTTTTCCTAAGGGCTGAACTCAGCCTACCGTGAACACTAAATAGATACGGACTCATGGTTATGCGCCGTTAAGATTATTACCGCACTTGGAAACCGCAATAAAAGTCACACTGTACCGTTTTGCAAGTGCCAGGTGCTCTATGTATTTTTCAAGGTCCTCACGCAGATACGCTTAGTCACTCTGCAAAAGTGTCGGCCGTATCTTGCGTTGGCATTATCAACTTATTTAGTTTACAAAGCTATGAAAATAAGAAGCGATCAGGTGAAGTAAATACGAGTGAGCTATTAATCATTTCTTAGATTTTTGTATGAACTCCAGCCGTTTCCCGCCTCTGATGCCGTATGTCATATTTGACTTAATATGTGCGTCGAGTCACAAATACTCAATCGGACTAAACATAGGCTTCATATATAGCAGGGGGCACATATTGAACTTCTAGATATCATATTGATATTGTCAATATATTACATCCCCAAAAGTAGGAAATCTGTCGTGTAAGATTTTTTCGAAGCGCAACTTTGCTTTTTAGTAGTATATAGCGGCTACTAAAATTCAAAAAGATGGAAGGTTTAAGGAAAAGCATTAGCGTTTGCATTTATATCAGTAACTAGGCTGTGTCGTATATATGTAAAATTGACATTGGGCACAGATCAAACTCGATTGTTTTGCTCAGAATCACGCAAAGTTTTATGTGAGTGTCGGTCTACTTCAGTTATTTTTATTATATCAAAGAGCCGACATCGTTGCTTTAACAAAATAATCAACCTCTAGAGGGCTGAACAGTCTCTTTAACAAGTAATAGAATTAGATTTGCAGCAATAACGTATAAACGACCAGGACAATTAGCAAAATTATCAATCTTGAATTGTAAATATCAAGGGTTGTTATTTAGGACTTGACAATATCAAATTGTACAGTTGGGTGGATCTCAAATAAAAAATATATTTGCAACGTTTGGTTCAAACTAAAAAGGCATTCATGAAGCATCCAGGATGATTCCATGTAAACGTATTCTAAATAGGAACTGTGTAAATTGTCAAGCAATAGTAGGCAACATGCTTAACTGTTGCGCTATAACTGCATTTTAACGTGCTTTGTGTACAAGTGGTTTAAAGAGACTGTTCAGCCCTATATTTGTAACGAGGATGCCTATCAAGCAGCTTGGCAACCGCACATTGGGAACCTAAAGTGTGAAGTGCTTGTACCTAAACGTGTTGACTCATTAGATTATTAAGTATACTGTATATATACGTACTATAACAGTCGATGTTAGAGCAAACTTAATGCCAGCCGCTATTTTCCTTCTGTCATCTGAAGAACAATGACAGTTGAACGCTTTCAAACGATAAACAAACAATCGAGGTAGACGTGCCCTCAGATTCATCGCAACATTTACTGTCTCACGTGTTCTTTGTGGTTACTAGCCTGTGACAATTTTGACATCCTTTAACACCCCCGGTGGTCGGATAAAACTTGCATCGTGCTCCGAATCGCTAACCGACTCTTTTGGACATTTTGGTTTATAGGACAGTAAGTACCCGAGGCAAGGTCGTAGGGAGTCGTAACACGACATTTGACCATTAATTATTATTCATAAAATGATAACAGTGAATTGGGCTAGAAGCTTGAACTGAATATCTACATAAAATGTACATTAAAGATGCTTATTGCACTACTGGCATTACTGGTTGAAAACCATTTGGCTCGATGATAATTGGATTATGCACCCACCCCCCCCCCCCCCCGCCCACCTCCTTGCAACATAACACTAATCAATTATTTCAATCGCTTATGGGTGCACTCAGACTAGCCGTACTTACTTTGTGATGGGTACGGATAATGGGTGTGAATAGTTATAACCAACGTTATTTGTTAAATATGGTCTCTCGACTTCGCTTATTTGATTGTTGACTTTTATATCCTGCAAACGAAATGCTGTTCAATATTAGAGCCTATTTAGTGATTGAGAGGTAATGGCTGCTGATATTTTTATCCCAACACTAAAGATTCATACAGCTGCGAAGCATTGATTTATGCACCAAATGATACCTGATTGGGATACTCAATGATCAATTGCATTTTGCTACGCTGATAAATACACAAATGAACGAATATTAATATTGTTGGGAACGATAGATCGCTGTTATGGAAGTCATAGAGAGATTTTTGGCCGCTCTGTGAGAGGTTGATTAAAATAAAGCAACTTTAACACTGATAATATTGATATAAAAGCATTAAACCTTTTTGTGACGGAGGGAACAACAAATCATCGACAATTTGCAGGTGGTGGTTCCTGAGTACAGCCTATTAACTATCTGAACTGGTAGTTAAGCATTCACAAAAACGCTATTTGCTGATCGTTCAAAATCTCTCATGTTGTCAGGTTTAATCGATAATACATGCCTACGTAGCTATATATATATATATATATATATATATATATATATATATATATATATATATATATCTTGTCCCGTAACCAAAAAAAATAATCAAATGTTACGACGAATATAAATCGAAGCTGGAGTCACGTACAGAGCTTAATATTCTCAATGTATCAGGAAATCGATCAGTTAAGTTTTTTTAATGCAGAATTTGTTTAACCTTTTATGTAGCTCACGTTGTTACCACAGACCGTTACTCAAGGGGTTAATATTATGGATACAGAAGTATAATACATCGTTTGATGTATCGTGTATGAGGCATCTGTTGCATTGCCATCAATGAGTCTGGCAATTCAACGTCACAGGCGAAAAGTAGCTAATCTCTTCCAAACAGCTCTGTTTCGGCAAGAACGCATTAGGAATACGGAGCAGGCAAGGGGGTTGTACATTATCCATTATTATCGAATAAAAAATGCTATTCGGGTCGATGGCATCAAGTCATTGAGTGAGGCAGCCAATAATGACGTGACTTAATCACTTTTGTCATGCTATTCTGGGTCGGCCAGATGCATATAACCATTTATTATGGTGTGATATCCTAGCATGAGTTCGGGCGAAGGATTGAGCGTACGAAAAGCCCGAGGCAAAGATGAGTGCTTTAATTGTGGCATAGCTGCTCCAACACGCAGTACACATATCAGTCACAATACCAGTTGTGTCCATTCACTGAAGTTGGCCATGATTATGATACTCATGCATTAATTTATTGCCAAGCCGGCCGATGATTTTGCTTTTCCGAAGTGTACAAGGTATGGCGAATAACCAGTCAAATTATTTGCTGTCCCAAACAATGTATCCTGATTGATGCCCGGGGCCGATTGAGCGAACTTATGGCTTAAGGTCACCCTTTACAACGAGGCACCCCTCCTACGATGAATAACACTTTGTCCACCGTTGATAGGCGGGGAGGTTAAGTATAAAATATATTTTTCTATATAAATATTTATAACAGAAAGTGTATGGTCTTCAAGGTCATCGTAATCAGAGGTTAGTCGAAATATGCGACTGATAGTGTGTCGTGGATAGATTAAACAATCTGTGTGATATTGATAAAACTGGCATTCAGCACATATTAGCGCAGGGATTTAATTTTAAACGAAAAACGCTCTAATTGTTTTGTGGTGCCGCTTGGACGTCCATGCATTGTAACAGCTATCATAACATCAGGAGCAAATTCATCGTACCACATATGAACGGGCATACGAATTAGTATATCTAATGCGTTTTGCATCCATATAAACATAAGGTGATTGCATAATAGAGGCATTTCCCGGTGATCAATTTAGCTGATCATTAAACAATTACAACTGAACTTTTCCTTTGAAAAGATGTACAATTTGCACGACATTTCGTTCCGACAGAAACAACAATAAAGGAGCGGCATAGCGAAGTCTAGTAGGCCGCGTCAGGTGATTGTTCTGCTCTCCCGGATATTGCGGATGTACAAGGTATCAAACATAACCAATCAAAACACACTCAGTATACGCACCTATGGGGTGGAGGGGGGGGCAACTACGCTGAGCGGAACTGTCATTGAGTAAAGTGGTTTATTATTTGGTAGCCTAAAAGCAATACTTATCACTATTTGTTCCCTTAATTGCCTTGTAGTATAATTCCACATAACGAAAATGGTTCACCCTAAACATCGTAATTGCAGTTATAAAACACAAGGCTTGGTACACAAAACGAGCTCTACTGCAACATGTTGGTTCTCGCTCTTAGCAGTAAATGCGTATTTATCACAGAATCACGGCAGTCAAAAGTAACCACACGCATTCATTATATAACACTTAACTCGCTAACCTATGTCCTCGCTAGCATAGTTCATTGTTTTGCCTAATCTAACCAGTCAAATTAATTCAGTGAACAATGGCTGTCTAGAAGCGAGCGGCAATGCAAAGTAGAAATGCCAGCGATATGATTTTGATCAAATGCACCACAACGAAAGACTGATTACTTATATCTTCTTATACATGGAGAGCGATATTGATCCTTTGATGTCTCGTCTACCGTACCCATCTAATCGACCTTCAGTGATCAGGCATAACAATAGCCAATTTTCATTTAAGTATGTAATTCTGACAAAGACACTCATCAAGTCCCTATAGGACGATAGATTAGGTAGGGGCTTAGGCAGTGGGGCATGCGCCTTCATAGTCTGAATGATATGTTCTATGAGCTTCATATTGTTTACCTGACAGATATGATATAAATTATGCAAAATACTTGTTTATTGCAGCCCTCAACAGGTGCTCGGTAACCTGAGCAGATGTGGTATGATGCAACCAGTCAATGTGCATGGTGGTAAAGATGTGCAATTCTCATTAACCGCGGGGTTAGCATTTTATCATGTTTTTACAAAGTAGCATAATTCTGAAAGCAGGCTTGCGCATTGTGTGCAGTGAATTATATTGAATAGCACGCAATATGAGCATAACTGACTATGCTTAACCGGGTATATTGATGGTTTTATACCCAACATGTTAACTGTGTTGTGATGATATAATATAGAAAATCTGGTTTATTGTAAGTTCATCACGCAGTCATGGATATCGACAAAATGATGTTTTTGAATTAGTAAAGCAAGCAGCTTGCTATGCCAGTTACTCTTCAAGACAATTTCCATTTGGTTCATTATGCCAAACCGTGCTGGTCTTGGCGTCCGTGTAATGGCTTTTAAATTTAAACACGCGCGTCATTATAAATCCTTCTTATCTACATAAACCCTGACTCTCTTGACATAATAAAGGACCTTTAATAGTTGTGCAGCATTTTATATGATGCTTGTTCCCATATATGAGAAATGCTCTATCGCAGAATCTATAGGTGCGCAATAGGTTGCAAAACGACGCTTTCAAAATTAATCACAACAGATGTTCGACAACAATAATTAAACACCTTGAAACAGAGATAACCCGTAATGTATTACATATAATCGACATGTTTATCCCCTTTTAAGAAGCGTTGTATGAACGTTTGTGCACCACAATACTTTACAAAGATGCCACGAATAGTAATTTTGATGATTATTATTTTGCATTAAGCCAAAATATATGGGCAGTGTGATTCTTGTCAAACTTCGTTCTTCCTTCGTGCTTCTTACTTGTCTGCACCAGATTGCCATTCTCAAATTCCGATTCCTGTTTCTCTGATTTACGTACCTCGCCTGTATACAATTATTTTTAGATAAGCCCGTTTATAATAATGAAGTCAGTTTTTTCGTTAAATATGAGTATAGAACTACAATGTCAATAATTAACGCAACGAAGTTATAGAAAACAATCAATCATACATAAAACTGACACCGGCTTTTAAATTTAAACCAGACATTACATAATAATGTTGCTACTCAAGTCTTCTTTTATCAATTACCCGTCGGCAAAACCACATTGTGTTAAAACGAAGCAAGGTGACTGCCTGCAAATTAATTTGATATAGAGTTCATAGATTTGTTGGTGTCGTTCATTGCGCTTTTCTGTCACTTAAACGCGTGATAACAATAGCCTGGAACAATGTAGCACTTTTGGTAGCGCTCTCGTAGATCCTATTCCTAGTGTATTTTCCTTGACTTCTCGAGTGAGTCTCTATTATGATCATCAAACTTACATGCTACATCCAAAGAAACGAACTGGGCAAATCAGGACCCATTAATGCGTATGACATGAGAACTGCATAATTTGCATTGCTAACTATTAATCTGCATTGCAAAGAACTCATAAACATGACAACGCCTGTCCTCTTCCCGTACTGCATTTTAGTATGTTATCATTAATATTTGTTTGTGCCGTAATATAATGCTTATTAACTACTAGAAGGTCACTAAACAGACATCACAGGTCTTGGAGTCATTTGATATGCGGTGGTAAATATCACTTTAGAGGTTTGCAGCGGCAACATGAGGCCCCTATTCGTGTATAATGTATGCAAATGGAACTGGATTAAGTTGCCTCAGTAGCGCATTACCAACACCATGTTCGTTATTAGTTGACGGTGGGCAAATATACGCTCAAATACTTCTGTGCCCGTAAACACATCAAACAGCAGTCTCTTTGTATGCATCGCAAAGCATTTATCTATAACTGGACGTTTGGCTATCTGTAGCGCTAATTGCATTATACAACGGTCCATGATATACAAAATGGGGTCTAGTCTGTAATGACCCACGCATCCTTGTTGTTAACCTCAGCTATGAGTTGCTTACTCCATACTAAGATCAAACGCTACAAACCACGTTATGTTATACTATGCGCACGACGTTTGGAGCCCAATTAGGGAAATCCCTCACGAAAAAGCTTGATTAAATGCCAGTAGCAAAATGTGAATGGAGAAGCAACGTATCCTGTCTTATCTATGACGCGGCTGATGTCATAGTTTGTTAAACCGCTAAATCGGTAAAATGTACGCGATTTAAGGTACTGTTGCTTGATGTTATTTAAACACGACACAGCTTCGTTATGCGCTTGTTCAAATTTTATTACGTTACGACTGTTAGACCATGTCATCAAAATTTGTAATAGTTTTGATCAGCAGCCTTATGATGATTGCAGTGGAACTAGCTGCACGAGATCAACCGGGCGATTAATATACTGCCGCTAATCAATGTGTTAATTAATGTGTAAGTTGATTTTGTATTAATGAACCAAAATGTGGAAAGCAAACAAAACGAATGCACATTGAACATATGATTAATATAAAATTTTCAATGTGCCACGCATGTATTGAATCACATTGTAGCACATTGAAACAATTACCTGTTTATTCATGAATAATTATTTTGTAGCTGCATTCAATCTAATTGATGCTTATATCGCCTGACATCAAGGTAGATCAGGACCTTGGCTGGCTGCTTTGTGATCATCTAGATTTTAGGCTATGGCAGTATTGGATAAAGAGTAATGACAATGTAATATTTACGCAATAATAATTCTCCTGTGGTATCGTTTATTGTGACCTAACATTTGTTCAGCCTTGTTATTTCAAAACAAATGCTCAACGTTGATAAACATGAAGATTGCCCACATTACGAGCCTCGACTAAAAATGACGTTCCAAAATTAATTGAGCTATTCACGATTTGTTCAAGGTGGATGAATACAATAGGGCCTCTAAGTAGTTTATGTAATGACATACGGCAATGCACGAGTAGTTAACAGGATCAACAAGAGAGCAGCAACAAAAGGTGCTTTACTGTCGCAATGTACGAAGCTAAAGCTAAGGTTTAAAAAAGTGGAGGAGTTAAATTAAACACTGAAAATGATATAAAGTACCCCTTATTAGACTGACTTATAGGCAGAGGTTGTACATCGTCAATATACCAGCTGCACCGGTTGTTACAGTCTCAACAAAATGTAAATTCCCACTGTAGAAAGCTGATGATATATGGAATGTCACCCATGACGAGCCACAAATCATGTACATATAGGCATAGACTCAAATAAATCACTTCAGTAAGCTATTATTCACTATGGTGCGGCTGATATTCAATATAGCTATCAAACTATTGGCTTTTTTCTCAAATAATCTGTGACGTTTTGTCTTTATTTATCCTCTGTGATATGCTTCTTGCATCTGGTGTATAATTGGTTCAAGGGCGGGCCTTACTTATTCTAATCATAAATTAAATAATCAAATACAACAATGGGTCATCATAGCAGCAATTGAACTCAATACACAGTGTAGGAGATAATCGATAAGTATTTTGCACAACATAAGTTGCCTTAGGTAGCACAATTTATCAACAGTATCTTAATAAGAGATGCCATTGTAAAACGCATAGTATGATGCAACATACATGTTTTATTTGGAGCATATTCATTTGAATGAACTCTTTACACCTCCAATATGAAAGGCTACAAACTATATTTGCCTAGTCATTTGCTCATCTATACAGTATCAGGTGGGGAATATATAGACTCTGTTAGCACACAGGCTCTTATATGAGTTCAATACAAAGTTAAACTAATTAAACCAACCGATGCAGCCACTCAAGCTGCTGGTTAGTGCCGCAGTTCAACAGTTCTGTCAAAAGCTCACAATCTTGAACTTTTCTGCCAGTGTCTACCTATCATGTCGCGGACTAACCGCAGAAGGAAGTACGTACCTCAAACAAAGTACGTATTTCGTTCCCAGTACGGCACCCCTTGATGGAGGTACACTTGACAGTCGTGCCGCCGCCCTCTGCTGTTTTGCATATTATGACATCGTTTTCAGAAATGTTATTGGCTTTGAACGATTTAATTATGCAAATATATTATGGCCTACATTAGGAACCAAATCTGCTGTTGAGATCGGTATCGGGCATTCACTAGAAGAGTTTTCCCCTCCGTTATTCGACAGCGACTGCAAGTTTTTTCTGCGTTCTTGGATAAAATTTTGTACACACATCAACATGGCAGAGATAAGGTCGATGTTTTCTCATTTACAAGAATATCATCTTATTATACATTATATGTTATTCAAAATTCTATGGCACATAAAAGAGCTATCACTAATAACATAAAACCCTTGTTGAATGATTTTTTCTGAAACAATGGCGTATTGATGCGTTCGTACATAAATCGAAGTATGGTGTACTTACTTTTGAATTGGAGCCATTGTCTGATAGTAGATCGTATACAGATAAAAGAATGACACTTTTGATTCATACATTCGAACCACAGGTAGATGTAGCCTTTCCTGGTGGTGTTCGTAAATAAAATAATTTGTTAAAGAGTTTTAAAACATCGTACTTATGAAGTGACATAGCCCCACTCTGACGGTAGTATACATATAAATCAACAAAACTTCGTGCACGGCTTGAAGTGACAATGTCAATAATTCCAACTGAATAAGATTTAGTCTGTTAGTGGAGGGTGAATATAAAAAAGAAGAATTGTTGGTTTGTGTTGTGTACTTAAACTTCGATTATAATATTTAATGTTATGTATATGACAAGACAGTGTCTGAATTACTTTATTTTTTATCCAGAATTGAACAGCTATTGGCCGTGCCATTTTTGGTATCATTCAGCAAGCCTTTATTCACAATGGTGATGTTGGGAAACCGGAAACCTGAAATCAAGAGTCCACCAATGGCTTACCATCTTCAGTAAGCCTTTGATGGGAGCCTATATTCTGCCTGTGATGGGTGTACTAGGTCTCGTTAGAACAATAAACCCATCTTTTATTGTTCTCGTCTATATACCCAACCAAAATGTTGCAACCACACCGCTGAACAAGTTCTTAAGACTTTGTGCATATTATCCTCTTCCTCGCATTTCTGATCTTGCGGCGTTTGGTACAATGAGATATGTACGCAATAGGTATTTTACCTTTGTGGTGTTAACACTTTGGATCCCTGAAAGTTCAAAAAGGCATATGATTTGGCGATAGAAACTCAATTATAAGTAGCATGTAGCATAAACACCATCATGAAGTTTACAGATGAGGAATATTCATATGACCACTGTCCACATTGCTATGGAAGTGATTGTAATAAAGCATAGTACATTTCAATACAACCTGATCGGTGACCCCGTGATTTTATGAACAATCCATTCCATATCTGAAAACCTTAAGTATGCTAAAATGATAATGTGCATTACATATGTAATGATGCTC
Organism: Urechis unicinctus; assembly: GCA_034190875.2. NCBI lineage: Eukaryota > Metazoa > Annelida > Polychaeta > Xenopneusta > Urechidae > Urechis > Urechis unicinctus. Next base: position 6,699,390 of record CM067344.1, read on the forward strand.
GTTTCCATCTGTAGAGTCTTAAATAATAACCTAACAAAAGAACACAAGAACAAAACTTATCAACAACTCGAACAGACCAGGCCAACAAAAGTATGAAAACTAACTGTTGTGGTGTTTTTGAGGGACATTTCGTTCAATATCAAACACCTGGTTGCTTTGTAATTCTATTTGAGAAGAACATTCATTTTTAAACGCAACTGAACGTATATGAAAACTCTTAATCCGACCCGGGTGATAAACAAGCGAGATTTGAAACATGGTACGGCATACTTCGATTGGAGTACCAAAATATCGGGTGGGCGAATAGATTGACATGGGGTGTGATGTTACCATCCATAAGTCAGAATTATGCCATACAACTTTCACGAAACTATATTTCATATAATCTGGACAAACTATGCTCCGCAAAAAAATAAGTTCTTAACTTTGCCAAACTGATGCACAAATGATTCTTGCCTCATCAATCTACTGGAAAAACACGCGATGGCCGCCGTACTTAAGTTTGAAAACGCGTAAGAAAAGCCTTCTCGTACACGTGCAACGCTAAACATAGTCCCAAATCGAGGCTTTGAAAACTAAGGGGGTTTCCAAGATTTTACCAAACCATATCGCAGTCAATGATGTCACAATTTGCAAAACAGTTGAGAAAATTAATGTTTATGCATGCATACATCAAACCAAGTGCGCCGTACTGGGAACGAAGTACGCACCTCGATCGAGGTACGTACTTCCTTCTGCGGTCGTCTCGTGTGATTGTGTTGTCTCAACTGCCTGTTGTGGCCTTAATATTATTTGCTCTCAAAAAGGTTGATGGGTTATATCCTTCCATTAAGAGCAACAGGTTGCAAAATTAATTGAATTTGGCGAAGGCTTGGTGATAAATATGACGAATCGTCGCAATATAAGAACATCCAGGAAGAATATCCGGTCAAAGATGAAACTTCTTAATGTTTATCGTTCATTTGATGCTCCAAGGTCTGATAAAGAGTTTGAAACTGCTGGGTTTGCTCTCAATTAAACATACAAATCATTTATTATGGGGTGTACACATAGTCTATTATGGACATTAAATTCAACCTACCAAGACCGAATGGCATACTACATATCACATTGTGAACAGGAAGTATCTAAATGGCAATGGTGTAAATGATGATTGCTTCAAGAACTTCGTGGTATGTTAGTTGACGTTTATTGGCATCGAATAAACTGTCATTTTATTTTGCGTTATGGTTACCATTTTACGAGGTCGTCCAATTTCCACCTCCATTGCCAACTACATGTTCATTACTAGACAGAAGCAATCAGGTGACTAGATTGACATGACCCTAACAAATGAACCATTTTAATCTAAGGTGCCTTAACTATTTTTTCGGCTTTATTTGCATGCATCACCGTCTGTGCTCAGCTTACGGTCTCACTTTGTGTTGGATAATCAACATATCTTAGCGTATCCTTGGCGAAGTTACTGAACCGCAAAGTGACAATTGCTTTTGCTTAAAGTGACTTGGACATAGTTCCGATTTTGGAGACTAATTTACAGATATGTCGGTTAGGATACGGTGCAATAACATATTTGGCGCGTTTTTAGGGTGCATGCCGGATGATATTATGTTGCCAATTGCAAGGTAGGTGTGACAGAGACCAACTAAGGCAAACGCTGAAGCATATAGATATTGATTTTTCAGAGCAAGAACTCCAGAATGAATATCGCCGATAATAATGGCTGAGAGGTTAAGGCGTTAACCTGAAGTTCCGATGTATGTCCGCGTGGGTCGAACCCGACCTCTGGTAAAGTGGTCTTTTTGGCGACGTAATAATCCTATTCAACGGGCCAAGGACATGTGTGGTAATATATGTTACTTGACAGTAATTATAGAATTGCAACTTGAATAATTAAATGCATTATAAATATGTGTTTGTTATGGAAGAATGATCAGTATTTTTCGGTCCCATTTGCAATGCATTTAACGTTCCAATGAATGAATACTAGTCAGGGTATAGAGAGGACGGGAAACAATTCGACGGAAATTAGCTAAATTGTTCGTCTGTATTATGAACGGACTTTGAAGCACTCACAACAATGTTTTTTCCAAGACGATTTCTTTATGATGAATTTTTCCATGGGTCACCGATCTTAGATTGTGAGAAATATGTATGTAATCCTTTAGTATTATTAAGGAGTACCTAGTATTGTGCAGCGATACTTTTGGAATTACATTAACCATTTATCTGGTAACATGTGTAATAGTGTTAAACAAACATTGTTATACTCTTACACTAATCTTCAAACATTTTACCCCTCCCATATAAATGCAAAGCTAAATGATATCGCTAACTCTAATACCACAGGAAATAAAACAACTTGAAAGTATCTGTATTTAGCTTAAGCTTGAATTGAACAATCGAGATTGGTTTTCTCCTCGGTGAATATCAAATATTGGATAACAAGTCGCAGATTACAGATTGGTTTTGATGATGTAGTGGAATCGTCTTCAAGGGCAAGATGTGCACGAGTATTGTCCTTTGAATAATTTTGAGCAACGTAAACCAAATGCCGGTGTTATATTGACACCCATTTAAATTTTGAGCCAAGTGTTGGCTTAAGACTTTTTTTCAGTACATTAGGATCTATTACATGAGCAGATAATGATGCGTGAACGTGCCTTTTTGAGGGTAATACAACGAAATAAATCGCTGAAAAACAGTGCATCATCAAGAGTTAGTGATGCGACCCCAGGAAGCCATCCAATGAAAAACGAGCTCATGTCATTATATGCGGTATTGCTTTCGGACGAATTGGTGTCTGTTACCGTGCCCAATTATCTGTCGACTCTGTTAGTCATCTCTGTTAGAACGAATGATATAATATTTTTCATATAATTATCAAGTAAACTAATATACCTGATTTGTCTGTCAGCCTCGCGACTGAATCTTCTTCTTTTTTGAGACCCCCCATGCAATAAAAAAACACATAGAAGTCATACGCGTCGCTAATTGGACATTCATTATAACATAGTAGGCTGGTTAACAGGGTAAGTTTTTGCAAAGGCTCAGAATGAGCACCATCATGCAAAAGTGGTGAATTTGGTGAATATAGCAAGTATGTTCAAGGCTTATTTCCATTGCACAAAACTGGCTTTACGCATCTTCCAGGCGCCGCCAAGTAAACCATGACTGAAGTCGTTAGAATTGTCAATACATGGATACCGATGAGTCCAAAATGTGATCGGAAAGGTATAGTTGTCTTTATAAGATTTGTAGAAGTCTGAGATAATATTGCTAACCAATGGTAAATCACCTGCTCGGTCCAGTATATTTCTGCTTGAACGACTATGCGGAACACCGCGGATATTCTGTTTTATCCTCTCAAATTGTCGCAAGTGACTTAATCGTTAGCAGGATGCTCTAAAGCGGTTATTCAACAATTACCATAATGATAAATAATTGACTTCATGAAGCATAATTTTCAATATAAATTACGTAAAAAATACCAAAATTTGTTATCTTGTGTTGCGTTTTTGCTGTTGCGATTTGACAACTTCATTGAGCGTAGTCTGCCCGTTTATCTGAGATGTGTCAAAATGCTGAAGTTAATTTGGCGAAGACTATAACTGGCTTAATTTAGTGTTTATCTGACAGTTACACGTCATTTCTACCTACGGTGTTAGATATGATAACAGCTTAAATACAACCAAAGCCCCAATTATGTTCTTTCAATAACCAAGCGCCACAGAATCGCTTCCTATTGTGCCTGGTAACGTTATTACTGCGTTGACAGCATTTCTTTTAGTCAATTTCAGTAAAAATTATACCGTAAATTTGACATACGTCTGGTCAGCCGCTGCTTCCCACATTGGATTATAGATAGCCATATTTACGGCGTGATTATCAAATTAATTGTGTCTGTCACTAAAATCAGAAGGCATTCAAATTAGTGTGTTTCATCGACAGGTTGTTTCCCTATGCAATGAATTACGACACGAGTGCTCAATATTCGTGATTGTTACCTCAGGCCTCAGGCGAAAGTGACAAATGGGCAAGCCTGGATGATGAAATGACTTCAAGGTTGCAATATATTTCGTGCAGTAGACTGTTACATGAGTACTTCTTCTTAAGTAAGGAAAGGATAGACGATTTTAGGCTTTGGGGCATGTTTAATATCCCGTGATGCGGTTCTTTGTTGCAGTTGCGATCTCGTTAGTTCATGCACATTAACTGCCAAGTAATTGTGAATTATCCTGATGCCCTTGACTTTTATGAAGTGCATTCTAGCAAGCCATTGTGATGATATATAATATCATGCAACTGTTGTCTGAACAGCTAGAGTATCGTGCAATATATAGACGATGACAATAGTAACAAGATTATCTTATTAAGGTCATTATATTTGTTTCGGGTTTTTTGTTACACTGACTTTCAAATGCGTGTATTCCTCAACCAATCACTCTAGCTTGTTGATTGTACTGACGCACGCTTCATAACCGCCCAAGCTGAAACAATTCTGATTCAAGCATTATAGACTCGAGCATATATACAGCAGGTTTTCAAGGGTTTACCTTGTGACAACCGCAGAAGGGAAATGTACTCTTAGGAATTGATATTATCCAAAACGAATGACAAAGAGGCTTCTTCCAGAGTAATCAATAGCAGAGATATTCCTCACAAATCATCCAAGACGATAATAGTATGATTCAGCGAGGTGTCGCGTTAACATATCGCTACTACAGCGTGATAAATGAAGGTGATAGTATCGAGAGCACTAGAGGATATCAAGACCCTTTGCCCATGTACCTTGTCCCATCAAAGCACCCCATTGTGAACACGCTCCGTTTGTTATTGCCACCAGAAGTCATTGACCTGCGGACGATCGGAGAGCCTAGATGCTGATATTACTACTTCAAGGTAGCAATATATTTTGTGCACTGGACTGTTAAATCAAATATTCCGCTTAGTAAGTTTCTCCAAGGGTATATTATCGGGTCTTGGCCTTGGGCTACGATTTATAAACTGCGAATCGTTTCCATGCCAAGTACGATGATTGGGTGGTGGTAGATCATGTTCGTCTAATGACTGTTTCGAAAATAAGTGTCCACTACGCTGCTTCAGTCGGAGCTATTACCATGAAATAAATTACTATACAACTGGTATTGTATCAATAGATGAACACTATCGGTGAGTGTCACAGTACACAGATTGTTTCCCATACTTTACAGACAAATGCGTTGCACTGATGTATATGATTTCCTTTTTCATTTATCGAGAAATGATGATTCACTATTCAGACATCAAGCACGCTAAAATATTTGGATATTTCCCAGAATCAGTGGTGACACAATTTTGAACAAAACTGATTCCTCACTTTGAAGATCGTCTCCTGAGATACTGCTCCAAATGAGTGCCATTGTTCTCCCGTAGCATAGTTTTGCAGTATAAAATGTTGCAAACGCAAAATCACTGGAGAATATATGACGTCAATCACATTATAGCCATCGTAAGTGAACTTGCGTACATCACGAATCTCCTTGAATATCTCAACACGTATATCGTATTTGAAGCACAATACTGCTTCCATCCACATTTACATGAGTAATACCAGGGGAGGATTTCAAGGTCGGAATCCTAAAGTGATTAGTTTTCAATCTGACGTACACATATTCCACCGCGCCATCAAATTATTAACAGTTAAACGATGCAAATTGATATGCAGCTTGCATTTTCACATGCTGTCTACAAAGTGTTTTCCCTTGCGTTTACGAAAGGTTTCTACATTGTTAGCCATTTAAGCTGATTATCCATTGCTGTGAATGGCTCAACCAGCCCGTGCAAAAGTGCACTGCTATTTTCGCAGTGTAATATCACGTATGCTTTACATAATATAAAATATAAATATAATGTTGTCAGCATAAACCCTTTTACCCATGTTAAGAAACGACTTCAATGGTGCTTGATAGAAACACCCCAGCGATTTTCAAGTTTTTTCAATTACATACAAGTGACAGGCCATGTTAAGTGTAATGTTTAAACCCATGGAGATGAACCATTTCTCGATCGGTCGGCTTGAATTCGAGGATAGCATAAAATCGTTTACACATGAACAAAAAGCATGTCATACTATAATTGAGCTGCGTTATCCCATACATCTATAATTTTGTCATATTAATAGCCAATAAGACCAACACAACTTGCAATACCATATTAAATAAACGCATCGCATATTTAACATGGAACAATTGGCTGAAATACACAAATCATTACATGTGTCATGTTTCTGGATAACTATCAAATATGCCAAAATTACAATATTGCGCACAACTACATGAAATTATAGAACTGTTCATTTATTTATCAGTTGGTCAATATTACAAGAATACGTTGGCTTAATCCAACACCTGCATGGGTTCCCCTGTGACGTCATATAATATACAATCAGGACGGCTATATTTCTAGACCATCGCCATACATAGGTGCTGGCTAGTAGGGCTGTGGCAATGTGTACCCTGGGCTGGAATATCATGCCCCAGGACTACAATGATAAGCAGTCTGCTATATACATATTGGCAAAACATAAATATTTTTATCATTTGATATTTCATATGCAATGGGGCACTGGGGATGTAGAAATGCACCCAGATAATATTCAGGGTTTACCAATAAACAGGTATAAATCGCCATTTGACAAAACACACCAAAAGTGCAAAGAGAACGCTAACTATGCCTATTAATAGGCCTGTAGACTCCAGAATCAGATGATCCTAATTGGATTCAGAGTAGATATACTAGTTTAAATGTCTATGTGGCTTGGCTGCATGTTACTCAATGTAACCGCTGAGAAGAACTGTTTATGTCATCATGTACAATCAAAGGTCAATGACGGCTACGGGAATATGTCTCTCGCTTAATTAGTGATAGAAAGGTGAAAGATAACATAACCGCACCCAGTCACTAATGAATGTTCGACATTTGATATATCAGAAGCAAAAATAGCTTGCAATAGCCGCAAGGTAATTAATTATAGTTAAAGAACGTAGTGTCTGTGAAACACAGGCAACATGTTTAAGCTTGCTCTGAACCCGGCCTGCTATGTTTTCTAATTAACGACACTAACTATTCAAGTGGTAAGAAATGGCTGGGGTGGCAGTGAATGTTCTTGCTTTTATATATGAGTACACAGTGCACAAATCATAATTAATGACGTTTGGAAGTATTTAGTTCCAAACGACAAGCTTAATCTAAGTGTGCATTGGAAACGATCAGGTCGTGGTTCATATTTGCAATGATAATAAGGGACAAAGGATGGGGCCACTAAATAGCATCCTTACTCATCCATATTAATGCCCTGCTCAATTATATTCTACGCTGCACTGAACTGTTTTCCCGCGGGATATACAAACCTTGAACGTATATGTTTGTAGCTTCAGGACGGAATTAAACGAAGGTTTTGACCTTAGATATAAGAACATATATGGCCAGACATCAACTAAGGATAAATCTGGAGTTCTATTGCTGATGATTTGTGGAATCTATGATTAAGGCTGATGATGTCGTGGAATCGTCTTATACGAGAAGATGAACATGAGTACAGCCCACAAACACGCACCACAGTCACCTTTATCCATCACTGCCGTGATATATCTTCATTGTTGAAAGCGATACAAACTCGTATATTGCTATTACTATTCATTCACGGCCCCTCCCAAGGTTTTATATAAGCCACAGAAGTGAGCATGCCGATTGAATCCAGATGGTCGAGTGTTTAATGTGTTGGACTTTTGTCCAAAAGTTTGTATGCCAAAGAGGGTTCGAATCCTACTTCTAATCAATTTGTTTTTTTACGACCATGCATTCAAGCATGAGCAAAACAAAATAATGGGGTGAAATGGACTTATATTTGCCATCTGCTTCTCACATTGGATCATGGGACGCTATTGGATTCCTATGCATATGATGTGTATTCAGTCTGATTTTTAGCAGTGAAACACATTTTTCAAAGCAAGTGCGCACACTTGCTATATTTAACAAGTGAGAACACAATATCCATAATTTATTGCAATGAAAAAGCTAGCCATTGAAAAATTCACAGATATAACGGTTATATAGCGGTGCAATAACATATTAGGGTGATTGCCGGATGATTTCATGTTGTCAATTGTAATGCGGATGTGAAAAAGACCAACTAAGGCAAACACTGAAGCATACTGTCTTTACTGATGTTTATTTGTCGGGGCTAAAACATTATGATATCAGACCATAAAGGCCGAGCGGTGAAGCATTGGACATAAGTTCCGATGTATGTCCGCGTTGAGTTTAAACTGCACCGTTGGTAAAGTTGTCCTTTTTGTGACCGAATAATTCTACATGAGGTGCACAAGTCATATGTTGTGATATATGTTTTTAGATAGTTATTCTGGAATTGCTACTTCAATAATAAAATGCATTATAATATTTATGTGACGCCATATAATGCCGGATATAACGCTTTGTGTTTTAAGACATCTATCATTTAATATAGAAATGCAAACCACAATATGCTTGTTATGGTTGAATAATCAGTATTTATCGCCGCATTGGCTAAGCATTAAACGTTCCAATAAATGAATACGAGTCAGGGTTTAGAGGGGAAAGAGACAATTCGACGGAAATTTGCCAAATAGTTCGTCTGTATCTTGGACTGACTTTGAAAAAATCAAACTTAAGACGATTTCATTAGGACGAATCTTTACGTGGGTCATCGATCTTAGATTGTGAGTAATTTGTATGTTATTATTTATGTACTATTAAGGTTGACGCATGAGCCCTTGGTATTGTGCAGTGATACTGTTGGAGTTACGTCAACCATTTATCAGGTAACATGGGTTGACCTCCTATCGCACAATTTCTACAGTTTGTCTCTGTCTATAAATATGCACTATATATATATATATATATATATATATATATATATATATATATATATATATAGATATATATATATATATAGAGATATATATATATATATATAGATATATATATATATATATATATATAAACATATATATAAATATATATATCTAGATATACAAACACACACACACACACATACATACATACATATATATAAACATATATATATATATATATATATACATATATATATATATATATATATATGTATGTGTGTGTGTTTGTATATGTATGTATATATATATATATATATATATATATATGCATATATATATATATATATATATATTTAGTATATATATATATATATATATATATATATATATATATATATATATATATATATATATATATATATATATATATATATATATATATATATATGTGTGTGTGTGTGTGTGTGTACATATGTATACTATACTATTACGTCTGACTCAACGTAGGGCAAAGAGCCTCTAGTCTCTGAGAGATAAAAGCTATTAAACACGGGCACGTACGTCCAGTCATTCGCGTCAGTAAATAGGCTTTTTTTCTGCGGATGAAACACAGAGACCTAAATTAAAGAAATGCACCCAAGTAACCGATGATCAGACTGAGGTATGCAGCAAAAAGAAGATTACGGTTGTTAAACATTGTGAAACAACAAACGTGTGCCAATCGGAAGGTAATCCCTTCAAATGGCTCTTCGAGAAATAGCAAGACATTTTTATAATTGGGAACGATATTAATGCTCTACCACCACGTCATAAAATTATATACGAGTCACCATGGTGATAAAACTCAGTCAAGTTCTCGTACGAGAGAGCAATCTTCTGCCTAATCAATCGCATGCGATGTGCATGCTATAATGGGATTGGGTGTGACTGTCAAAGCAAAGTCTGGTCCGTTCTGCATGCCATGTTTAGGAGATATACGAGCCGAATTTTCCACCTTATGATGTTCTGATTCAATGATATGTATCACTTCAGCAGCAATGGTTGAATAACGGCGATTAGTCACATTAATAGCCTTAGTTTAGCAGTGTTACGTATATTCACACTGCAAAGCTAATCAAACGAATTATATAACGTTTTAATTAGTTAGTTAAATCATCTTCTGACGATGACTTGAAATGAAATTCAAAATTAGTTAGAAACCCCTTAGTTTAATCTGACCAGGAACTATTGGATCGGAAATACAAATCAATGGTGAATCTCTGCATTAAATTCGGTCTATAATCATCAGCATATCGCATCGAGCAGGTCGCAAAACTAGTACACTACCGCCGCCCATTTCAGGTAAGAACTAGCTGGGAAGAAACTACTGAGCTACCTTTGATCCCCACACAGTGGTCACGGTTAAGACCTGTATCACTCGAGCCAAGTTGTACGGTTCATCTTCTGTGACATAGTAAATTGGAGCGTCCTACGCGCCCTCTTTCTCTAGCTCGATATGCACACTAATTACGTGTTCGCTTACGCCACTGCCAATGCGTTAAAATGAATATCCCTGAATTATGAATAAATGTGTCACATCGATTGTCTGATTCTGAGACACGCTGCCAAACCATGTAATTTGTGAGGTATAGTTTCCTGATCTCTAGTTAAATATGTTATATTTTTCCCGTACGTTCCAATATGCTGTATTTTTCTCGTTCGCTTTGATATTCTATATTCGTCCCGTTTGTCCCAATATACTATATATTTACTGTTTGCTTCAAAATGCTGTATCTTTTCCGTTTGTTCAAATATGGTACATCATTTCCGTTTGTTACTAACTTTTTAATATTTACCAGACGTTATATACTAATGTTGCTCACCCAGGCTATTTAATCAATTTTCCGTCAGACAAAACCACAGTATGTTTAGACGAAGCACGGTGACTGCCTGCAAATTAATTTGACATTGGTTACATAACATTGTGAAAGTCGATCACTCAACTTCTCTGTCACTTAAACGAGTGATAAAAAGAGCCTGTTACAATATAGCATGTTTGGTAGCGCTCTTGTAGATCCTATTCCTAATGGATTTATCCTGACTTCTCGTTGTGAGCCTTCATTATGATTATCAAACTTCCAGAAGAAACTGGGCAAATAATAACTCATTAATGCGTATGACATGAGAACTGCATCATTTGCATTGCTAACTACTAATCTGCATTGCAAAGTACACACATACATGACAACGCCTGTCCTCTTCTCGTACTGCATGATAGTATGGTATCATTAATATTTGTTTGTGCTTTAATAAAATGCTTATTTACTACTAGAAGGTCACTTAACAGACACCACAGGACTTGATATGCGGTGGTAAATATCCCTTAAGGGGTTTCCAGCTGCAGCATGAGGCCCCTATTCATGAATTATGTATGCAAATGGCACTGGATTAAGTTGCCTCAGTAGAAAATTACCAGCACCGCTACAAAGCCATGTTATGCTGTATTATGTTTACGACGTATGGAAATCCCTCCCGAAAAAGCCTGATTTAACGCAAGTGGCATAATGTGAATGGAGAAGCAACATAACCTGTCTTATCCATGACGCGGCTGATGTCATAGTTTGTTGAACCGCAAAATGGATAAAATGAGTGCGATTTAATTGTGTTAGTTACGGTTGCTTGGTGTTATTTAAACACAACATAGCTTTGTCTAATGCGTTTGTTCCAATTCTATTACGTTACGAGTGTTAGACCATGTCAACAATCTTAGTAATAGTATTTATCATCAGCCTTATGATGCGTACAGGGAACTAGCTGCTAGAGATAAAAGCTGCTAATTAATTTAATGATTCATGTGTTAGTTGATTTTGTATTACTGAACCAAAATATGGAAAGTGAACGAAACAAATACACGTTGAACATATGAAATAATTACAAGTTTATTCATTCTGTAGCTGAGATCAACATAATTTGTGCTTATGTCGCCTGACATCAAGTTGGGCAAAGACAAGGGCTTGCCGCTTTGTGACTATCTAGATGTTATTTAGTAGTCTAATCATGCACGTTGCGCTTTTAACGAAGCACAGTAAAGTGCAGCCCGAGGCTATGGCCGAAACGATCTAAATGACAGTATGGCATGAAGATATGCATTGAGTAATGACAATGTAATTTTGCCGCAACGATTAAGCAGATGCTTGTGTGGTATCGCTTCTTGTGACCTAACATATGTTCAGCCTCGTTATTTTGAAACATGTGCTCAACGTTGATAAACATTGCCCACATTACGAGCCTCGACCAAAAGCTGACGTTACCGAAATAAAAAAGCTATTCCCCATGTGACATGCTGTCATGCCTTTGCTCAAGGTTGATGAACACAATTAAGCCTCTAAGACATGTGTATGGAATAAATATGGCAATGCACGAGTAGTTAATAGGATCTAAAGAGGGCAACAAAAAATGCGTCCCTGTCGCAATGTGCGACGTGTATGCATAAATGTATAAAAAAAGTGGAGTGGAGTAAAATTAAACACTAAAAGCACAACATATAAAACTGACTTACAGGTGGGGGTTGTACGTCGTCAATATATTAATTGATTTGATGGTTACAGTCTCGACAAAATGTAACCCTTTAGGTTCGTAAAGGAATTCGCAATTATAAACGAAAACTCCCTACCCATCGGACGTAGGTGTGGATACATTTCGTTCGATCCAGTAGAAGCCTTGTACTGTTTTCAACCTTGTTTGTGCAATAAGAATGACGATATAGGACCAGCGGCTCACACGCTTCTATTTAGTCAAGGGGTCGAGGCGGGCGGGTCCAGGGAAACGCAGCACCGGCATCGAACACGCTTGTGCTTCATGTTCCATAGATATGTCATCTATCGTGTGGATGCGTTTCAAGTCATATCTAGCGATCGGCATATCTTATTAGATTATGAATTATTAATGGTTGAAGATCGGGGCTTATGTAAGGCGCCAACCACAATGATATAATAGCTATACTTCCGCTGTAGAGACTTGATGATACATGGAGTGCCATCACGACGCGGCTGACATTCAATATAGCTATCAAACTATTCGCTATATTCTCACATACGGTGCCAAACTATGTACCAAGTACATTTTGGAAATCAGTCGTGTTCTTGCTATGACGTTTGGTCTTTATCTATCCTCTGTGATGTGCTCCTATGACGTCATAAATGGCCAATCAGGGTTCTGTTGTCCATAAATTGCCAATAGATAAGCATTAAGTTTTTGATGCAGCTGATGTTTGATACTCAGAGGCGCAGGAGTATAACTGAGGATTTGCAATTTAGATGCTATGATGATGCATAATAAATTAATGACTCAGTTGGCCCACGGTCTCTTATGCTGGGAATAGTGCTACACGGTTGCATGAGTTCAACACAACTTTAATCTAACAAAACTGTCTAAAGGTCACTACCGTGAACTTTGCCTAATGTCCTCGTTTGATTTTGATATCTCAAGTGCCTATTGTGGCCATAATATTATTTGCTCCATCAACTTCTGTCTCATAAAGGATGATGTGCTATAGCCTAAATTAAAAAAAGTAACTAGTTTTTAGCGAACAGGTTGCAACGAAAATTGAATTCGGTGAAGGCTTTATGGATTGTATGATGCATCGTCGCAATTTTAGAACATCCAGAGAGAGTCACTGGTCAAAGATGACACTTATTAACGTTTGTCTTTCATTTAATGGTGCAAGGTCGTGTAAAGTGGCTGAATGTTGCTTTATAGAGCGAATCCGTTTGCTACCAATTCGTTATGATGGGGTGCACATATAAGGTAGTATGGAAAATAAATTCAACCTACAAAGCTCAAGTGGCGTATTGCTAATGGGAAATATTTAATTTGCGCAGGCGATCATTGTTTCAAGAACTTCATAATATGTTGAATAACATTTTATGTTGTGTTATGGTAACGTGTCAAATATAAATATGACATAAAAGAGTTACATAATTCTCCTCTTAGAAAGAGAGCTATAAGTGCTTCAGTAGAAACTGGGGTACTAATACGTCGGACCGTTTCCGTTAAAGCTTCCGAGTGACGAAAATCGCCCATTTTTCGAGGTCGTCCAGTTTTCACCTCCATTGCCAATTACAGGTTAACAAGGAGACAGAAGCAATCAAGTGACTGGATTGATAAGCCTTTGCTAAAAAAACCATTTGAAACTTAGGTGTCTTAACTATGTTTCGGCTTTGTTTTCATGCATTACCGTCTGTACACAGCCCATACTCCGGTTATGTGACTTGTGGCCGACAAAGCTCATATTGGTCTATTTATGCGCCTAGCTGTGCTGCTAGATTCAATAACGTACTGTAATCAAGCTCATTAGTGAGCTAAGAACACATCATATAGTCGACTTTCAAAGGGAATTGCTTCAATTCATTACCTAGTCTTGAATCCAATGGCTGACCAGATGCATGCAAAAATCCACTATTGAAAACTTCATGAGCAGAGTAAAAAGCGTAACCTTTAATAAAATGCGACAATTACCGGTGGTCGTTACAATCGATTTGTTCATGAGATATAACTTGGCTCAAAACATCACTGTGAACATTTGATGAAGTAAATGACTAAACGCATATTAATGAACAACGCTGATTAGTAACAAACTAAACGACTATATAGCAAACTAGTCTTAAATCTGCGAATGGTCCTTTCAAACGCTTTATTCTTTTGGCATTATTCAATTATAATATAAATTGCCTTTGAATTACTTATAAGTATCAAAGTGCGATTTCCAATTTAATGATATGATGAAGGCGTTAAACATGTATCTGAACAGTAAAACAGCTTGGCAATTTCATACGTAAGAAGCGCCCAATGCTTTTGATTTGATTCTCACATTACTTAATTTGGCCGACAAAACAGGCGCGATATGAGAAGCAATAGGGATTCTTACTACTTCAGCGATTTCTTCTAAGAGTAGTCTGCATATCTTGGTACGAATGATTACGCTTAAATGACAGAAAATGCGCAAAATGTATTATATCTAATAAAACCCCGGCAAACAACCCTACACTGACGACGCAAATGTGTCCACAATGTGATACCGAGGGGTGGGTTGGAAGTGTTTTTGACTACACATCTCTTTCATCGTCCATATATGATAACTTATTACCATGATTCTAGGGATAATATTATGACGATTACCCGTTGTATCCCGGCTGCGCAATGATGTATAGATGGCAGGACAATTGAGCCCAATGCAGACAGAGACAATATGTGAATGGCTTATCAACGCAGTACGGCTGTCGGCCTTGGACGTTGGTAAATGCAGATGACGTCAAACATGTCATTTTTGTGCAAAAACAACTGATTATTAATCCCGGTAAATGGGTCGCACAGGTGACTACTTAATTGCAAAAGCAAGGTTATGCTTAACTCATCTCCCAAGATTGATAAACAGCATGACGTGCCTAGCCATATACATTGTGGCACATATATTTGGTCACATAAATATGTTTGTCTGTTTTTATTACCGTATTAGATCGGACATGATGTGACGCAAGACGTGCTTTGCGTTTGTAACATTTGCGAGCATCAGTCGTTGCAGCATTAGATTTAAACATATTGTGCACCATTGTGCTGCAAACTGTTACCACAATATCTAAGACATCACATTGGGGCACACACTGCTTGATCCCTAGATGCGTGCATCGTACGTGAGCAGAATTAATAGCCTTTTGAGATAATAAGAGCATTCAGCTCCAAAACTGTATGGCCCTAATGAATGTAAATGCAGGGTGAACATAGTCGAAGTACACGAATAAGAGATACGTGCATAATGCACCTACTAACGAACGGCGCATGAGAGCTGTAGGGTATGTTGCAGTATTCTTAATAAAATGTATAACAAAAGCAAATTATTAGTGGATAATCTCCGCATAAAGCATTTATTTCATACGTATCGATTTATATATTAACTATCCCTCGGCAGTTATCGGCTATTTAGTAGGCATGTTAATTCGCTATGTATTTGCATATTCTTGGTTGATATCTTGTGAGGCTTTCTTATTGCAACAACATTTGCACGCCGATGGCATATAGCGTATATGAAGTATTCATGATTCTCTGGGTATCTGATTTCACTAATGAACAGCCTTGGGCCAACTCATCAGACGCATCCATCATCACACCTAAACAACCGCGCTTTGTAGTGAGATGTTGTTGTTAACTTTGTCACGTCGCTTAGTTATGTTATGGAGCATATAAGTGAAGCTCCATTCCAATTCCCTCGATACCGCTAGCATTGCATATTCTCAAATATTCCTATGGTAGGAATATATATATATATATATATATATATATATATATATATATATATATATATATATATATATATATTATATATATATATATATATATATAAGATATACTGCTATATGGATATTATATATATATATTCTATGGACTTATATGAATTACATATATATCGTTGATATATTAAATACTAATGCATATAGAGCACTGCTAAATTTTTCTCAAACGTGGACTTATAAATGAATTGATTCTAATCAAGCTGCATCCCATAAACTTCGAATTGAGAATCGTTGCAGCCACAACATATCAGACAGCAGATGTACTCTTATTCTCTGACATGTAAGAGCTAATTGTTGTTTTATGACTCGAGGAGTAATTGGTGGCTGCAAACCATCTAGCTCTTCCGGCATTCATTTAATATCAAAAGCCATTAACTGCGAACACATTTTTATGCTTGTAAGTTAATGTTTACCAAAGTATTGTAACTTGGATATTTACTTGGTGGTAGTTGCCAAGCCAAAAGCGTCATGGGATTGTAATTAATGACCAAAACCGGCATTTTTAACCTATTGTAGCTGGAGTAGCATCAATAGGGTGTCAAGTCTGGAATGACCCATGCATCCCTGTTGATAATCTCAGCTAGGAGTTATTTACCCCATATGCAGACCGAAACCTGCGTAAGCCGCGTTATTAGTTACAATGACCACAAAGTTCGGAGCACTGGTGGTTGAAGCGCATGGAAATCGCGCCGGATAAAGCTTGATTGAATACAAGGGACAATATTATGGTGGATAATCAGCATATCTTAGCGTATCCATGGCAGTTGCTGCACCGAAAAATGACAATTGAGCGCTATTTTATTAGACTTAGCTGAATGTTGCTTGATGCGACTTGGACACAGTTCTGCTTTTGGAGACAAATTTACAGAGATGTCGGTTAGGATACGGTGCAATAAGATATTTGGCGCGTTTCTAGGAGTGCTTGTCGGATGATATTATGTTGCCAATTGCAATGTGGATGTAACAGAGACCAACTGAGACAAACACTAAAAGATATTGATGTTTATTTTTCAGAGCAATAACTCAAGAACAAAATATCGCAGAAATAATGGCTGAGTGGTTAAGGCGTTGGACTGAAAGTTCCGATGAATGTCCGTGTGGATTCGAACCCGACTTCAGGTAAAGTGGTCCTTTTGGCGACGGAATAATCATATTCAATGTGCACAGGTCATGTGTGGTAATATATGTTACTTGATAGTAATTATAACAATTGTAACTTGAATAATTAAATGCATTATAAATATGTGGTTGTTATGGAAGAACGATCTGTATTTTTCGGTCCCATATGCAATGCATTAAATGCTCAAATAAATGAATACGAGTCAAGGTTCAGAGAGGAGGGGAAACAATTCGACGAAAAGTAGCTAAATTGTTCGTCTGTATTATGAACGGACTTTGAAGCAATCACAACAAATGTTTCTTTCAAAGACGATTTC